>NW_004624758.1:2069394-2178375 GCF_000247695.1 Heterocephalus glaber
GCCATGTCTCTGTTGCCTAGAATTGCTTTTGCTATTCTAGGTTTCTTCTGTTTCCAGATGAATTTTTGGATTGTTTTGGAGAAAATACTTTAAATCACAGATCTAGTAAAGGTGTAATGTTCAGAATTTGAAGAATTCCTAAAATATCAGCAACCAAATTAAGATAAGCCCAATTTTAAAAGGGACAGAGGACATGAATAGACATTTCTTGAAGACATACAAATGGCCCATAAGCACATGACAGGACGCTCCATATTACAAGTAATTTATGGAAGTACATTCAAATCTAAGCCATAGTGAGACACCGTGGCACACCTACTAGAATGGCTGTAATTTTAAAAAAAATTGTGTTAGTGAGAAGGTGAAGAAATAGGCAACTTCATTTATTGCTGGTGGAAATCCAAAATGGTGCAGTTAATTGTGGAATTACCTGTGACCTGGCATCTCTACTCCTAGGTATATACTTATACTATATATATATATATATATATATATATATATATATACACACACACACATACATACATACACACACACACATACACATACATATACATACATATATATACATACATACATATACAGTGTATGTGTGTGTGTGTGTATATATATATAAAACATATATATCTGAAAGAAGTGAGGACAGGAATTGAGCAGACTTTCGTACACTAACGTTAATCACATCACCATTCACAACAGCCAAAAAGTGAAAAAATAACCCAAATGTCTAGCAACAGGTATATTGATTTTTTAAAATGGAATGTTATGTGGTCATAAGGAATAAAGTTCTGAGACATCCTAAAACATAGAAGAACTTTGAAAACACTGTACTACTACATAAAACGAAGCCAGACACAGAAGGACAACTATTTCATGATTCTACTTCTATGAAATATCTAGAACAGGCAAATCCATAGAGACATAAGGTAGAGGTTGCCAGGAGTTGGAGGAGGGGTAACTGAGAGTTATTGCTTCATGGGTACAGAGTTTCTGTTTGGGGTGATGAAAAATTTCTGGAAATAGTGCTGATGGTTGCATAACATTATGTATGCATGGAATTAATGCCACTGAGTTGTACACTTAAAATGGTTAAAATAGCAAAATTGTGTCCTATGTATATTTAATACAACAATTTTTTAAAAAAATAAGTATATCTGGAAGGAGCTTGATGTTGTCAGGAGCCCCTCGGCTTAGGTCCCAACCTGCTCGGGCTTCCTTGGAGGCATACAGGGTGACCTCGTGTATTAAGCCCATTTTCTTCCCATGTGAGAATGGAGTAGGCAGGTGACGAGTGTCTCTCTCAGACTGTGGGAAGTCTCAGAGATGCTTTCCCATCTCCTTAATGCCATCCTTTCCAGGATAAAAGATTGTCCTGCCTGTTAAGAAAAACAGTAAATTAGATGACTGTGCCAAAGTCATTATCAATGACCTCCTCCACTGTTTCGCTGTTTTTGCCTGGGCATTTGTCTAGCCCCTTCCTATCAGCTCCTGCCCTCTCATCTTTGGTAGTTTTGCCCTAAAGCAAGGCTCCTGGGCCCCACATCCCTGATGTGTTGTGCCTGCCCTTGGTCTGTTCTGTTGCTTCCTTCTCTGGGTTTTCTGTGAGTTCTTTTGAAATCAGACCTCTACTAATTAGGAGTCATCTGAACACCCTGCCATGGTTATGTGCACCAACTTGAAATACTGTAAAACCCTAAGAAAGACATTTTAATGATGTGTTTAAAATATCTAGACAATGTTGGATTGTGATAATGCAGAAGAGTAGAATAGCTGATTGTGCAGACTTTATGACTTTCTAAATAATGCACCCCAAACAAGACAACATTGTTGATTGGCTTGTTTTGTTGGAGCTTAGTGCCTCAACGTATACCCTTTGTAGCCAGCCACTGATCTGCTGAGCTGCTCTGCTTTCCCTCTAGGGTCAGCTACCATCAGTAGTCAGAGCCACCTTGCTTTGCCACAGCCAAATCTACAGTGCAGTAGATTCTGCACTGCCCGAACATCTTGACTGGCAATTTAGATGCTGTGAGGCTAAGATCCTCCCGGGCCCAGACACACCCAGGATATTCCCCAGTTTATCATTTACTGGTACCCTATGACTAACCAGGTGTGGTGGTGCACACCTGTAATCTCAGCACCCAGGAGGCTGAGGCAGAAGGTTAGCTGCAAGTTTGAAGCCAGCCTGGGATACATAGTGAATTCAAGGCCACCCTGAACCACATAGTGAGACCCTGTCTCCAAACAAACAAAAAGCCCTAGATGTGCCTCCAAAAGTGAGCCAGCGAGAGTCTGATTGAGCTCAAGTTCATTGGGAAGCCAACCTTCCTGGGGGCCAGAAGTGGGGATGGCACTGTTGAGACCCCTAGAGGTAGGTACAGGCAGAGGGTCACTGGCTGGAGCTGGATGTACAAGCTGTGTACTCTGGACCTCCCTAGAAAAGAGCCACTGGCCACAGGGTAGGAGGAGCCCAAGGTCAAACCCAGGGCCTGGCCTCAGGAAACAGGGCGGCCCACTCCTGCTCTCCAGCTGCTAATAATTAACCAGGGATAGCTGCCTGTCGGGCTAGAAGGGCCTTGAGACAGCATGTGACGCACCCCAGCCCTCTCCTTTGGCAAAAGTGAGAGGAAGTCATTTCCTTGATTTTCTCAATTCTGAAAAGTGCTTGTCCACATTTTAGCATTTCTGAAATTGCCATGACTTTCACAATCAAAGGGTACTTTGGATGTCCTATTTCTTTAAAATAATCTTTCTGGAATACCTGCTGAATCAATTGTGTCATCTTACATTGGAGGGAATATAGTAATAAATATCCAAATCATTACTCAAGTTTCTAATCCTGCAGAATTAATTAGGGGGAAAGAAGGTTTTTTGGATCATTTCCTTTGTAAGAGGAAATTTACCCACATGGGAGCCTCAGGGAGTCTTTATAACTGTTATCGCAAAAGGGTAAGAATATACCTGTAGTCAGTGAATTGCAGAGTAGTGATTAGCATGGGGCCCTTTTTACCCCTGGTGAATCACATGCAGTTCCCCTTTCCTCTGGTTGTGTGGGTCAGTAGGCTCAGTTGGGAGGTGTGATGCCAGGAACCATGCTGGAGATCGTCTTGCACCGGAGTCTAATTATGACCTGATGGTTCTCTGAGTCTGATCTACCAGTCTGTAAGTCCAGGACAGCAGTGCTTCCTGTAGCCCCAATCAAAATCAGTGGTGTAGGGAGCGATGAGTGTGAAAGCATTTGGAAAGCTGATGTCCCATAAGACCCAGGGTTCCTCATCAGGCCAGAAGTCCTGTAATGGGAATGGTGCAGAGACTTAGGAGAAAGATGGTGGAAGACGTTAAGTATATCTCTAGTGGACCAGGTCCTCCACTGGGTTGGGTAGAAAATTGCTGCTTCTCAGAAATATTTACAGATGTGGAAACCAAGACTTATAAAGTCAGCTTGTCCAGGATCCTGGCAGAAAATGTAGTAGAACACAGCTCTGACTTTATTCTCCAAACCTCCAATTGGTCTTGGGATGCTGAGACCCCTGGCCACCCAGAGCTTTCAGGCAAAGATTCAAGTCGACAGGTGTTCCTTGAAATCAATGCATGGGTCTTGTTCACTGTACTCCCAGCCCCTAGATCACAAAAGGCCTCAGTCCAAATAAGTGCAACAATAGCAGCAACCAGATTTATTTTCTTTTTTTTAAGAGTTTAAATTTTTATTATTTTTAGTAGCAATTATATCTTTCCAGTTTTTTGTATTACGTATTTTAGGGTATATAACAGGATGTTTTGATATACATACACATTTCAGTTATTCCTGTTTTTCTGTTGTACTGTTATTATGTTTAGCATGGTGGCATGCTTTGTATAGGTCTTTTTTAGAGTTTCTGTTCATCGATTTTTTTTTAACTTTATTATATCAAGACACAAAGCCCTGGAAATCTGAATAGTTGGCATAAAAATACATTTTATCTTAGTTTCTAGAGTCACTGGCAACCAGCAGGACTAGTGTATACCCAGTATAACCTGAGATGGCCCGTTGAATTGAAACTTTCCAGGCAGAGGACTTTAAAGAGCCCTTATGGGCTTCTCAGCTGGGAAAGCCAGCCACAACATAGCGGACTAGTGACTTCCCCAGCTGATTAGAAACAAATAAGGGGATGTCCTCTTTAGGTGGTGGGGGGGGAGTATTTTTCTGTGTTTCCTTGAGATAAAATTATGGCAAGGGCTACTAATAGTAAGGATTGGGTTTCTCTGCATGGCTTCAGATTCCTTGGCAGGAGCAGAGGCTGGTGGATGGTCCAGTTGTGAGATTCCAGCCCCTTGGCTGGGATGTGCTACAATTAGCACATCACAAACCTTTCAAAGTGACTCTGGCAGTTTTCTTTTCTGAAGTCTTCTGCTGCTTTTGGCTGTAGAGGGGTGGAGGTTGGAGCCTAAGATAGAAATATGGACTGACACCCAAATGGGTGTGTCTGTGCCCGAGGACAAATATTAACAGTATTTTTATAAAGTTTATGCAACTTGATTCATCTCCATGTAGAGTAAGTTTATTCCATCCTCTTTTCCAGTCTGTTTGGAGCCTGGTAGAACCATTCAGAGAGAAAATAAAAAGAGGTTGGTTGTTTAATTTTAGATAGAAACTGCTAAATATTGAACATTTCCATTGTCCCTTTTTTGAGCTTTGCATATTGGTTTTTATCTCGTGTTTTTTAATCCTCTGTTTTATGGTCTAAAGGGCCATTTTAGTTTTTCCCAAGAATGATCTATCTATTTAGATTTATTTCCCATGAGAAATCCGTGTAGGAAATCTGATTTTGAACAGAGTTGCAGTTGGGTGCGGTTTACGTGTACAGAAATAGACCCTTGGTACTTTTGAATCAGAGGTCATGGTAGATTCTCCATCCTGGAAGCCTCATGTTCATTTGTCCCACCTCCTCCAGTAAGTTTGCCTTCTGTAGCCATCTCAGCATGGGTCTTCTGCAGCTCTTTTGTTTAATTACCTCTAGAGATGAGAAACGCCCTGCTTTCTCTATTTGTGTGGCATGTTCTAAAGCTCTTCTGTTGAAGAGAAATCTGTTTATCTTCTACCCTGTGAACTTTTCAGGCCAAAAAAAAAAAAGTCTAATGATGGTAGCTAATTTACATACATTTTTTGTCTAGTGCTTAAAACAACCTTGGAAAGCAGGGAAATCTCCCTCCTTTTGCAGATAAGGAAACCGAGTCTCAAAGAGGGTAAGCAATCTCTAGAGATGCATCTCTCCACTCCTATGTGGTTAAGCTGGAGTCTGAACCACAGCTGCTTGGTTCGGAAGCTGGTGGCTTTCCCAGAACCTCATACCATATCCTCATTCCTGTTTATGTGGCAGCCCTGAATTGTTTGAAAAACCTAACCTTATCTTCCCTGAGGTTTCCCGAGAATCTCAGGTATTCCTCAGGTACTCTTGCTAAATTTTTTTTCATAGAGTCCATAAAATATGTGTGCTTGTCTGCTGGTCATGGTGGCGCATGCCTGTAATCACAGCACTTCGGAAGCAGGGGCAGGAGTATTGCCATCAGTTTAAGGCCAGCCTGGGCTATGTGGTGAGTTCAAAGCCAGCCTGAACTACACAGTGAAACCTTGTCTTAAAAACAAAACAAAATGAGGGGCCGGGGATTTAGCTTAGTGGTTTTGCCACCAGCTGCCCAAGCACAAGGACCCGAATTCTATCCCTGGTACCAAAAAAAAAAGAAACCTGTGCATGTCCCCTCCTCACCTTTGTACTGCAAAGAAATCTCCCCCAGCACTTTCCCTTTACCAGCAAGATTCCTGCAAAGCCTTAGTGACCTGGTCCCACCACACACCCAAGCCAAGAAGGGTCCATTCCCTACTGTGCTCTTCCGGTCCCTTCAGCCTTCCTATCCCGTAGAACTAGACACTCTGAGCACTTCTGCTTTGGCCTCCCCACTTCTGACCTGGTGAGGCACCAAGTAAATGAATATTGAGCGAATAAATGATCTGCAACTCCTTTGTCAAAGTAATAGCAAAGGAGGCTAAAAAGTAATTATAAACAAGACCTGCAGGTCTGGGTCTGTGAAACTGCATCTGAGGTGAGAATTCAGCCAGTTCCTTGGAGGCTGTTGGGGAACACGCTAGCTGAGGGCGTGTCCTGGAGTTGCTCTCTGAAGCATGGCAGAGTTGGAACCGCCCCATCTGGCATCTGGCCAGTTTGTCCCATCAAGCAGCTTTCCTGGCTCTTAGGTGTCTAGGTTCACCAAGGTGGGACCTAACAAAGGTTCACCCGTCACAAACCAGTGACCATGGGTGAGACTGAATCACAGTAGGCATCCTTGTGTTCCAGGAAGCAACCTGAGAAGGGTGTGTCCTGTGAAATCTGAGGGTGTACACTTTAGCACAGCACCTTAATAACATTTTCGGAAACATTGAAAAAAAAAAAACTTCTTAAGAACTCATGAAGGGCCGGGGATTTAGCTCAGTGGTTTCGCTGCCTGCTGCACAAGTGCAAGGACCCAAGTTCGATCCCTGGTACCAAACAAAAAAATAATAAAAGAACTCATGAAAACAAAGCTGTGAGTCAGGAGGAGGTCACCTCTGTAGGGAAGATGTGGCAGAGGACACAGGAGGCTGCTGCCAGGCTTCTGGAGACCCAGATAGCAGGACTGCTACTTCCTTCTCTGTGTGATGCCTCAGGACAGAACCTTTTTAAACAAAAACCAAGTGGCTTCATTCCTTGTGCTCAGCATGGCCTCTGCTGGTTTAGGAGGAAGCCCAAGTTTCAGTGAGCTGTGTCTGGTCCAGTGCTGCCCCAGCTCCTGCTGGAGGAGCCCAGTTTCTCTTTTTAGCAACATTACCTCTTTCCCCAGACTGCCCTCGGCCCTGCAGCATTCTTTATCTTGCCCTTCAGGGAGCTTAAAATGACTTCTTGTTATCCTCCCAGTATCAAGTATAACTTTTTTATTTTGTTAGTTTTGCAAGTGTCATGGTGCTCAACCTATAAATAAAACCTATAAATAAACCCATAATAATAAGAAAAGTATTTGACATTTTGAAGTTGAATGAGAACAAGGGCGCTAATTACAGGTCTCAGTCTGAATACAACCTGATCCTACAAATTATTCCACCCCTGTCCCGGGGGCTTTCCTAGAGATCTACACTCTGAACAAATTAAAGGATCTGTGAAACAAATGATTTGATCCCAAGATTGTACTCCTGGAACATTGGGATTGATGACTGTGAGATAATTTGAGGGTTGAGCCTCGTTATTAAAAGTGACGTGTATGTTTCATCCCATGTGGAAAGGAATTGTGTGAAGTCTCTGTGTGAAATATTTTCCTAAATTCTTTTAATGAAGAGAAGTTATTAAATGCTTCTACACATTTTAATAAAGTTTTTTATGCCAGTAATTTATTGCATTGTCAGCTATGATTACTATATTCATTAGCAGAGTTTAAGCTTTAAAAATGTTATTTGGGGCCGGGGATTTAGCTCAGTGGTTTCGCCGCCTGCTGCGCAAGCGCAAGTACCCAAGTTCAATCCCTGGTACCAAAAAAAAAAACAATGTTATTTGAAAATTAATTTTTTGGTATATAGGCTCAGAATAAATTAGTTTATTAGCTTCAGTGTTAAAACAGCAATATGAAAATGCCTTGATTGATGAGTAAATTTGGTTTTCTAATTTAGTAGGTAATCTATAATGATTGTTTACATTAAAAGGTTTTTTAAAAGTGTTAGTGTATTTGTCTTTGTATTATTATGGAGTATTGTGTGTAGGAAAATAAGGGTAAGAGAAAAAAGGGCAGAAAATAGTGTTTATCAATTTAGGAAAATTGTATAGAGTAATAAAAGATTCACTGTACCATTTACATGGTAATTTTGCTATCAACTGTACGAAATTTAAAATTAAAGTGAAATGTATATAGGGAAGTGTTTTCTAAGATACGGGGCATTTTACAAATGATAACTAAAATCACTAATTTTTAATTAAGCTGAATTTCAAAGCCTAATAATTCACAAAAAATGTATAAATCTCTTTCTTTTATTACTACTTTTTAAGTGCTGGTTGACTCTTCCATGTGTTTCTGAGAAAAGATGAGCTTTGTGCAGGTACCCTGACATTTTTTTGTAACTTTGATCTTATGAAATCTTAAATGGTATCTGTGAATGACGTCAGTTACTTTGAGTGAACAAGCCATCTGGTTACATAACAGCAAATGCTAGAGCCACCCCCACCCCCAACCAGCTTTCTTCGTCCCTATTTTGACAGCAGTGCTAATCCCCACACTGATGTATAGGCAGGAAAGTCTGTTACTTCATCCGCAGTGATTTAGGAAGTGCTTCTCCCACACAGTGATGGGGCAGCCATTCAGCTATTCGAACCGAACCGTAGCCCTGGAAAATCACTGTAGTTTATTGAGGAAAACTGACGTGTAGGGCACCAGTCCAGCCAGCGTGGCACAAAACAGGGAGTGAGTGATGCAGGTGAGCATGAGGGCCCTGGTTGTCCCTCTGAAGACTTGGTTAATACAAAATGCTACCCAACCTCTGTATGTTTACAGCAAAAAGGAAAAGAAAGTAATACTAGTACTATCTTAGCAGCTCAATAAAACATTTATCTTCAACACATTAAATGCTGGGATTTGATGGGGATTGCAGTTGATTTGATGAGTCACTGTCTCACATGGCTGATGGTACATGTTCTTTTCTGTGCTAGAAATGTCCCTTCCTGGCAGATCAGTCATCTGTTGGAGCTCAGAAATAGAAAAGAAAAAAAAAAAAAAAAGAGGAAGAAGAAAGAATTTTCCTGAGTTCACTAGGGAAGAAGCATTAGGGAAAGGGAGTTGGGATACAGAGAAGGCCTTATGTACTGGAAAAGGGATTCCGGAAATAAATAAGCTGAACTCTGAATGATAAACAAGAGAACAGCAGAGCTGTTTTTCCTTGAAGAAAGTCATAGGGTTTAAGGTGAAGTGTCTTCCTCTGGTCACCACTAGGTGGTAGCATTGGTCTAGGTCAGTTTGAGAACTGTGTTACTCAGGTTGGTTCCTGCAGCAGCCACACAAAGTTCACTTATACAGGTAACTCACAAATTGGGTGTTTTTATAAGTCAGGATCATCTCCTCCCCCTTCCCCCTCCACTTCCCCCCCCTCCTCACCCTCCTCGTCCTTCCTTCTCATCCTTCCTTCTCATCCTCTTCTTTACTCCTCCTCTTCCTCCTTCCTCCTCCTCTCTTGCCTCTTCCTTTTGTTCTTCCTCTTCCCCTTTCACTCCACCTTTTCCTCCTGTTCCTCCTTCTTTTAAGCTGAAACTTGCATTCCTGAGTTAGAGGTCTAAGTTCTTCATTTTTAAAAACAAGGGTATGGCATAATTTATACTTCTTTTAAAATGATCCGGAAGGAGTTGGGTTGGCATGCACTGCTCTGTGGCTCACTAGCTTGTGAAAGAACAGAGTTCTGTGGATCAGGCTGAAGACAGACCCTTAGGAAATACAGCAATGACTCCCTCCTCAGGCTCTGGGACATCCAGGAGGGGCTGTGGTGAAAACCTATTCCCCAACCCCAGCTGTGAAGGCTCTGGTGTTCACATGCCCAGGGCACGGTGATTTGTGACAACATCTTTTGCTTCTGACTCTATTGAGTCTGTAGAGAAGTTCAGATATATATTACATATCTGTAAGAACTGCTTTTTAACTCTAGCAAGCTGTCTTTATTTAAATGAATATAGTTTTTAAGAAACAAAGCATTTATGTATCATCTGTAAGGTGTTTAAAATCAGGCTACCCCTACAAAATCTGGAATCTGTAGTCAGGACCTGGTAATATCAGAAGCTCCATGTAAATAAAAGGTGTCCTACATTGTGCTAGGCATTTTGCATGTGCTGTCTCTAGCTCTGCCAGTATTGATTGCACTCCTTCGTACAAAGTGAGATGTTACTCCTTTTTGCATTTCCCAGATATGATCTTTGATTAAAGATTGTTCCTAGTAGGACCTCTTTTGCTATTGTGCAAAATATTCTATAGCTGTAACTGTTTAATTTTTTTAATTCTGCAAAGAATAGGCTTGGCTTCCATGTTGTAAATGGCATCAGCTGCAGCTGTGATCATTTGTGGTCAGAGAGGCCAGTGTGTTCCTGTTTGGGTTGTGGCTTTGTTTAGAATTAAAAGGCTTATAAAGGAAGCCATAGAAACCCTGAGTTCCCCAATTGCTGTGGTACAGGAAACAGGGCAATTAGTCAGCATCCATTGTCCCAACCAGATTGTTTAAGATACAATTTCAAGACAGTCTGAAAACACTGCATGGCTCAGTTATGTGGTTGTTTAACATCAGGCACATTGTTCTCAAGGTTGCTTCAGGAACAAATGTAGAAAGAGCATTTCTGTATAACTTCCATAAAATACCATTTTATGATGTTGTCTTTAGGTTCTTGGGTTCCATCCCTTCATGTGACAATCAGAGATGGATGTAAGAAAAGGAAACTTTATCTTTCTGGTTACTGGTCTGATTTACTTGGTCAGCTAGCTACGTGACCATGCTGGGCAGCATTGTTAACTATGCTTAATTCATATGCCATGGTTCCCATACTGCATAGGTGTGAGGGGCTGCTCAGGTAAAGAGCAGTTTGCAAATCTATGCCTGCAGTTGACACATGGGTCCATGTGACTTTCATTGCAGGCTCCTGTTTGAAATCACTGTTGTTTTCTGTCCAGGGTCAGTATGTGATTATCTCTGCTTCAGCTGCTCTGTGGAACAACTGCCCAGCTCTTTCCTACGTGCCTTCAGTGAATGGCTTAACTCTGCCGAGCCCCTGTTCTAAGTTCCACCATCCAGAACACACCCCGGAGCCCCCTGAAAGTCCACTCACTCCTCCAGGCCTTGACTGCCAGCCGGGGCCCTATCTTGCAAGGCCTTCCAGGAGGAATGTCATCCTGTGCCACATCGCAGGATGCCGAACCCTCCTATGGGGAGGGGCTGCAATAGGCATCGCTTTTTAAAAGTTCCCTAGGTGATTCTGAAGTGTGCCTCCCACGAAAACTACACTTATAATGATTCTATTGTATCTTTAAAAAAAAAAGTTACCCACCTGAGATTCTTAGACAAGAACTAAGCAACAAAATTGACATTTAAAATTCAGTGTGGGATACAGCATTATGGAACACATTTGTTGTCTTTTGATAACTTTTTGTATTACTCAGAAAACGCATCCCTGCTTCCCGATGACATTTTCATTGAAAAGGGCAAGGTGGAGGTGGTGGGGTGGGTGGAATTTGATAAATGATTGTTTTTTTGCACTGCTGGTCCCAGGAATTTTCTTTATTAATATTTGAGAGTTCCTGTCCCTATCTACAGAAGAACGGAGGTGTGCCTGTGGCTTCTTAAATAGGTTGATAAGGGACCAAAATGCACCCCTTTCTTCCTGGATGTACTTTTTCTACACACATTTCACTTCTGTTTCCTTGCACCTGGTCTGTGTCTGTAGCTCCCTGAGGCTCAGATCTCAGACCTCCAGACTGCTTTGTCCTCATCCCTTCCAGTGCTGAGTCACCTCCTTTTGCTGATGACTCACAAATCTTCATCTCTGGCCCTGCCTTGACATTTGGTGCTGCTTTTCCAGTTATCTGTGACTTGCTTGTCCCAGGATGAAGCCCAGATCAATAGCTGAGGCATCTCCTGGGAAATAGAGCTGCAGATGTTCAGGTCCCACCCAGCCATACCGGAACCAGTTCTGCATTTTAATAACGTCCCAAACGCTGTTCATGAATGTTCCATGTACACACTGCTGTTTGAGCGGTGCTGATCTGTAGGACTTCTGCACTTACCTTCACTCTCATCCCATCTTTCTCTACTGCCTGCTCCCACCAAACCGAGTTTGTATAACAGGTTGTCCTGCTATTTTTCCAGACCATAAATCGGGGCTTCATTTTCTGTGTGTGTTCCTTTCATTTATTGGTTCATTCAAATATTTACTGTCAGCCTGTCAGAGCTGCATGTTAGAGATATAGTGAGCAAAATAAGACTCGATTCCTGCCCTCATGGAGCTTGATGTCTAATGGGAGAAGCAGCTGTTAAATCAAGTGATAAGTGTGAAGTGAAGAGCGCCATAGAGTTTATAACACAAATACGTGACTGCTGGGGGAGACCCCGGAAGGCTTCCATGAGAAGTGATGCTTGTGCTGAGCAGATGAGTAGGAATTACCACGTGAAGAAGCAGAAAGCTTTGCAAGCAGAAGGAATAGCATATGGAAAGATCAGCTCATCAGAAAAGGTTTATAGAGAATTAATTTGCTCTCAAGGCCTTCATCTGCATTTGCTCCTCCACACTGTCTTGTCACGTTTACATCTTCTCCATTCTGTACACTGGTAGAAGTGCTTTGTATATTCTCTGTAGTGGTCTAGACCTTGGCCCTCCCACCTGCATGGCATGGCCATGTGCTCAGTTGCACACCTTTTCAGTCTTTGAGTCTGCTGCTCCACAATTGGGCTTATTGTCAAATTTGTTTCCTTACTGATTCCAAATACCAGGGTCAGATTTTTTTTTTCCTTTTTTTGGTACCGGGGATTGAACTCTGGACCTTGTGCCTGTGAGGCAGGTGCCAGAACCACTGAGCTAAATCCCTGGCCCTAGGGTCAGATTTTTTTTAACTGTCCACTAATTCCCTCTTTGTAAATGTAAGGGTGTTTATTTTTTAAAGTAAATTTGTTACTAAAATATAACATTGTATTAGTCAGCTTTTCAATGCTGTAATGAAATACCTGACAGTACAGTTGATGAAGAAAAGAGGTTTATTTAACTCACACCTTTGGAGGTTGGAAGGCAGGGCACTGCATTGGCACTGGCTCAGTTCTCAGTCCATCACAACATGGCAGATGGCAGTGTGAGAGCGCGCTCAGGAGGAAGCAAGTGATTCTATCTCAGAGTGCTAGGAGTAGAGGGAAGAGCCGGGGCAGGCTCGGGCTTGTTTTTGTAACACTTTCTGGCAAGAGCTACCAAGAGGATCAGGGTTTAAACACCTCAAGCTTCCAATGACCCAGAGGTTTCCACCACTCCCATGACACCACCCTGAGTCCAAGTCCTCAGTCACAGTGGACTTTGGGGGAGACAAACCATATTCAAAGCATAGCAAACTTACATGTAGAAAAATGTACAGGTCACAAATACTGTGCTTGAGTTTTCACAGAATGGGTACAAAAGTGTCATTAGCACCCACACTAAGACATGAGATGTTAAAAGCATCCCAGAAGCACCCCGTGCTCCCCCCATCACTACACCCAAAGGTAACCACTAGCCCCGTCTTCTATCCACATTGATTAGTTTTGCCTTTTTAAAAACTTTATACAAGTGGAATCATGCAATAGGTTATCTATTGTGTGGCTTCTTTTGCTCATGGTAACAGTAAAGAAATAATTTCATATTGTTGCATGTCACAGTAGCTCATTTCTTTGCTGTATATTAGTGCATGGTATGACTGTACCAGCTTATCCATTCTACAGATGATGGCCGTTTATGTCTTTTCCAGTTTGAGGCTGTTATGAAAATTCTTGTACATATCTTTCTGTAAGTAGAAGTATATTCTTCTGTTGCAGACATGCCTAGGGGTGGGATTGCTCAGTCGGTATTACTTAGGTTTCTCAAAGTAGTTGCACTGGCTTATGTTTTCATCAGCGGTGCCTGAGAGTTGCACCTGGCACACACCCTCCCAGTTCTGCCGGTCTTAAATTGCAGCCCTTTCCATGGGTATGTGGTGGTAAGTGGGGTTTCCCTTTGCATCTTGTTAACAGGTAGTATCGTTGAGTACCTGTTTTCATTTATTGGTTTGCCTTTTCTCTCACTGAGTCATAGGACACTTTATACAACCTTTGTAGATGTATATATTACACAAACCCTGTCTTTCTCTGTGGTTTGCCCTTTGCTCTTTTAAATGTTACCTTTTAATAAAAAGAAGTTATTGATTATAATATAATCCAATTCATGAATCTTTTCAAGCTTCAAATCACATTTATGCCATGCTTAGTTCTGTGAAATTTGAGGGGTGGAATACGAAAATACCTAGACAGTAAAATATAAGTAAAAAGCTTAAAGCCTAGGGAATTAGAATTAGAAGAAGATATAGACCAGGGAGGTAATAACAAATAAACCATGTAATTCTAGGAATGTTACCATTGAGCAATAAATTTTACTTAGAAATTCCAAGTCAAAACTCAAATGGAAACAAAGTTTGTTATTTAGTGCTCATTACCCAGGAGTTCCTCAGCTGGTTCTTCCTTCAAAGCAACAGGTATAGAGGGCACTGGGTGGGCTGTGAGGCCTGTTCTTGGTAACTGGTAATTAGAGTATGAAAGAACTAACAGGTATGTCTTCCTTTACAGGTCATTCAACCATAGTTATGACCTCCCGGTTACGCGCGCTGGGTGGAAGAATTAATAACATACGTACCTCTGAATTACCCAAAGAAAAAGCTCGATCTGAAGTCGTCTGCAGCATATGCTTTTTAGATGGCTTGGTACAGACCTTTAAAGTTAATGTAAGTTCCTCCGCAGTTTTTTCTGAATTAACGCTCTTAAGAAATAGTTTTCATCTCTTGTCTTACAACATGAAGAAAAACATACATTAAAGCGAAAGCTTGAGATTCTAGGGTTTGCATGTTGAGATTAGACTTTGCCCCCCCTTGCCTCCCATCCCCTTCTTAGCGGTGCGTGCAGTGTGCTTCTCAGGTGTTGCTGCTTCAGCAATGTCCCCATCTCTGTCCTGAGCCAGAGCTGCTTCTCAGGTGATGGTGCTCTTTATGTGTTTTATTAGAGCCCATGTCATGTTGCATTTTTTAAAAAGTTACCATCATTAGATTACTTGTTGGCCATTGCACTGTGAGCTCCTTGCAGACAGGGAGAGGGTCCCAGCACAGGGCTGGCACATAGCAGGTGCTTGTTAAATGTATGAGCGCATGGATCAGGATGGCAGGGATCGTGGAGGTCCTGGCTTCTCCCACTTAGAGCTCTGGCAGAGCTAGGACTAGGATCATGGTCTGCGGGTTCCAGGCCACCAGCAGTCGGATGCCGGGACAGTTGTGGCCCCTGCTGGCCATCCACTCAGATCACCCCTGAGGTCTGTGACCTTTGCCTATCTCTCCTGTCCTCGCCAGTACCAGATGGGTCCACCCTTACCCTGAACCAACTGCCAGCATCTGCTGCAGCCTGGAAAGTCCAGTGTGCAAGGAAAGGTAGCAGAAGAGACAGAGAGGAGAGAACAATTTAGAATAAGAAATGCTGCAAGAATTTAAAGCATAACCAAAAACCGATCCCTGCATCTTCTACCCCGCCTACAAGTTTGCCTCCTGCGGACCCGGGTGCAGGCAAGAGAAGAAGGCGGTTTGCAAGAAACCTAAGCATACAGGATGTTATATCTCCTTCCGTTCTACTCGGGGGCCGGGACAACTCCCTGGGGCTGCAACCACAGATGCTTCCCAGCAGCAGACAAGACTGGGACTGTGGGACCCGGGAGATGATTAGTGGTGACAGGTGTTTCCCAGCCTTCTACCCTACTCCCCCACCCACTTCTCAGCTTCCCAGGCCTCCAGCTGTTTGCCAGGGTCGGGCTTCATTTCTTCCCCCAGTACTGAGAATTGAACCCAGGGCCGTTGCCCTGAGCCATTCCCTGGCCCACTTTTTAAAAGTTTTTTATTCTGAGACAGGGTCTCAGTAGTCACTGAGTTGCCTAGGCTGGACTCAAACGTGCAATTTTCCTGCCTCTGTTGGAATTACTGGCATGTACCACTATGCCCAACTGGACCTCATTCTTTCCAAGGGAGGAAATCTCATTGTAGTAAAAAGGGAAAATTCCATAAGGTAATGTAATCGTCTAGTTAGGTGTCTCCAAAGTTTAATTAGAGGATATAGAATACTATAAATACTTGTGACCCGCTGCCCCCTACCCCCGGTACCAAGAATTGAACCCAGGGGCTTTGCACTGAACTACATCCTCAGCCCTTATTTTTGTGTTTTATTTTGATGACATGGTCTTACTAAGTTGCCCTGTCCAGGTTCAAATATTCAGTCTTTCTGCTTCAGCCTCTGAGAATGCTGGGATTATCGGTGTATGCCACCACACCTGGCTGAACCCAAGTTCTTGAGTGTGCTAGGCCCTGGGTTTCATCCCCAGCATTGTTTTGGAGAAAAACACTCTCTAGGGAGGACTTTGTGAACAAACTGTATGGATTGCTGGAAATGTTCTGTCCTACACCATCCACTATGGGAGCTGGCAGTCACAGGTAGCTGGTGAACACTTGAATTGTGACTCCTATGCCTGAAAAACTAAGCTTTTAATCTAAATTAAAATTTAAATAGTCTTGTAGCTCAGGTTGCCCACTTAGGACAGCACAACCCTAATGAATGTTTCTTAAAATGTATCCGAATTCCTAGGATGCATATTAAAATATAGCTCCCTTGTCCTACCGGCTATTTGAGATACTCCCAGGGTTGGGGCATGCACACTACAGTTTGGAGAACCACTAATTTCAAGTGTTTTTGTCCGGGTCATAGATATTTCCCCCCAAAATCAGCTACTTTGGTTGTACCTTATATCTATTTTCCTTTTTAACTAGTCTTCTATAGAATTTTGTGATTAAAAAGGCCCCTGAAGGTCACACATGTCACTTTCAGGTGCTGTAACCTGACTGGCTCCTCTATCAAAATTTGTATTTGTCTAGGTTGGGCTTATTCTTCAACCATATACCCTCTTCCTGATAAGAACATGAATATTTGCTAGTATATGCCTCATCTATTCATTCAGGAAGTACTAGGCACCTAGTATGTGCCAGGCTTTGTTCCAGGCACAGAGAATACAGTAGAGAACAAAACAGCACATCTTCTGCCCTTTGGAAGCTGTCATCCTCGTGGGAGGTGATTGCTGGGGATATGGTTTTATAGATATGATCTGGGAAGACTTCACTGGTAAGGCGAGAGAATCAAGTAGGTGTCTGGAGGAAGTACATCTTAGGAAGAAGAAGCAGCAGTGCAAAGGCCCTGCAGCTAGAGTCAGAGTAGTATGGCTGCAGGAAAGTATAGCACCCACTCTGTCCGGAATGGAAGGAGCAGGAGGGAATGCAGTAGGAGATAGGGTCCAAGAGATAACAGGCGGGCATGGGGGATCCTGTAGAGCCTCACGGGTCATTCTGGGGGCGTTAGCTTTTGTACAGTGTGAGGTGGAAAGCACTGGTAGGTCTGGATCAAGAACTGACCTGACCTGACTCAGGTGTCACTCTGGATGTTCTGTCAGCAGTAGCCTGGGAGGGAAAGGCCCAAGGGACTATTACAACCATCCGGGAGAAGTGCTGCTGATGAGGCAGGGTGGCTGTGTGGAGGTGGACCTGGAAACGCTTTGGAGATGGAGCCCATAGGATTTGCAGATCATGGGAATTTGGAGGTGTGAAAGAATGAGAGGCCTCAAGGTGATTCCAGGGACTTTGGCCTGAGCAACCTGACAAGATAGAGTTGCAGTTTATAGAATTGGGAGATTGTGGGAAGGACGGGTTTGGGAAATAACCATTTCTGTTGTGGATGTGCATTTTGAGAAGCCAGTTACTCATATCTGCAGAAATGTGGAAATGGTAGTAGATGGACAGGTCAGGAGTTTAGGGCATGGGTCCAGGCTAGGGATACGAATGTGGATGTCACTAGGGTGGAGATGGGGTTTCAAGCAATGAAACTGGGTGAGCTCAGTTGAGAAGTACGGACACAGAAGATGGGGACGAGACCTGATATTGAGAGGTTGCAAAAATGAGGGGCAGGCACCAGACTAGACTGAGCAAGAGGCAGGAGGAGGCTAAGCACAATGTCTGAGAAAAAAGGGCAAATGACGTCGCTGGAAGGAGGAGCTATTGGCCATATATGAGTGAGAAGGGGTAAGACAAGCAGCTGCCCACAGTGGAGATCATGGAGAGCCTAGGAATGGGTCCTAACAATGAGCATCCAGAATTCTCAGGTCACACTCTGTCACCCTGTTTCCAGCAGCCTGGTCCAAAGCTGACTTGAACTTGAGGACTTGAGGGCCTGGCTGCAACTTGGAGCGTCCCTCAGTTTTTATTTCCTGCTTGTGGGGACCACTTGTACAGTCTCATTCACCTCTGTAGCCTGGACCATCTTTGAGCGGGACCAGGCGTCATCAGGGATCCTGACTTGGGCATCATTCGTTCCTACCCTAGCCCAGGAGTCAACCAGGACTGGCAGTCAGCTAGGATGGCTAAGATGACATCCTGTGGGATTGGAGCGAGGCCTGTTCCTGTTATAGCCATATCTTGGGTTACATTTCAATTTCTTTTGGGAACACAGTGAATTATGCAGAGTCGATACCCACATGTTTAAATCTAGCACTTCAGAAGTGAGAGAACTAGTGTAGTGGAAACACTTGGACTTTGGTACCAGACAGACAGACCTGAGTCAGGCATTCAGACCGCTGTGGCTGATGGGGTAAGGCATGGAGTGCCGTATTTGCTCTTGGCAAGGGGGGATGGTGATGGGTGTTTTTTGAAGTTGCCATAAAAGATGGGAGATTGTATGAGAAAAGTGCACATGGTATAGCTGGCTCGTTGTAGATGTTTAATAAATTATAGTTGTTAGTAATATATAGCAAATGCAATATAAAGTCATATATAAATAATAATTCCAATAAGAAGAACAGATACCTTTTGATACATGAAAAGAGTACCTCACAGTTTGAGAGGAGAACGTCTAACCACATGGACTGGATCATTCTTTCCACACCCATTGAGAGTTCTTGTGATGGATAGCGTCCTGGGTAGAAGAAGCAGTGTGTGCAGGAGCCCTGAGTCTGGAAGGAGAGGTGTGTTCTGGAAATAGGTGTGTCCCATGCCCCTCGACCCCACACTGCTGGCCAGATCCCATGGGGCTGTCCCACAGAGCTCGCTGCTGGAGGGGTCTGACTCCTCATTCTCCCAAGCCTGATCACTGACCTATTTTCAAGTATATTACCTGCTTTCCTACTCAAAAAAGAACTACCTTTGCCTGTTCTATACCTTGTCTATTTCTAACTCATATTGTCCTCAAGTTAAATGGTTTGGTTCAAAGGACTCCTGAGAAGTCTGCCTGTTAAAATAGAATTTGCAAATTCCTGAGTGCACCATGTAGTTTTTGCCTCCTGCCCCAGCTGTGCCTTTGCTTGTGCTGGTCCATGAGGTTCAAATGCCTGTACACCTAGAAAGGAGGAGTGATGCTTCACCCGGTCATCCTTCCAAATTGGGATCAAGGGTTGCTTCCCTTTGTCTCCAGGTAGAGCTGACCAATTAATTGTGATGTCCCCTCAGGTGTCTTATGCCTTGATGATTTTGAAGCACTGGATAGCATTTGTTACTCCATGTTACAATTGCTTCCACAGCCAGGCCAGGAAAGGGACAGTTACTGTATAGCTGTCTTTCTGCCCACACTACACGTACCCAACAAACACTGTGCGGCCGAGGCCTTTTGAGTACTGCACTGGAGTGAAGCTCCGCTGAATGTCCCTACCAGCTTCTCATTTCTGATGACGGAAGCAGCAAGGCAGATAATCCTGCATGGTGACATGGACCAAATCATTTTGAGGGTATTTTGAGTGGCATTTAAGTATTTTTAGCTATGAGTTGAGAGTTTTCCTTTCCTAGACACACTTCTTGGTTCCTCCAGGGGTCGGAGCCATAGACATATCCTGAGGAGCCAACAGAAACTGACCTTGGATTAGCATTTGCTGTGGGTAATCCATGGCTCGGTCATGGTGAGCTTACTGTAATTATAACACATGAGTTTTCTGATTTAGACATTACTTGAGAACCTCAGCTAGCAGGAAGGAAGAAATCTTAGAAAGCTATTAGTCTAAACTCATATCATCTTTTTTTATTACTCATTAAGTTTATTGGTATATTTTAGGTATACAATATGATGACATTCATCATTAGGAATTTGTACCTTTACATGATATACCTTGGTTCTTATATTTTCCCCATTCCCCTGCCCTCCCTTCAACCCCTCCCCCCTCCCTATTTACAAAAACTTTGTTTCTATTTTTTCCTTTTCTCAAATTTATTCCTTTCCCTTCTTTCCTTTCCCCTACGCTTCCCACTTCCCCTTCCCCTTTGGACCTTTTCTTCCTATTTCACATTATTTATTATACATTTTTATCCTTATTTACACTTTCAGCTTCTCACACCAAAGACAAGGTAGGATGTATCACAATCCCCAACTTGAAACTATACTACAAGGCTACTGTGATAAAAACAGCATGGTACTGGCAAAGAAACAGACCTGAAGACCAGTGGAACAGATTAGAAGATGCAAAAACAACTTCAGACACACTCAGCCACCTCATCTTTGACAAAGGAGCCAAACACCCTCACTGGAGGAAAGATAGCCTCTTTAATAAATGGTCCTGGAAAAATTGGGTTTCAACTTGCCAAAGATTAAAACTAGACGTATATCTTTCACCATACACTAAACTAAAATCGAAATGGATTAAAGATCTAAATATTAAAACGGAAACACTAAACTGGCTGGAAGAGAGGTTAGGTAGAACTCTTTAAGACGTTGGTGTAGGAAAAGATTTCATGAACAAAACCTCAGTCATACATGAACTAGCACAAAGAATCCACAAGTGGGATCTCATCTTATTAAAAAGCTTCTGCACAGCAAGAGAAACCACCAACAGGGTGAAGAGACAACCCACAATATGGGAAAAAATTTTAACCAGCTGTTCTTCAGACGAAGGTCTATTATCTAGAATATATAAAAAACTTTAAAAAATCAGACCCCTCAAATTTAAAGACCCAATCAGAAAGTGGGCATCTGAAATGAACATACATTTCTTAGACAACGAAGTAGAAACAGCAAATAAACATGAAAAAATGTTCATCATCACTGGTCATTCAAGAGATGCCAATGAGAACAACACTGAGATTCCACCTCACTCTGGAAAGAATGGCTGCTGTCAAATCAACCAATAACAAATGCTGGTGGGGCTGTGGAGAAAAAGGAACCCTGCTCCACTGCTGGTGAGAGACTAGACTGGTGCAACCACTGTAGAAATCAATATGGAGATACCTTGAAAAAGTAGGATTAGAGGTCCCATTTGACCCAGCTCTTCCCGTGCTGGGTATCTTCCCAAAAGAATTAAGAGAATCACACTAAGTGATACATGTGCACCGATGTTTATAGCGACACAGTTCATAATAGCTAAAACTTGGAAACAGCTCAATTGCCCATCAACTGGAGATTGGATAAAGAAGATGTGGTTTGTTTTTTTTTATAAAATGGAGTACTACTCAGCCATAAAGAATGAGAAACTAGAGACATTTATAGCTAAATGGATCCACATTGAGGCCATACTCTGAAGTGAAATAAATAGGACACACTTGTGTAACCTTGTATCATCTTAATTCATATTGCTGTAGCTTATCTTGGCCCTCATTCCCATAAATATGGTGTAACCTTATAACTTGACATTTATGAACCCTTTTGCTGCTTTTGGAAGTGTGTGTACATAAAAATAAAATCTGAATATTTAAACTTTCTTTTGTCTAGAAGACATCACCACGAATTTTTAATTCATTTAAAAATTATTCCCACTTGATTTTTTTCTTCCTAGAAACAAGACACTGGCCAGTCGCTTCTGGATATGGCATATGCCCACCTGGGTGTGACCGAAAAGGAGTATTTTGGCTTGCAACATGGTGAAGACTCAGCAGACTCCCCTGTAAGTGTCAGCCTGTAAAATGTGCTGAACTCTCGTACGACTTGGTTTTATAGCTTATATTTTCTTACCCAACAGAGATGGCTTGAATCAAGCAAACCTATCAGGAAGCAGTTGAAAGGTTGGTGTGATCTTTTCATTTGAGTTGTACATTAGGTGTTTGCAGCTTGTTTCTTTCCTTTTATCATCGGGGTGCCTGTAACATCTGCTGCCTGGTTTCCGGGGACCCAGGAGACAGGCGTGAGATGATTTCTCCCTGTCTCACTTCTGAGCCAGCAGACCTGCTTCCAGATCAGCCCTCAAGGATCCTCACCAGTGTAGGCAAGAAGGGGCTAGGTGAGACCAGGCAGCTCAGAGCGAGAAAGAAGGGGAAGAAAAATGGTGTTTTTCAGCTATGTAAGAGCCAGGATGGGAAAGACAGACAGAACCCCTTTACTTTCCAACATCATAGTAACATTGACTGGAAATTGAGCCATAGGTGGATAGTATCACAAAAATGAGATTGATCCTTCTAAAATACGACTTATCTATCATAAGTGATCCCAGAGTACTGGTTAACTCAGGGCCATTTAAGCAACACCTCACCAACCCTCTGCCTTGATCTGTTCCCAGTCTGGCTTTCCACCATGACTGTCCTTGGTCCCTTTTAGGAATGAACCTGACCAGTCTGCAGGGCCCCCTCTGTGCCTTCCGTCTGTCTGTTCCCTCTGCTGGGAATGCTTGTCCCTGGATCTAACTCTTGCCATTCTTCAAGGCTGCTCAGACCCCATCTCTCCTACTGAAGCCAAGGTTCCCTCTACTTTTCCAGTCACTTATCAGTGCCTGCTTCAGGGCTGAATACTCTTGCGCCCATATCATAGTTATGTACCTTTAGCTTCCTCTCAGAGCTGCAGGTCCCTTGAGATTAGGCCTCTTGCTACATTCCTCCCTGCATCCCTTATGGCCCCTGACACACAAGAGGTGGTGGGAGAGGGATTAAAGGCAGGTGGATTTGTACATACACGTGTACCTGCACACGACCCCACACACATACCTAGCACAGCCTGCCCCAGATGGGAAGCGTAGACACAGGCAGCCATAGTTCTTCCCCCAGTGTTGCTGTCACTTGGAGCTGAGTCCTTAAGAGTTCTTACCCTCCCATGGCTTACATCTGTAGTGCTCAGGAGCACCCAGGGGAGTGACAGAGCCTCTTGCAAATAAACACCTGCCAGTTTGAATGCACAAGAATGAGCACACATGAGGCACAGATAGGTGTTATTATTTATTCTTTCTCTAACTCATTCTTCCGGCAAGCATTCCTAAGATCTCAGACTGGCAAGGCATTAGGCTAAGCTCTGAAATGCAACCCCCATCAGCCAAGTGTGAAAAGAGACAAGAGGAACAGGAGGAGAATGTTTTATGACAGTGCTAAGCATAAGACAGAATGCTGTAAGTGCCCAGAGGTGGATGAGAAAGACAAAGGCTATGCCCAAGACAGAATTGACAAGTTATGCAACGGGGGCAGGGGGACATGCTTCCAGGGCAGTGGAAGGATTCTGTTATCCCTTAGTTGCAGGTGGCCTGTAGACAGAGTCACAACACCACCCACTGGAATCCAGGCATTGTGCAGATACACTTAGATGTACACCCACCATTAGAGATGCTTTGAACCCGAGCCAAAGGTGAAAATGGAAGGTACTAAAGAGACGGGTAGGTAGAGCCTTGAATGAGCCAGAATAGAGGAAGAGCAGCAGGATCAGCGAGGGGAGCAGGCTCAAGGACTTGAGTTTCAGAGAGTAAGAAAGTGCTAAGCACATAGAGGAGACTGGTGCAAAATGATCACAGGATCTTAGCAACACAGTCTGATCTTTTGTTGCCATATTTAACAGAGGAAATAGATTAATTTTATCCACACAAATGAATTTACTCTTGGTGTTGATGCACAAAGCCATATTTGAATATTTTCATTGTGTAATATTCAGTAACGTGTTAATCGTTTAATATGCTCTACATTTGAAACATGAAATGGTGGTCTGGGGATTTAGCTTAGTGGTTTCGCCACCTGCCCCGCAAGTGCAAGGACTGGAGTTCGACCACGGTACAAAAAAAAAAAAGAGAGAGGAAAAAAAACAAAACAAAACATGAAATGTTTTCCAATATAGAATAATTTTGAAATGTCTCATAGCAGAACCAGAAATCCCAGTGCTATAATTCTAGTTTTGCCACTAGCTGTGTGACCTAAGGCAAGTCATTTACATCTCTAAGCCTGGTGGCTCATTTGTAAAACAAGGTTAGGGACAGCAGCTTAGCTGACTCCTTAGGCATGGTGTTGTTTAAATTATAGAATGTACATGAAAATGTTTCAAAAGTATAAATTGTTATGTTAACGTAAGCCATTATTTCTCTGGGACTTTTGTATAATATATTGATTTAAGAATTTATAAAATTCCTACTATAGATAACGGAGTGCATTGTTTTAGCACAGGGCTAAGTTAAACGTGTAATGAGAAGTAGATGATAGAGTAGTCTATGCTGATATTGTGTGAATATTTTTTGCAGATTTGGAAATTTCTGAAACAGTTAACTTATGCGCTCCTTATTTGAAATTAGCCCTTTTGTAATGGGAAAAGCTATGATTGAGTGAAAATACGTCACTTGTAAGAGAGTAACAACTTACATACATTGACTTTTTAAAGAGAAAACTTAATTTGTCTTTGAAAAATGTTGTAGGAGGTTTCCCCTGTTCCCTGCATTTTCGAGTAAGATTTTTTATACCTGATCCCAACACACTGCAACAAGAACAAACCAGGTAATAACATTTTCTTAAAGTTTTCTATTTAGTATATAAAAATAAGTAACCACTAAAAATGTACTCTTCATTTTAAAACTATGGCCAGATAACTTCATTTGGGTATGACTGCACCAACAATCATGAGCCAAGTAAGAATACAAGTACATATATTGACATTTTAGTTGGTGAATTAGTTTTCGGTCTTGGGCCTGCTTCTCTTACCTCCAGATTTGGTGCAGTCTCCAGCACGCTGGCACCCACCCCCCTCTCCCTTCACCTCCTTGGCTGATGAGCAGTTTGCCCAAAAGATAAGAAAATTATTGTCCAGTAATGCAGGCTGGATTTAGGAAGCAAATTTGTAGACCAGGCCATCCACAAGTCACATAGCCCAGTATTCCTGCAGGCCTGGATGACCCTTGACGATGAGGAGACAAGCAGTAGTCAGGACTTCTGATCAGATCTGGGGTTTGTAGGAGCTAGGACAAAGAACAGGCTTGTCCCAGCTTATCTGCTGGTAAATCAGCAGGTGCAGGAAATATGTGAACCAGATAAGGGAAGGAGGGCCTGATAGGAGCTGTTTACCCCATAGGGCTCAGGTTGGTCTCAGTAAGTGGGTTTTCTGGGTGGGGACCACAGTGTTTAGAATGGGGGTGGGTGGTACAGGAAAGCTGTTGCAGCTGGAACTCAGACTATGCCAACAACCTTCTCTCTCTCTCATTATCCACCCATTTATTGTTCTTAGGGAGAGTACCTATTTTACCAAAGAAAAACCAGTGGATGTTCAGGATTGTTGAATTCTGTTCTACACTCATTGTGGCCATAGAACATCACCAAGGAGGCAGCATTAATTCAGACTTGAAGTGCTGTCTTGTTTTTCCTTTAACATGTTAGTATGTTTAAAAGTCAAATATTAGCCTGTCACTCTATTTTGCCTTCTTTGTGCACCTCTTCCTCCACCATCTCAGACATCAGGGACCAGGCTGTGTTTACCATATGTTACGTTTTAAGCCAGTGTAAACAAGGTCCGTGTGACTCATCGGGTTACCCTGAGGAAGTACACACTGCTCTGTTTTTTTTTTCCTCCACAGCTCTTTATCCTGGTAGACTGGAAACAGTGTAGAAATGCTCAACCCAGCAGGTCATTTCATAAGCTGATGAATATAGAGTTGGTGACAAAATTTATGAGAATGTGTTTTAAATAACCCTGCCAAGGCTTCCTCAGACCAATACTAGGCAACAGATTCTGCTTGAGGGATACTTTGTAATGACATGAAGAACCAGGTGAGGCTGGGCATGTCTGTGGTTCCAGCTGCTGGAGGGGTGGAGATAAGATAGGATCAAGACCAGCCTGGACAGCATACTCCCATTTCCACAAACATTACACAAAGAATTCTGTGTGTGCACATGTGTGTGTGTTCATTATGTGTGTATTTGTGATTATGTGTTTGTCTGCAAATTATTCTCATAGGTATGTGGGGGGGTTTCTAACCAGCGGGTTTAAAAAAAATCACAGTCCCACAATCAAATATATGTTTATATATTTTTGTATCATAATGTAGTACACACATACATGTTTGTGTGTGTGTATATTTCTGAAGAAGTTTTATAAAACTATAGGAAGCACAAAGTACACTGAAGTTTTCTGCTTCCTTTTTTAAAAATGCCAGTTGTGACTCACTAAATGGATTTTACTACTAGCTGATAGGTTCCAGCCTCGTGTGTGGACTGCACTGCCTAAACTGGTGACTGTCCATCACCTGGTCTCCCTGCTGGTGGGAGCCCCAGTTTTGTGGCACCCACTGGGCATGTGAGAGATCACCAGTGATGGAACTCGAGGGAGGAGATTCCAAGGCAGGGTAACCCAGGTGTCCCCCTGCAGTGACCCTCATGGCTGTCCTGTCGGTATCTGCTTCCTTCCTGAAGAGGAAATATGCTCACTCCTGCCCAGTGGGAGCTGACAGAATCTTCCTGCTGAGTCTTCCTGTCATTTAAAGGACATCTAAGGAATTGTAGGAGAAATGAAGCTGCTGTCGTAGAAAAAGAGGAATTAGATGTGTTGGGTCATAACATTATGGCTAGTGGGTGGGACTAGCCATAGTAAAAGCTGAGAGGCAGCTTTTACTTCAAGGTGAGTAATAAATATTTGTTCTCACCTAAGACCCACATAAAATTTGATTTGTCTGTGTCTAATATAGATTTTATTTATATATTTTGCCAGTTCTGAGGATTGAACACAGGAGCTTCACACTGAGCTATATCCCCAGCCTTTAAAAATTTTTTAAAGTTTTGAGACAGGGTCTCTAAGTTGTCCAAGGTAGCCTTGAACCTGTGATCCTTGGGCCACAGCCTCCCAGAGTGCTGGGATTACAGGCCTGCACCACCACGCCCAGTCTGTGTCTTTCTTAAAATTAACTGGTTCAGAGCTAACATCTGTTCCCAGGAACACCCTCCCTTGTTAAGATGGGCAGTATCCCCAGTGTGGAATAGAATATAGCTTTTGCCTCCTAGGATATGAACTCCAGATTTCTCTTAGTGCAGCAAGAGCCATGGAACAGCCGCTCTCATGGCTTTTGTAGAGCTGGTAGGCAGCTAGGACGGCTAGATTTTTATCTTATTTTGGGACAAGAGTCCACCATTATTCACATGCATTTTGTGGGGTGGGGTTCCAGTACAGGGATTAAACCCAGTACCTTTGTTCTAAACTACATTCCATAGCCTT
The DNA here is from genome assembly GCF_000247695.1 of Heterocephalus glaber. The sequence continues at coordinate 2,096,588 of NW_004624758.1, forward strand.
TGTTTGTATGTTTTGTTTTTGTTTTGCACAAGCTGGGTTTGAATTTGTAATCCTTCTGCCTCAGCCACCCAGAGTGTTGGGATTATAGGCTGCGATTGCAGCTTTGTTTTCTCACATCTGGCTTTTTCTCTTTTTTTTAAAATTTACATGAGGGATTTTTCCTGTATTCCTGGCATATGGTATCTTATTAGGCTCCCACTTTGTAGCCTATCCAAAAGTGAATTCTCTTTTTAAGGAAATTTGGTTCCCAAGAGTTAGAGGAGTATACAGGTAGTGTTTGTTGGTTATAAAAGGATCTAGGCAGAGAGGTGTTCATTGCTCCTTTCCTGAAGTTAAGGTCATGGGTGGGATATGCTGTAAGAGGGGTCATTACATTTCTGTTGTTAGGCATTCCAAGTTTGCCTTATAAATAACTTCTCTTTATCCCAGTTGTTAAACATCTTTTTTATTATGAGCCTCCACAACTGCTGTTTCTGATAAATTTTTAAATCATTCTAAACAGAATTTCATTTACTGGCAGTCTCTAATTAAAATTGAAGCTCCTCTAAGATACCTACATAGTCTCCTACATTCAAGTTATGTTCCACAATTCTGATTTCCTTACGTGTGGTTTCCTGGGGGTGACTGAAACTTTGCTCAGTGTATGACAGGTTAGTGTTTGGTGAATGATAATCTCCAGGTTCTGGTTCTCATTTATATCCCTGGGAAAATATGCTGATTAGTTGGGCTCTTCAGTGAAAGCCAAGGTTTACCAGTGGATTATCTGTAACTCTCTCCTCTCTTCTTTCTCACAGTAGCATTGTAGCAGGAGAGAACACTTAATTCTAGTTGAATGTCAGCTTGGATAAACATAGAAACAAACTAGAAAGGACAGAGTATGTTCTCCTAGGTGGAAAAGAGACTCCAAAACCAAATGGTCATGAATCAACACACATATACAATGTCATCTCTCAGCACATTGCAGGTAGTTGTTAATTATAATTGAAGTAATAGTATCAGGGTTGTGATGTATATCCTAAATCTTTTAGTCATTAAATGTATAACAAATTGTAGTATACTGGGATTTTTCTCATTAGTGTCTAGGTTAAAGTAAGACATGCTAGCCCTGCATATCCTGAGCATCAGTTTGCTCATCTGTTTAAAAAAAAAAAAAAGAGGTGCTTGTACCTACCTGAGTGTCATTAGGAAACTAAAACCAGGGGAAACTACAGAGTACCAGGAACATGGCCCAGAACTGCATATATGACATTTGAATACTGTTGAAAGTGTTCACATCTCAAAAAGCCAGCCCCTTAACCTTTGTCAATCTGAGAAGATATGACAGTGATTTGTTTAAATTGCCAAAATGACCTCTCTCCTGCCCTTGTGTACTTTTCCCATGTCTGTATTAGATTTCAGGAGGTTTCCCTTTTGTCCTCCTGAGCAGATTGTGGAATGTCTATTCCATTTGATTCTGAGTTTTTAAAAAGAGTGGGAGCTAGCAGCCAAGTGTCACATGTGTGGTACATCCCTAAATATAAATGTGTCCAGACACTTCATAGTCTGCTCAGAGCTGTTGATGGCCTCCTTTTTACCCATCTGTCCCAGGACAACAGTGCAGCCTCACAGCCTGAGGACCTGTGATGACTAGCTTACAAAACAGCCCCAGGATTTTGAATTTGCACCTGCTGGTCACTCATAGACCAGTGCAGGATACACCGTGGAGGTCCTGGCAACTTCTGGTATACTGATATTTATGCTTTCGTTCCAGCACCCACAGTTCCTGGGACATAGGAAAAAGCCCAGCTGGGTTCTTGTACCCCAGCCAAGGAGGTATCTTCACAGGCCACCCCCCACCCCTCCACCCCTGCCTCTTAGCAGCTTCCTGCAGAGGGAACGTGGGTGTGTGAATGCTGGCATAATGTTCAGAACAATGGTCTGGCAGTGTGTGGGGGCTGCTTGTACGGAGTGCCTGTGGGTCCTGGTGCCCGATTAGGAAGATCCAAGCTAGGGACGGGGCCACCCACTGGCACCAGTACCAGTGGTATCAGTGATTGTAGGCAGGCTGCTTCCACTGGCCCACTCCTGCTCAGCCGGCACTGGTTGAAAACTGCCCCTACCAGTGGAGACTTAGGGCACCAACATGAGTAGTCATTATGGATGGGGCAGCCCTGAATGTACAATATAGTGTCTGATACCATTTAAAATATGTAAAATTATATGTTTATGTATTTTGTTTCTCAGATCTACCAGTCTTGTCCTTCTCTCTTCAAAAAAAAATGTGATTTTTTTTTTTGCTTATTTTAGTTGCATATGAATTAATGAAAACGATTGTTTCATAGGCACTTGTATTTCTTACAACTGAAGATGGATATTTGTGAAGGAAGGTAATGAGAATTTTGCCTTTTTCTTTTCCTGTCAGACTGGCCACATTCCTAGTTTTAATCTAATAAGGATGCATTTCTGGCAACAACATTAAATCTAAACAAAGACTGGCTGTTGAAAAAAGACATTAGGCTTTGGACATCTGTTTTCAACTCACTCTTGGTTTAGAGAAGCTGAGCATTGGTAAACTATCATCTTTCTGGTAAAGACCTGCGACTTGTGAAGGGGAAAGAGATCCAGAATGTGCAACGGGCTTCCTTCAGCAAGGCTTACCGGTCCTAATTCAGGCCTTCTGAGCCCTCCAGTTCCTTCAGTGATAGATTTTCTCTGGGAAGGTTCTTCCTCAAAAATAGGAGCATCTGCCTGTGATTCAGCACTTCTTATGTAGCCACACCTTCTCAGTGATTGAAAAGCATCCAGTGATATCCCAGAAAAGGAGGTAAAATTCCAAGCCTGTGTTCCTGGAGCCTCCTCCAAATCCTTAGTATTTTCTTGATTCATGAAAGAAACTGCAGTGGGCGAACTGGTGGAAACAGCCATATTTCATTTCCATTCTCCTCCCCCCCCTTTACTCCTGTCAGTGTAGTTCTGTTAAAGGGGATCACAGAGACCACCAGCATGCTGTAGACCATGAGGGAGCTGGCAGCCTGTTTGGGAAATGAGGCAGGAAGCCAGAAGCAGTTTGGCCCAATGTGGGCACTGGAGACCATAGTCGATGTAGGATTTCAGGAGCTTCTTTGGCTATTGTGGGGTGGAAAAGTCTGGGTTGCTGGTAGGGGCCAGCATTGGAGATGGTAGAGAGGTGAGGAGTTGGATTTTTCTGGGCAGTGAGAAGATACACTACCCATGTCTTCTGTGTGCACGTGGGTGCACAAAGCATGCATATGCGTGCATGCACACACACACACACACACACACACACACACAGAAACAGCTGGTAACCACATTTCTGTGGCTTGGAGGAGAACAGAGATAGGGCTTTACATGAAAAATGCAAGCTCATTTTACATCCATCAGATAGAGTAGGCAGACCAGTTGAAGTTTTTAAAAGAAAGAGGGATGTAGCAAGACCACATCTATAGAGATTATGTCAGTGTACACAAAGGAAGGCCAGGGTTTTGGTCCAGGTGGGAGGGAATAAACAGCCTTGGAGAAAGCGATGCCGACATGCAGGCTGAGATTTGGGGACCATAGTAAGGGAGATTTGAGGAAAAGACATGAGCAGGAAGAAACAAGAGCCTCCTTATAAAGAAAGGATTGCCAGGCCTCTTGACTATTAGCAATCATAGAATGATAGAATCCTCATAATTTGGCTCATCCTTCCTCTGTGTGAGAGTTATCTTTTCTCTGCCCAGGGAGATCCAACTCCTTACTTTCCTACCAACCCCAATTCTGACTTATCCTAGTAATCCACAGAGACTTTTCTAGCACATACCTGCAAAAAGAGCTCCTGAAATCCTATGGCAACTGTGGTCTCCACTGCTCACATTCAACCTTTGAGCCTCTGCTTGATCATCCCCAGAGATGAGGATAAGGCAGCCTTCTTACATTGTAGATAACTTCAGGTGGAAATTCCTCACCCCTCTCCTGGGTCCTAATAGAAACTTGTTCAGTCCCTGTCTTCTGAACACTTCATTTTTTCTGCAAATGTTTTGTAAATAACTGCTGATAGCAAGGCACTGAGCTGTACTGGTTTAGTAAGGCAAGGAGCTCAGGAGCTTTCGCTTTTAATCTAACTCTCTTAAGTAGGGAAATTGGTTGTCTGTGTGAACCAATGGAAGTGTTTTGAGGACCTTAGATTTCTTGCATTCCTTGTCGGGTCCGCATGTTGCCCTCACCACCTCTCTGAGGCAATGATCTTTGCCACCAAACATTTTCCAGGTGTGTATCAGGCCATATGTGGCCAAGGATGTTTGGACAGGCTTTTTGGGACACAGCATTTCTCTAGGATGTGAAGTCCCCTGGCTTGTTGGAACCATCACTGGTGTCCTCCCTGCCCAGAGGAGTGATCCAGGCCCAACTCTTCACTCAGCTTATAGGAACTCTGAAGCCTTGAAAGAAAGAACTCTGTCCAGGAGCATGTGGAAAGTGGAGAGGAGAAAGCAGGCTTCTGGTGTTCTGTAGTATGTACTTTAAACATCGTTCTTTGGAAATGTTTTTCTTTCTGACTTCATGGGATTGTCCTTTCCATCTAGACTGAGCCTCCTTAGCCTCTTTCTAAGGTGTCCTCCACGTCTCCTTCACCTGCTCTCCCTCTAGCAGGGACACTGGCTAGATGTCATTGAGGCCATCTTGGTAGAAGAGCGAATGGCTGATACTCATCACATTTCTGCCTGCACCTGGGATCTCCAGGTGAATGATAAATGATCAGCATCCCAGAGATGCATCTTGTAGACCTAAAGAAACATTCACAGGTTCTAGCAGGAACACAGTTACTTGGGGGGAAATAGGACCCCTCAAGGGATGCTGCCTATCTACACAGCTTTAGAATCAGCACACAGTGCAATGGACAGGAAGGGGAACTCTGGAGGGCCAACCAGATTAGTTAGAGAGGTAGACAAATCACATCTTGGGAACTCCATGGCCTGTCATGGAAACTGCATGTTTTTTCTACTTCCAAACTCGATTCTGGGAATTACTTTTAAAATCTCCGTATCTCCCAGTGTTAATGTTAAGCATGCCCTCCTTTCCTAGCCCATTCTACCCAGCAGGGATCCCTGCTCCTACTCTGCTGGCAGAGCTCTTGGGAAGAACAAGAAGTCAAGGTTGAGGGTAGAAAAGAGAGCATTCAGAGCATTTGAAATATGACTTAAGACAAGTGGAGTCATTGGCAGAAATGGAATGTTTAGGAGGAAATGAGAAAATCCACCCCAACTCTGTGGATTTATGGTGGATGATAGAAGAGTGAGAGAGGCAGACAGATGATTGAACCCTGCAGCTCTTCAGGAGAGTAAATACATCTAGGTAAGAATCTTAAGTAGTTATAGTCAATTAAATTAAGGAATTGTGAGTGCTAAAATTCAATATATTTTCCTACTTTTCCCTTTTAAGAGGATGTCACTATTCCACAAAGGGGGTAATTGAGAGTCACAAAGTCCCTAGGACTCAGGAATATAGTTAAAGAGCCTTGCACAGTCTCAAGTCTTTACTAAAAGGATTTGAAGGCTGCCCACTGATGTAAGAATCTGGTTTTCTTCCTCTCAGAGATATGGGCCTGACCTTTCTTGACCAGTCAACTACTGTCCATTATTTGACCCTTAGCTTCATGGTATTTGAGATGTATATTACTTTAAATATGAAAAAGTTATTTTTTAAGATCTTTAGTGTGTTGTACACACACTACATTTGCTTTATTATTTGAGATTGATTTGTATGATAGAGTAGTTTTTCTTACAATTCATGTTGTTCTTTGATGGTTGCCAAGAAAAGAAAGACTTGTGTTATCTGTGATCTGTAAACATTTCAGGCTCTTACTGGTTCTTGTACTTTGCTAATGTGTGTTTCTCATGACAGGTTAACGTGCCCTCTGAATTCAGCTGTGGTTCTGGCTTCCTATGCAGTACAATGTAAGTCACGAAGGGAGTGTTTTCATGGATGAACAGATCATTCTGACCAATGTATTGAGAAAGCCACTGGCTTTTCCACTGACCAAGTCATTCCTTTCCAGGAGTCCTGTGGGAGTAGCATATCTCTGGCTGCCCAGATAGTCCCACTTTTGCCCTGAATTGCTCTCTTCCAGCTTTAGGATGTTGGGTTAAGGAAAGTAGTGCCGGGGACAGGAGTGGATGAGCTCTGCTGTGGCCTTCTCTCCTAAGGGAGTCCATGAAACAGTAGGCAGCTATCACACATGGCATTTTCCAGAGCCTTTGCCCAGGTATTTGGATTTGATCTCCATACAAACCCTAGTGGGACAATATTTATACTGGTCACCTCTTATAAACATGAAAACTGAGACCCAGCTAGGTTAAGGAATTTGCTGGAAGTCACTCATGCTTCTTGGTGGCTCCCTAAAACACTCCTGAGATCTTATGAATTTATTTTTAGAATTTCAGTATAGCTAATGGATTATATGGTGGTCTATTAACAGCATTATCCAATAGAAATGTAATTTGAGAGCTGCATATGCAATTCTATTTTCTAGTACCCACATTAAAGAAGGTAAAATGAAATTGGTGAGATTAACTTTTAATGATTTGTTTAGCCCAGTGTATCCAAAATACTTTTTTTGTTTTGGTACCAGGGATCGAACTTGGGACCTTGGGCTTGCGAGGCAGGCAGCAGAACCACTGAGCTAAATCCCTGGCCCCCCCAAAATACTATTTTAATATATAATCAGTGTAAAAAATATTAATGAAATATTTAACATTTGTTTTCATACTAAGTCTTTGAAAGCTAGTCTGGAATTTACACTTACAACACATTTCTATTTGGAATGGCTACATGTGGCTTATGGTTACCATGTTGGATAGAAAGTCCAGATAGAATTTTCCATTAAGGATGGTTTGAGCTAGAGTTGAAATTTATCTATTCAGTTAGTTATATATTCCAAGACAGGTCCTGTGGTAGATGCTGGTTGTACACAGTAAAAGGGGTATGTTAGGGCCAGGGATTTAGCTCAGTGGTTTCGCCGCCTGCTATGCAAGCGCAAGGACCTGAGTTCGAGTTCGATCCCCGGTACCAAAAAAAGCGGGGGGGTATGTTGTTAGTAGTAGTTAAAACAATAAGAATGCATAGCCAGGTGGAAGGCAAGTGGAATATCGTTTCATAGTTAGCTATGTGATACTAGTATAGCAACACTGTATAACTATGTCTCAGCTTAAAACTTAAGAAACCCCCTGCACCTTTCCATAAGCCCAAACCTGTCTTGGCCTGTTACCCTTTCAGTTGAATGCTTGGTAGACAATTAAGGGCAAGAAGGATAGGAATCAGGGAAAGCACTGGCCAAAATACTTGCCCTCCGCTGGTCTCAAAAGAAGCAAAATAGCAAAAAAAGGGTATCAGGGGATGTACTGAGGTGACTCCAAGGCTGCGTCCTTCTCTGGCAGCAAAGAACAGAAACGAGAAAAGAGCCAGGTAGCTAGACCTTCAGCTTACCTGCCCACCTGCATGGACCCAGGAACTGGGACAAAGAGGTTGTCAGGAATGAGTGCATGACTACACAGTGAGCCTGAGTAGACAAGACTCCGTGTTACCCCATCCATCTCACCTAATTTTCTCCTTCCCAGTGAGAAACTCAGATTTCCCAGTGGGCCCTGCACAGGTTTGAAGGTTCTCATCTCCCTGTATTACACCTGAAACAGTCCTGGCCTTGTTGCATCCATGTGGAAAATGGCATAGTCACCAGTCACCCTGTACTTTGTGGACCTCTAGACCTCTGCCTGGTAGATCAGCTGGAGACTGAGCTCTTCCAAATCACAGAGCAAATTGGGTGTTCATAGCTAGAGCTTTGAGTTTGAACTCTAGAAAGAAGACAGTCTCACTCTGTTTAAATGGCCTTTTCCATTGACCACTTATGTAATATTTCTTTGAAGCCCGGGTTTCTCACTGTAAAATGGTGGCAGCACTGGATTGTGACAGCTTGCAGCATGGCTGCTTGATTCAAATTAAGTAATACCCTAACCATAACCAGATGTAAAAATAACGTTTTACTAAAAATCCTTTATTGTTGGACCATCCCTCACTTGAGTCCATGTGAACATGGATTGAAGCCATATCTCCTGGGTCTTGGCTCCTTCACTTACACCTGCATGACCTTGAGCTCTCAGTTTGTTCACCTGTTAAATGGGGATATAACAATGTGTGCTCCATAGAGTTGTGTGAAGATAAAATGAATGACTGTCTGTGAAACTCTTAGAATGGTGCTTGGTACATGGTAAGTGTTAACTCTTAGTGTATTTTCATGTCTTCCCCTAAGAAAGGTGTCTAAAAAAATTCCCTATTGGGAATAATAAACTCTGTTTAGCAGTTAAATTTAAGAAGTATATTTAAAACATTCTGTCCAAGTTCCTGTAGTCAGATCTCCACTGCAAAAGACTGATAAAATGGCTAAGACAGTTATTGGCACCTAAAATGCAAACTGGCTTCACTGGAAATATTAGCATTATCAACATATAGTGTAACCCTGGTTTGTCAAGCAAGTTGTTTTAAGTACAAGCTCTTTATAGTCCTCCACTGTCAGTAAATAAATATATACATTTGCATATTTCCATCCATATGTTCTATAAGATTAATTCTCAGATACAATTAATATATTATTAATATTAAGAATTAATATTAATTCTCAGATACAATGTTAATATTAATTAGAGTTAATATTAATTCTCAGATATAGTATTACTGGATCAAAAAGTAATTTGGATATTTTATCTGATAAACTTTGCTCAGTTGTCCCAAGATGGGTGTTCAATACTTAAGCCTACCACAGACCAGCTAGCCAAAAGCATATTTTCTCATTGTATAAAAAAATAAAATAATCTGTAGGTAAAATAGCCAAAAAGACATGATGGTGGAAGATTGCCAGTGGCCTTTCAAAGGTTTATGAGACAAAAAGAATAAGGTTTGGGGGAATGTATGTGAATTCTATAATGCTCTCTGAGCCTGTGCCGCGTGTGGGCTCTACACCAACCTGGGGATGGAGAAAGCTTGCTGTTCTCCCAAAGGGAGAACACCTTGGTAGTGGGGCAGACAAAGACCCTGTAATGTAAGCACAGAGACTGCCCCGCATCCTGCTTGGGGAGAGTCTAGAAAAGCATACTAGGAATGACCACCAAAAAGAGCCTCTGAGATCAAGTTGGAATTGGAAGAATAGAAGATACAGGATTCTCCAACAGAGCAGTTGCATAGCTCACAATGCCACACTTTGAGAACCTGGGCAGGACTCTCACTTTGCTGCATAACATAAAATATTATCAATCAGCCAAAAGAAAGCATCAAACTTAAAATTCAAAGTACTTTGCACCCGAGTACTTATTTCTTTCTGCTATAATTAACATTTGCATGTATTGCTTCCCAGCAAATAGGAAAATGTATTACTGGGGGATTTGATGCATAATGGTAAGAGACAAGAAGAAGGATTGTGGTCAGAGTTTAAGTTCGCAGTTAGCAGCTGAGCTGCAGTGGCAGGTCCCTTTTTTCCTCAGTTTTCTTACATGTTTAATGTGGATAAAAGCATTTATTGATCATTGTTAGGTTATCTTAGGCATCGAGTACAGTGTTGTCATTGAAATAAATGTGCCAACTATCCAGTGTTTTGCAAATGTTTGTGTGGTTTAACTTTGTTTCCCCCTAGTGGTTGCCATGGAGAGCTTTGCACAGAATAGCTGCTTAAGATGTCAAGGGAAAATCACCCAACAGAGGTTCATTGGTTGTCTGTTAAATTCAAAACCTTTACTTTGCTAAAGAGAAAAGCTTATAGTTCAGGGTTGCAACTGTTAATAGGATGGATTACCAGGTTAGGATCCAGGAGGGTCTTCATGAGAGAATGACCAGCGGCCTTTAAGCTCAATAAAGTAATCTGTAGCATTTGATTAGCCTTTGGGGATATCAGCAACTGGACAGCAGCAGCTCACAGCCTGGAATACAGGGTGGCAGAGTGGTAGGACACTACTAGGGATAGGATCCTGTGGCCTCTGGTTTTGACCCTGCTAAAAAAAATGGCCCTGGGATAAAGGTAGGTCCCTTCTCCTTAGGACCTCAGTTTCTTCCCTTTTAACATAAGGAGTTTAAACAGAGTGATTCTGATTCTTTCCTCTCTGGGTACCCTGTGTCAAGGCATCACAGTGCTTCCCCATAACCATACTATTGTACACTTAATCATACACACAAACATATCTGCCATACCTGCACTTCCATCATGCAACCTTGATGGAAGTCCATCAAGGTCCATCCACCTAACCTTGACAGAGTCTGCATAGGTCCCTTGGCTTCCTGCCCTTTCCCCTTCCACACCTGAGCTTCACTATCAGCCTCTCTGCAAATCAGTTCCTAGGACCTATTTCCCTGAGCCCCTATTGGGTGCCATGTTGGGAGCCTCTAGGTGAATGTGACCCACTTTCAGCCCTCAAGAGACAGTGTACCGAGGAAAGAGATCCCTCTGTGGCGGTGTGGATTCGAAAGACCAGCAGTCTGAGGGCAGGCGAAGGGAACGAGGCTGAGTAGATCCAGACAAAGACACAGCCTTGGCACCTGCCCCTTTGGCTTTGTGACGAGATTCACCTAAGCGGTCACGTGGTGCACCTTTCCTTCTGGGATTGCGCATGAGCATCACCATGGCTTTGCCCACACTTGTCCTGGTAACAGAGAAGTTGTTTGATTTGGAAATCTGTTGACTTGGTGCTCTGAAATTATCCTGAGAGTCCTTGAAAGCCTCCTGGCTTTGAAGCCAGCCACAGGAAGCAATTGAATAAAACTCTTGGAAAGATCAATTTTAAAAATTTTAAGAAAAGGTGAAATAAATCCATTTTTGTTTGTCAAGAAAGTAGAATATGAAATCAGTTGCTCATCAGAGAACAAGGGATGGAAGTACATCTAGCTCAGTTGAAAGAATGCTCACCTAGCATGCAGGAGGCCCAGGGTTCAATTCTCCATACCACAGGAAAGAACACCTCAAAGGTCCAGATCTTTTCACTCCTATTTTTATACAAATAGAAGGACTGTGCCTTGGAGAAGGGAAGGTGATATCCCCAGGTTCTGCCCAGGGTCCTTTTCCCAGTCTCCTTAATAGTCTAAACACACAAATTGTTTGAGTTCTTGGGGCAGCCATTTATACTTGTGCAGGTTGGGCACTGCACAACTCTCAAGAATACCTGTCACATCATAGACAACAACAATTTATGTCCACAGACAGCAAGCAATCAAGGGAATCAAAGGAGAGGTACTTCTTACGCCAGGAGCTAGTCTAGAAATCCTTCCATGTTCCTCTTCTTCATGTATCCGCAGGTCCCCCACATGAGTCCCCTGACAATCCTACCATCTGTCTCCTATCTTTTGACCTCTGAACATATGCTAGTTCCCTTTCTTATATACCTCCGTGAATCCCACGGGGTGGGTCAAATTGGCATTACCTCCTTTCTACCCCATTTTATTTTCTTTTTTTTTCCAGTGACTGAATCCAGGACCTCACACATGCTAGACAAGCACTCTACCACTGAGCTACACCCTTACCCCTTCTTTATTTTATTTTAAGAAAGGGTCTTGCTATATTCCCCAGCCTGGCCTTGAACTAAGAATCCTTCTGCCTCCACCTCCCAGAGTGCTGGGAGGCCTGCACCACAATGCCTAGCTCCCTACCTGCTGTTTGTAGAGCCAGTTGGTGTGATGCTGTAGTAACTTGGGGTGTAAAGGAGCCTACACAGTGCCTGGCATTTTTCCTGGTGCATTTTCTCTTGCCCTCTCCAGAGGTATGGAACCTGGGTTGAGGCACTGTCTCCCAGTGTCTGTTAGGTGTCCTCAGGGAGCGGCTCATATGTGACAGTATTTAGCCCTCAGTGAAGTTTCAGATGAGAAGCTATTGTCCTGTGGAGTGTTTTCCTTGCAGTGCTGTAGGTGCTTATAAATGCAGACTATGTTTAAAAAAAAAAAAAAAAACTAACTGCAATTTTCCCCTTTTTCTGTCTGAACAGCTCATTTTGGAGACTTTAATTCTTCCATACATCATCCAGGCTATCTTGCAGACAGCCAGTTCATACCAGATCAAAACGATGATTTCTTGACCAAGGTGGAATCTCTCCACGAGCAACACAGGTGAGGGGGCTCGGGTGGCCTACTTTGGAAGCTCAAGTCAGGTATTTTCAGACATCGCAGACCCCTGTGTTTGATGTGGCTTCTCCTTCCTTTTGCTCATGATCCTCTTTCAAGATGTCGGGGGCTTTTGAACCTTTGAGCTGTGGTGGTGACAGTTATATTTGGCATAACTACCTTTTCTATGAAGTGTAAAGTCCAATAGGAACCGAAGGAGCTAGCTGCTATTTTCCTTTACAGGATGTCATTGAAATTAATTCCTAAAGGAAAAGCCTGCTTTGAAATCTGATTGCCCCACAAATTGACCCCACCAGGTAAACTTTTTAGCAGTTTACCACATTTAATAAAGCAGGCCAGTCCTTAAGGTGTTGAGTAAACAGCCAAGTGGACAGGCAGACCAGAGGGCTGTGTGCACCCCCACACCCCCTGGGCTCAGTTGGTGAAAACTGCTTGCTGTCACATAGGGAGTGCTAGTCTTCTGCAGTTGCCTCGGGCAAGCCTTAACTCCAACAAATGCGCCCAACTCCTGCCTTCTCGTCCCTTTCCCATCTAACTCAAAGCTACTGTGACAGCTGTTCAGTTTGTGTCAGACGAGGGCCACGCTGACCCAGGAGGCCAGCTCTCAGGACTGCTCACTTCTTGGGAAAGCCATAAAAACAAAGGGCAAGCAACCAATGTATCCTCTAAGAAGGCACTGCCAACCCTCTCTTCCAGAATTACTCCTCTGGCAGAAGTCAGTGTCCTAAAATAGGACAGAGCCAGTGGTGTTTGAAGTTTGTGCCACTGCAGAAAGAATAGACAAAAGCAGAAAGACCTAATGAGTACTTGTCAGTTGAGCGATTTAGAATGACTGGGGTAGGAGCTATGAAAGGTGACAGTCTTCTCCACTGAAGATTGAGAGCCCACTAAGTGGGAATAATTACTGAGTAAAGAGCAAGGGAGCTCGATTTCAAATTCAGTGAACAAGAAGAACCTGTTTGACTAAAATTTAGGGCTAGATTGCTTAAGTAACAAAGCATTTTAGTAACCTTAGAGGAATGTGATCAAATTCTCCAGATTTTTTTTTTAATGTTTAAAAGTTGCTGTTTGTGTTCCCTATTTATTAGGTATACTTTGCATCTTGTCTTTTCTTCCACAGTGGGCTAAAGCAATCAGAAGCCGAATCGTGCTACATCAACATAGCTCGGACCCTTGACTTCTATGGAGTGGAGCTGCACGGTGGTAGAGTATGTATCCTTGCCATGTTTCAGTTCAAAAATTGTTTAAAATTTTAAATTGTAAAAGTTTGAAAACTTTGATGATGTCATTTCTTTCCCATTATGAAACACAGTATCTTTTTTTAAAATATTTGGAATGTTTAACTAATGGTGGTCACTTATCCAATTACTTTTTTCACATTTGGCATTGTGCTTGAAGACTTTTTCCTTTTAAGAGGTCAAAGGTCTAGAAACTTGTAGTTTTTCTAACACTGTTCCACAGTATGGCTAAACAAGCAAAAAATGTGTATAAATCCACTTTTCAAATGACAGTTTAGCGAGATAAGGTTTTACTATTTAATCTCAAGTAGTGCTCAAATTAGAGTTAATTTCTCAAATATGGTAGTTTAACAAAAAAAATTAGTACTAGCTGGGTATAGTGACATACACACATAATCCTGACTACTTGGGAGACTGAGGCAAGAGGGTCATGAGTTCCAGGCCAGCCTGGGCAACTTAGTGAGACACTATCTCAAAAGTTAAAAAAAAAAAAGAAGGCTGGAGATGCAGCTCCATGATAGAGCATCTCAGAGTTTGATCCTCAAAGAAAAAGAAAATGATGGCGTGATTGTGAAAAACAATAAATATTTAAATGTGACTGGTTTATTAGAATTAACTAATACGTGTCACTGTGGAAGAAAAACAAGATGCAAAGTATACCTAATAAATAGGTACTGAGAAAATTTCTATATTACTCTATATAATAATATTTTGTATTACTGCTAATAATTCCACAAGCTATATATTATTATTATCCCCATTTTACAGATGGATAAGCTCAGGGACTTGATGGAAGTCACATAGCGCTTAAGTAGTAACTTCAGTACACGGCCCCGCATTGTCTAATCATACCTGACCTTCCACAGTGACAAACTAGCATCTTCTATCTGTCATTGGCCCTCATCAGACCCAAAAGGGAGCAAACATCATTTGAACACCAAGTACTAGCCTTGTTCCAGGGGCTTTCATAGGAAGCCATAGAAACCTTGTCCAATTGGTATTCTGATCATCTCCATTTCACGAGGGAGAAACGAGCCATGGAAGTTGAATATATATCCGGACTTTAAATCTAGATAATGTTTTTGCAGTTTGTAGAAATTCTTTCATTTCTGTCTCACTTCAGTATCGTAACGGTCTTGTGAGGGAGACATGGTGTAGTGTAGGTAATAAAGCAGGAAAAATATATTGAATCATACAAAATGCCAACTTGAGGATTTCACTGTTTTTATTCCATTTGCAAATATTTACTCTCCAGGAGAATGTTTTAGAGAACCTTACAGCGGTGAAATGAGAGTCCGTATCTACCTGAGTTGATCTGTGCCTTCTCCACCTTCAGGACTGTCAGTGAAATGACCCTCCAGGGGTCAGAGGATTAACTGTCTGTCAGAGATTGGAAAAATCATAAAATTAGGAGGCTTGAGACCCAGTCCTTGGTCCATGAGACCATTCATTTATTCCCTTATTCACTCAGTTTTTGTTTCATCTGCTGATTTGTTCTTTCCTTGTACTGTGATTGCAGGTATCATGTTTAAAGGCAGCCCTGTTTTGCACTGTGCAAGTCTGGCTTTGCTTTAAGCACATGATTTCAGTGGGGTTCCTATCGTGAATCTCTGTGGACTTCTTACCATGTCAACACTTTCTCCATCCAGTTTCTCTAACTCCCCTTGTTCATAATGCTGCTCATAAATGGTTTGTCCCACAGCAAAAGGGAATGAACATTTATTGTTCTACCTATACACCAGACCCTGTTCTAGAAGCTCCATATACTGAGCTCTGTTCTAGATTCTTTGCTTATATTCTCTTAATTTCAGCCTGATAAAACCCTTCAGCATGTGTTCTGTAATCTTTACTGTGCAAAAGGAAAAAATTTCAGGGTTTTCTGAGCCCAAAGCAACATAGTTGATAAGTGGCATACCAAAAGCTCACAGTAGCCAGCTCAAACTCAGACCCTTTATAATTGCAAGTATCTGACTGGAAAATAGAAATGTACGTGACTTAAGGAAGGAACTGATTTATTTTAAATTTTATTTGCTTATATGTAAGTGGATTTAAAACAGCCTGTGATCCCTGATGCCTTTCTGTGTCTTCAGTGTCTACAGCAGTGCCTAGCATATAGACTCTTAGTAAAGGGTAGGCATATTGAATTTATAAACAACAGTTACTTCTTAATTGAATTTAGGGTCAGTTCTATACTTGTAATTTTTCATCATCATATCATAACTACAGCTTTTTCAGTAATGGGAGTTGAGATTTGTACAAAGCTATGCAGGAAAGAGGCCTTTCTGATTTTAATATGGCTATCAGATGCTACGTGTTGAGCATTTAAAACTCAGTGTCTATTTAAGTGATTTTGTAGAATGAGTGGGGTTATCTGGCAACTTTATAAACCAGGTTTTCTGACAGGCTTTGTGTGTATGTGTGTCTATGTGTGTGCATGTGTGTGTGCGTGTTTGTGTGTGTGTGTGTGTGTGTGTGTACAGTTTAGAAGAATTTAGTGCTAAGTACTTGGATTTAAGTCGCTGTTAAGTGAAGACTTCTGCCTGTGTTCAGTAACGGTTTCCCCTTTGGAACTTATACATATGGCTATTTATAAAAGCAAGGGTGTTTTCAAGTTACCAGAGGGCATAGCCATGACTGTAACACACTGTGAATCTGAGATTTTCCTTTTTACAGGATCTGCACAATTTAGAGCTAATGATTGGAATTGCTTCTGCGGGCATTGCTGTGTACCGAAAATACATTTGCACAAGTTTCTATCCTTGGTGAGTGCAAACAGTTCTAATTATTGTCTGAATCATGCTTTAAAAATATGCTGAACAAGAATGTTATCTCTAATTTTAAATTTTTGTTTCTAAATAAGGAACAGAAATCCCCTCACCCCAAGTTTTAATCTCTGACCTGCGGGGTTAGATCCAGATTTAGTACTTGGGAAAATTTGTTTTTTCATTAACATTCCCTCCTTCAGTTGCCCTATGGTTTGGGATACTCCTTGGAAACATGGTAAATAAAAAACATGAAGTAGGTGTTGGAGGTAAGTGTGAAGACCTGGCTTTAATCTCCTATTGTGAAGCTTTCTTTAAGGGAAACAATATCAAAATAAACCATCTTTTGGAGTGACCGTGCAGAATGGGGGTTGGGCAGATTCACCAGCGAGGCTGAGGAGAATGAGTGTTGCAGGCAGCAGGAGATGCAGAAACAGCAGTGCAAAAACATAAAGAAAAGTGGCTACAAGGAACGGTGTTAGGATGAAGGGATAGGAGATCGGGGTGCCAGATGAGTGCTGTGCTGAATTTGATGCCTAGGTCTGCATCTGTTCCTTGACTTGACAGTGTGGAACCTCATAAATTGGGGTTCAAAGGCATTCATCACAGCCTTATTCATGACAGGAAAAAACCCTATAAATAAATTTAATTATAGAGACAAAAATCATCATAGCAGCTATCATTAGATTGTGCTCATGGTGTCTAGGTCACATTACATATTTTATTTGATTTATCTCAGTTAAACCTATAACAAGCATCTTTATTATCCTTAGTTTCAGAGGAGGAAACTGAGGAGCTAAGAGGTTCAGTAAGAGCTTATGCAGGGTTACAGGCTAATGATCAGTGTAGTCGAAATTCACACCTAGAGTCAAGCTCTGGTGCCTATACTCTTATTCCATCTCTAAAAATTGTATTTGTGGGAAAATGCTTAAATAGGATTCAGATGTAGAGACACTGAATTTTCAATTTTACAATATATCTATCTTCCAAAACAAACACATGTCACAGCCCTATTCCATTTCAGAATAAAATCAGTATATAGATAACAGGATCTTCTCTCCTTTGTTCTTTTCCCCGGTATCATTACAAGCCCTGCAGGAACCAGGAAACCCCAGCCTGAGCTTGGTCAGCTGCTGCGTGGCCTGGGCACCTCTCTGGCCTCTCAGGATCAAGGGATGGGCACAGGGCTCATTTCCCTCCACAAGGCCCTCTGGGTGCTGGGGCCTTCCCACAGATGCCACAGGCCGGAAGGTACCTGGACCTAGCTCTGTCTGTGGTTGATCCCCCTCAGCCTTACAACCAGGGCCTGGACCATCGCATGTCAGGGAAGATGTGAGTCCTATAAGAACACTTAAAAGGGAAGAGGGCAACTTGGGCCTGAGAAGGAGGTTTGTGAACAGCAGCCTTTTGAGCAAAACCCACAGGCACTGTGACACTCTTTGGCCACCACACTCATCTGCAGGCCTGGCACTCTCTTCCTCACCTTTCAGCTGTAAGTTGGTTCTTCTCCAACTCTGCCTTTGCCTCTGTTACAAACCTCAGACCAGTGGGGAAGCCAGCACTGGATGGTGATCCTAGCATGATAAGCTAGGTGCAGGGTAAGTGGAAGGGCAGGGTGTGGAAAGAAGGACACTGAGCCCACATAGGTGAACCCTAAACTACACGGACTTTGACCTAAGGGAATAAGTTACAGAGAGAAGGTGTGGTGTGTGGGTTCTAGAGACAAGAGAACAAGGTGGTGAGTAAAGGGAGGTAAGTGGGCCGGGCTGGCATGTGGTATGCATGTGGGGAGTGGCAGGAGAGAGGCCTGGCCACAGAGATCCTCCCAGGTCACAGGAGCAGAGGCTCCATCCTTGGTACTCTGTGAGATCCTAGACTCCCATGTGTTCATTGGACACACTTAGCAGTGATATAGCTTTGTGCATCCTGTTTATTTGGTACCTGTCTCTCTCATTAGACTATGTTTCCAGACAGCAGTGTCCACTGTCATGTTCCCTGTCTTCCCAGAGGCTATTACAGGCACAGGACTCAATACGTGGAGACACTCTGTGCATTGTTTTTTTCCTTATGAAAGGGTAGAGGGCAGTAGGGAACCCCTGGAAGGTCATTGATAGTGTTTGCACTTTATCAGATTTCCTCTAGGACAGAAAGCTGTCAAGTACAGAAATTAGGGTCTCCATGGGAAGGAGGGAGCAGTGAGTGGGAATTCTTGAGTGTCTAACAGGGGACCCTTTGTGTGTGAAGCTAATGGGGCAACAAGAGGTCCGCAGCTTCCCGTGGGTTGAGCAAGGTAAAGGAAGAACTCAGAAGCTGATAAGTTGGTTCTCCTGACTTCTGCAAAACTGAGGCCCCTATGGGGTTCCAGAGGCAAGAGAGCAAGGTGGTATCTATATCTGATCCAGCTGGGGAAATGTTAGATGAGTAAGGGTTCTCTCTCTGTTCTGGAATGTTCTACTAAGATCTTAATATGATTCTAGAGAACAGTGGACTTCCTTTATTCCCCCAAGTATGCAGAAGACTCTTATGGGGAAATACACTTTTTTTTTTGGTACTAGGGATCAAACTCGGAACCTTGAGCTTGTGAGGCAGGCAGTGAAACCACTGAGTTAAATCCCCAGCCCTCATCTCTCTTGTGTGGATTGCAGTAGCTTGGTGTAAATGAATGAAATTGACTTAAAAAGTGAACTTGTTAACTAATTTTTTAAAATAACTTTATTATCAAACACACACATATAAAAATTAAAATCATTCAAAGAAGAACAATGCAAGGGGAAAAAAACTACAATAATACTCAAATACAGTAGAACTCAACCAAAACAAAACTGAAAAGCACTTAAACATTTTTCCATATAGTTTAAGAAAGCATCTCAAGCACCAACAAGACACCAGAGGATGTGATTTTTTTCAGAAAGATCCCCAAAACCAAAAAATAGTGTTCTGGAAAAAAACTCCAGTTAGTTAGCAGACTCCACATAAGCCAAGCTTCTCCCTAATTTAAATTTCAATACAGTCATATGACATGCGATAGAAACACAATCCAATAAATATGTTATTAGGCAATTTCATCCGTGTGTATCCTTATTTACACTTTCAGTTTCTCACACTAGAGAAACTATTCAGTATTTACACATGTGTGTCCTATTTATTTCACTTAAGAGGATGGCCTCAATATGCATCCATTTAGCCATAAATGTCGCTAGTTTCTCGTTCTTTAAGAACGAGAAACTTGTTAACTAATTTTAATGGAAGGAACAAGCACTGAGGGCCTACTGTGTGTCAAGCAACATGCTAAGGACTTCCTATACTTAAGCCCTCAGATCCTCACAAGACTACAGTACTTTGCAAGAAAGGCACTGTGACTCCACAGTTCAGACTTCAGAATGGAGGGCTAAGAGCATAGGCTTTGGAGTCAGGTGAGCCCCAGGCTCAGATCCTGGCTCTCAGCAGCAATGTGTCTGAGCATGTTTCCTCATCTGAAAATAAGATACAGTGTAACAATATGTATTTTTCTGGGTTGTAGCAACACTTTATGGAGAGGATGTTTATAGAGCTTTTCATAGTGGCCTGGGGTATAAAAATATACTCCACTAATAGTGGCTGTGATTCTGAATTATGCACTTGGTTAAGAGGCTCCTTGGCACATGGCTGTTGAGTAATGGACTTGGTGCCAACCCAGGCTTGTCTGCCTTCTGCTGCTCCACACTGCCCTCAGCTGTCTTCCCCACGTGTGCTCCAGCTCCTGCAGGGCACCAGTGTCACAAAGGAAGCTTACAGCAAAGATAGCACATGGCCCAGCTTCTTGTTATTTAAAGGCTACGTCACAGTCCAGAGGCCCTGTGTGAGACCAGCTCAGCCAGCTCCTCGGTGTGTGGCTGAGGCAGTGGGGCTGGCAGCATCTCCAGGCATCCGCAAGCTGCCAGTCACCAGGACCATGGAGTAGAGGACACAAGCTGATCCCTGATGCCTGTGATTTCTTTGTATTTTGGTTTAGTTTTTGTTTTTTGTTTGTTTGTGCTCTGTTTTATTGTTTACAGGGTGAACATCCTCAAGATTTCTTTCAAAAGGAAAAAATTCTTTATACATCAGCGACAAAAACAGGTGAGTTGCATCCACGCTTGCTTTGTTTCTTGTGTTTTGAATCCATCTCAGCTCTTAGTTCTTTAGGGGTTGGAGGCAATTTGCCATCTATAACAGGGATGAAACAGCACTGCACAGTGGTTCCAGGGTCACCACTGCCAGTGACACAGGGTGTAGAGGGTCCTGTAGTTCTCCGTATAAGTCATGCATCTCTGATTGGAAAAGAAACTCGCTTGCCAATCAGAGACAGTCGGTTCAGAACCTGACTCTTTCCTTACCAGCTGAGCAGATCACATAACCTCCTCTCCTCTGAGTTTCTGTTTCCAGAAATTCAGTAATATCCCCTTCTCGAGGAACAGTAGGGATCAAACAAAACAGTATGGTCAGAGCACACAGCAGAGCCCGTGCAGAGTGGCAAGAAATATCCACTGGCCACTTCCTTCTCTTGGTGTGTTTAATGGACGATGACTTGTATCTGTCTTCTGAGAGAAGTCATCAGCACTTAGACTCGGTTCACTTTGCCACAGAGGTAGATTTAGAGTGAGGAAGCTGGAGCTCCCACAGCTAAGGGAGGTGGCCAGGTTGGAATTTGATCATTAGGAATCCAAGACACCTGCTCTTTCTACACCAGACTGTCTGAAGCTGCGTATCTGTCACTTACTATCACTGTGTCCAGTTCCCAGTTTTTCAAGGATTATATGTCCTTGAAATGGCACCACATCCAGCACTCTGGAAGGCTGAATGAGGAGGATTCCAGGTTTGACCCCAGCCTTGGCAACTTAGCAAGAATTTGTCTCAAAATAAAGGGCTGGGGAATGTAGCTTAATGCAGGGGACTTGAATTCATTTGCCACTACCACAAAAAAAAAAAAAGCTACATATAGCAATGAACCCTTAGAAATGAGAACATTAAAACTCAGAGCAAGCAAGCTGTAGAATCTGGGCCACCCAGCTCCCCTAGAACAGGATTCAGGGTGGCACAAAAATGCATAAGAAATCAGAAAACATAAACCCGTGTAAAATGAAAACAAAACCAGTGATTAAAATGTTTATAATAGTTTTTTGAGGAATATACATACATATACCTTCAGACCATAATGTTAAGTGAAATAAATCAGACACACAAGCTTAAATATCACCTGGTTTCTCTTATGTGAGAAACCAAAAATATGAATAAAGGGCAAAATAAAAGATAGATAATAGGAAATAGGAAGGTAGATCTTTTTCAAATGGGAAGGGATCAAGAGGGGGAGGGAGAGGAGGGAAAGGGGATGAAAAAAGAATTGAGATGTGTTATGTACATGTACCAACTCCATACAAGGAATATAATCATTACTGCAAACATTTACTAATAAAAAATAAAAACTGAAGAAAAATGCTTATTAGCACTAGATTTCACCCTGTGCTCTATGGGAAGCAAATGGAGAAATCCCCAGAGTTATAAAATTGCTCTCATCTAGTAGTTGAAAAAGTATTTCTTTAGGAGAAAGATATTCTCAGGCCTAAATTTTAAAAAGATTCTATTAGATGTCACTCCAAGTAAACTCAACCTTGAGATGTAAGCAGATTTGAAGCAAGAATGCCCATGAAGGACCACAAATGGTGATGAGGAGTATTTCTAGTCGTCTTTATTACCACACTTGTGAAGAGGTTTAACAGCCCTGCTCTGGAGTATTCCCCTAACACTTAGGTCATGGCCAAGGCCTGCTTTATGCTCTCTGTTGCCTCTTATCTCGTTGCCACCATTATGAGTACAGTGCTAGCTAGACCTTTCTCCTACATTTTTGCAATGAAGTCATTGTTGTTTTTCCTTGCAGCCTGAATCCAGGGAACATATCGTGGCCTTCAACATGCTAAATTACCGATCTTGCAAAAATTTGTGGAAATCTTGTGTTGAGCACCATACCTTCTTTCAGGCAAAGAAGTTACTACCTCAAGAAAAGAATGTTCTGTCTCAGTACTGGACTCTGGGCTCCAGGAACCCCAAAAAGTGAGTGTGCTTTAGGGAAAGTGTACACACTAAACTGAGATGCCAGTGTGTCCTGGTCTCTACCGGGAAATGGACATCTTTGACAGAGGAGGGAATGCTGTGGCCCAGGAGTCCTAGGCTTTGCGTCCCTGAAACTGTGACTAAGTCCCCGCAGGAGCAACAGTCTCTGCACATCCCCAGGTACACCTCACATTTCCAGCACTGGCTTCTGTTCCCTCAACTCTCCAACTTTCCTTAAAGTTCCCTGGCAAACAGAATCACAGCTGCCCCCACACCCTGTCCAGTAAAGGACTCTGAGTGTCATTCTGTTGCCAGCCTTAGGGCTTCCCAGTCAGTAAACCAACCTCACCCACAGAGCATTAATCTCATAATATGCTCTACAAAAGCAGAATGAATAGAAGTAAAGGTTTCTCGAGTCAAATGACGTTGGGATGTATTACCTGTAATAATTGCAAAATATTAATAGCTATAGTTGACAGTGACCTAGTATTTACTTTGTACTGAATTATATTTAGTTCTTACAACTATCCTATAAGTACTGTTGTCCACAGGAATGACATTCAGAATATTTAATGACTAGTAACTGTAAAAGAAGTTTATATACATTTGTATGTGTGATTCTTATGTACATTTTTGGATTTTAATTTAGGTTAAAATTTATTTAGACTCTCAAATAACCATATCATTTATAATTTTGTTTTATTTCTTTGTTCTAAGGCCGCCTTCTGAATATGAGGTAGCAGAAATTGTTTATCAAGTTACTCTTAGAATTTCTAAATCATTCGCTAGTTTTTCATAATTGTTTTTGTGATTTGTTGTCATCAGTGTGGTTGTTACTAAACAGGCTCATATCTGACCCATTGTCTGGTGTGTGAAACTGCTTCAGACTGTTCTGTGATAGTAATGGCTTTGCTAGTACATGATAGTCATTCGATAACTTACAGATTCAATAAGTGGCAAATTTCTTTTAGTATGAGTGATACTATTTGTGGTGTTAATGTTCCCTTTCAGCTTCTGATGAACCAAGAGTAAATCTATTTTTGAAGTTTTTAGTTCTTGCAATACTATCTAGTATTTTGTTGTATTCAGTAGCTATTACTGAATAGGTCGTGAGAATAATTTTTGGAGGAGTTTCTAGATATAGAGGCATTGCACACTCACAATGACACATGCAAGCCCAAGCTCCACGTGGCTCCTTGCAGGAGAGTGGCACCCAAACAAGCAACAGCAGCAGCCCACCATCTGCAGTCCTCACCTACTGCTATATCCTGCCAGCCAGGTTTGATGGCCTAGGTGGCAGCCACTGCAGTTGGTGTGTCTGTTGGCTCTTTCAGTGCACTGGGTCATGCATCTTTGGGATTTTGGTGGACAAAGTGATGCTGATCCCTCAAGACCTGACATCACTTTCCAGGAGACTCGGAGAACCCAGCTGGCACAGCAGAGGCAGCAGTTAGGTACCCCATGCTTCTATGAGATAAAACAGTTTTTGGAATGTGCCCAGAACCAGGGTGACACTAAGCCCTGTGAGGGTGGCAGTGAAGTCCTGAGATAGTGCAGTTGATTTGTCTAATCAAGGAGTTCAGATTGAAGCCATGGAATATTGGCTCTCATGACCAATTTACTTTAGTTTAAAAAATATAATTGAGAGTAAAAGTATATGGTATAAAACCACTAGTCACCCTTCTCTGTTGCTAGTGACAGCATCCTTGCTCCACAGTGGCAGTGCAAAAGGGTGATCTCACAACAGAAGTTCACCCAGATAGTAGAGAATTGGGGGGTGGGCTCATGTTTGTGCATCCTCTTTAAACCAGCTGTTATAAGGTTATTGCTTGTGAGTTCATTAAAATGGAGCAATTTCCTTCCATGTAAGTCTCTTGGAATGTGGTCTTGACTTGGATTGGGACCTATTCCCCTAGGCCAGATTCATCAGCCTCAAACCCTTCCTCTGTCACTTGAATTTCCTCATCTACAAAACTTCCTTCTCTGAAGCCAGTGCAGGAGGCTGATTCTAGTCATCTCTTGTGGCATAACAGACCAACCCTAATGGCTTAAAGTACCACCACTCTGTTGCATTTCAAGATGTTGTGGGTCAGGAGATCAGGAAGGGCTTAGCTAGATGACTCTTCTGCTGCATGTGTAGACAAGATTTTGTGATATGCATTTGGTGGCTGGACTGGTCTGGAGGGTCCAAGACAGCTTCTCTCTATTGCCTGGTGTTTTGGGGGAATGGTTGACACACCTGAGCTCCTCACCTCTGGGCTCCAGGTGGGCTCTGCAGCAGAGAGTTGAATTTCCTCCGTGGAGGCTCAGGGCTCCAAGAGCCAAAGGCAGACCCAGCCATCCTCATAAGGGTGAAGCCCAAAAGTGGCACAAGTGCTTCTGTTAGTTAAAGCAGTCACAGGCAGCCCTGAATTAGGAGTCAGTGAACCAGTAGCCATCTTTGCTACAGGGGCTCACTTGAGGCATGAGGGTGAGTTGAGGGCACTAGGTCAGCATATCATGAATTTCAGTTATCATTACCTGTACTTATTTTACAGATGAAGAAACTGAGGCTTAGAGACTATACGTGATTTGTCCACCCATAGAGACACAGCCATACATTTGTGGCCCTATCAAAGTTTCCAAGTCAGCATTTTCTAAGCTTATAACAATGGAACACTTTTTCTCAGTCCCTATTAATAAATTGTGACACATGCTTTGGAGATCTGCTCCATTAAACCTTAGACTCGTGCTGCTTGCTCCCTGTGTTTTAATCCTGTGTCCTTAATCAACAGTCATGTGGTATCTGATGTAGCATGACCTCAGCAGAAAAGTTTCCTAGAGCTGCCACTGTGAGCATGTTGACCAAGGTGACTACCATTTATTATTGCACATTAATCCATGATATTCTAGGGGGAGTCTAGTTTTGTGTGTTCTTTATTCTGTTTTGCTTTTGTTCTTTGTTTGGTTGGTTGGTTTTAGAACACAAGGAAATGTGTGGAATGTTTTCATAAGACATTAGAGCATAGTTTAAAATTTGAAATGCCAGAACTGAAAGTGGTACCCCTAAATGAGCTTCAGACTTTTCTCACAGACAGTTCATCTCCGAAACTTAAATTCTCTAGGCATAAATAAAATTCAAAAGACTTCTGGGTAGCACATTCAAAGAACATGGCCTGAAACTATACTCTCTAAGTATATTCCCACATTCTGTGTCAAAGAGTTACCAGTGATTTACAGTGATGGCATCTGCCAGCCAGAGTGACAGTGCTTCCAGAGCATTGGAAGGATGGTTAATATTTTTACTCATGCCCGTGTGAGTAAAGTGAGAATCCCTTGAAGTTACTTGCACGTTCTTTCTATGCTAACCTAACATTCCTTCAAATCTGGTAAGGTTTAGTTATATTCTAGAAGCATTTTGGTTAAAGTAGTAGAGACACAAAAACATTTTCACCAAAAGAGAAGAAATAACGTAAGGAGCCTCCAGGACAGAAAGGACTCTGTTGAGACTAGTCTTCCACCACCCCTCTTCGTCAGGTAGGCATCATACGAGTTGAGCAGCCGTGGTCAGGCAAAGAGTATGGAGAGACTGTGGTTCACATGTGGGCAGTTTCTTTCTTGTTGGACACGTCAGTGTGGAAAGTGAACCTACTTGTGGTTTTTCAGGTCTGTAAATAACCAATACTGCAAGAAGTTGATTGGAGGGATGGTGTGGAACCCGGCCATGCGGAGGTCCTTGTCAGTGGAGCACCTAGAAACCAAGAGCCTGCCTTCCCGGTCCCCTCCAGTCACCCCCAACTGGTGAGTCCACCTTTGTATCACACACCGAGAGACATTACTCTTTTTTAAAAAGGCAAACTCAGCTTATAAATTCCTAAACATAGACCCAGTCTACAGTCGGAGCCTACATGTGCATTTTAGGCTATTGGAGAAGTAACTTTTCCTGAAGTATACAAGTATAAACATTTCCATAGCATATAATGCTGAGATGGCTCTTCTTTAATTTTTTTAAAAAATTTAACTGACATAATAATACATATTTATGGGGTACAGTGTGATATTCTATTATACATACATAATATATAATGATCAGATCAGTATAACTGATACACCCATCACCTCAAACATTTACTGTTTCTTTGTGTAGGAAATATTTAAGAACCTCTGTAGGACCGGGGAATTAGCTCAGTGGTGCCACCAGCTGCCTCACAAGCTCAAGGTCCTGAGTTCAATCCCCAGTACCAAAAAAGAACCTCTCTACAAGTTGTTTAGAAATCTACAGTTAACTGCTGGCAGCTGACTGCTAGAACATTAGAAGTTATTCCTCCACCTGTATGCTTGAAATGTTCCTTATTAAAATGTATCTGATCTCAATAAATTTGGAAATGGTAGCTGGCTGAAATGTGCTTAGAATTACAGCACATATTAGCATGTTAAATGCTCTGAAAAGTCCTGTGTTAAAGAAGCATGTGTAACTTTATTTAATCTTGTGTTTTCTATTAACATACCACAGAATGAATTTCTGGGAAAGCCAATAAAGGTACATGATGTGGAGAATATAAGGATATGTGACCCTCAGCAGCAGAGGCAAATGCACATAGAAAACCTGCCAACTTTTAAAAGGATAGACTCATTTTAAAAGGAAGCATTGTGTGTGTCCCTGGAGGTGTAGCTCAGTGGCAGAGCCCTTGGTTTACATGCATAAGGCCCTGGATTTGATCCTCAGCACAGAGAGAGAGAGAAAAGAGGGGCAGGGGAGAAGAAGAAAAAGGAGGAGGAGAAGGAGAGAGGAGGGTAGGGGGAGAGAGAGGCAGGGGCAGAGAAAGGGAAGGGAAAAAGGAAGGATGTGGCTGTTTGGGTTTTTAGCTGAGAGTCATGAACTCAGGTTTTGGCTCTTCTGTTAACCAATAAAGTTCTTTCCCTCTCTGGTATCAATTTCCCCATCTATAAAATGGTTACAAAAATGACATCATGATGTGTAAGTGCTGTATAAACACATTTTTAAAGGGTCAGGTGGAATTTTATTATAATGGTCTCCAAAGGCAACAGCCTGTTTTTGTGAATGCCTCTAAAAAGGTCAGGCATCAACCAAGGGGAAACCAAGCAGTGAAACCTTGCTCCCAGCTCCACACAGATCAGCAGGGTGGCTTTAAAGAAAGGTGGGCTCAAGACCATAACAAAATAACTAGTAATAAGATCAATTAATAAATGGCCAAATGAATTGAACAGACACTTCTCAAGAAAGTATAGGTGGCCAGAGTTCAGCTTCTTTAGCCATGAGAGAAATGCAAATCAAAAACAACATTGAGATTCCATCTCAGCCCAGCCAGAATGGCTACCATGGAGAATACAAATGCTATAAATGCTGGCAAGGATGCAGGTGAAAAGGAACCCTTCTATTTTGCAGGTGGGAATGCAGCCACTGTGGAAATCAGTCTGGAGGTTTCTCAAATAGGACTATTATACAGTCCAGCTCTACCACTCTTCGGTGTATATCTGAAGGAATTAAAGTCAGCATACCATAGGGACACCTGCATAGTCATGTTTATTGAGGCACAAATCACAGTAGCCAAGATATGGAACTAGCCTAGGTGCCCATCATCAGATGAAGGAAGAGAGGAAATGTGGTATATATACACAGTGGGTATTATTCAGCTGTAAAGAATGAAATTATGTCATTTGCAAGGAAATCAATGGAACTGGAGTTCATCATATTAAGCGAAATAAGCCAAACTCAGAAATATAAGTGTGGCATGTTTTCCCTAACATGTGGGATCTAAGGGGGGAAAGGTGCAAGACAGGTAGGCATGTAAGTTCCCAGACCAGGATCTATTAGGACTAAGGGAAACCAAGAGAGATAGAAGGAGAAGGTACTGTGCAGGGCCTGTTAGGTATGGACCCACCACTGGGCTCCAGGTGCTCTGGCCAGGGATGATGATGGTATACAGTGTCAGAAATCAGGACATGATAAGTAGACTTGTTTCTTGATTTGCAAGATGTAGGCACTTCACCTAAAGAGGTAAATTTATGCTGTACAGTAGTAGCTTCCTTTATCTGGAAATCTCTTAGATAGCAATGCCAAGGACCCAGGGAGAGCCCCCGATGGGATCCAAGCCAAAAAGGAAACTAATGGATGAGCTATATGTTATTGAATAACAAGGACTCAAGCTAATCTTTTAGAAGGAAACATTTTTCCCTGGCCTTGATAAACAGGAGAATTTGTCATATTAAGAAAGGAGACAGAGGGCAGGGATTTAGCTCAGCAGTTCCGGCACCTGCCTTGCAAGCACAAGATCCCAAGTTTGATCCCCAGTACCCCCCCCAAAAAAAAGACAAAAGAAAGGAGACAGGGACATGGAAGGATTTAGAAGAAACTGTCCTTGACAGCGTTGGACGTTAGCACACTTGTAGCCTGAAGCTCTTGCTACTAGTTATAGATCCTCTTCCAGCAGGATCACAAAACCTTTTCACTTCTACAGTGAATACAGCATTATTGATTATCCAGGTTCAGGGGAATTGCAGTCATGGAGGTCACAGAGGCCCTGACAGTCCCAAGGAAAAGTAAGTAACAGAAAAAGGCAAGATGGAAAAACTGTGAGGGCAAGTAGAGCACCAAGGACCACCCACTGTAGACTCTCACCCCCGTTCTGAGAACATTTCCTCATTTGCTTCATTCTCAGGAGCTGTAAGCATGGTTGAGGTCCAGACAGGTGACAGTCACTTGGCTATTGCCGCTATTGGAGAACAGGGTAGCATTCAGATGCCCATCTCATGACACGTTTACTAAGGAATGTAGGTAAAAGAGCAAGCATTTCTTCTGGGATCAGGTGGAATTCACATGGATGGATGTAGTTGAAATAAGATTTGAGGTTTGCCAAGATAAAACCTTTGGCTTCTAAACCTTTTAGCTACATTGTTCATATTGGTAAGAATTTAATGAACATCCAGAATGGCCTGCTTATATCTTGAGAGCTCCAGAACTCACCCTGGATCAGCACTCATTGGCCAAAGGGCATATGCCAGTCTATTCGTGCCTACTTATAAGGCTGAGACTACACTTCTGAGGGCCACTCCACTGGGCTGAATGGTAGGGATATAGATCACCCTAGGTGGATTCTGCAGGTGCAAGGCAAGCTGTCTGGCTCTGATTTCCTAAAGACATCAGCCAAGGCATCCTTAGGCCAGGACAGAGTGAGATCAGTGACATTTGGTCGCACTTCCACAAGGAATTTGCTTTCAGCACTCTGCACCCTACCTCTCCCCTCCCAGGCGAAGTCCTCGGCTCCGGCATGAGATCCGAAAACCCCGCCACTCCTCTGCGGATAACCTCGCAAACGAGATGACATACATTACAGAGACTGAAGATGTGTTTTATACCTACAAAGGCTCCCTGTCCCCCAAAGACAGTGATTCCGAAGTTTCTCAGAACCACAGCCCACACCGAGAGTAAGAATCTTGTGCTTTTTATTTTCTGTGTATCTGCAATTTGACTGTTGAGGAATTTGCTCAGCCCCAGATTGCCTTTTGAGAGGAGTCAAAAGCCAGTGCCTGCAGCCAGCTCCCAAAGGTAAGAGCATCAGTCAGACTGCCTGTCTGTCCACACGGGAGACCACCTGTGTACCTGGGGCCAGCGTCACACTGCTTTGTGTCTGTGATGGAGCCCTACTCTCCAGATTCCTGTCATTTCTTGTAGTCTCCTCTCCAGTTCATGAGCAAAGCCCAGTCTCAGTCGTGCTGCCTTGCAGAGGGAAAGACTCTAAGGAGCATGTGAGCTATGATTTCTCTAGCTTATCAGAGCTTTACTCTCTTGTGCTTTCAGATGTGCTTACTTCTAAAAGCCTTCTCAGAACAAGAATATGCCCCCAGGGTTTTGGTTTTCTTTAATTAATAGTGTAAAGAAAAAGACAAGCTTGAACTGTCCCAATTTCCTTTGTCAGATATTTGTCAAGGATAGTTTCTTCTAAATCCTTCTGTGTCCCTGTCTCTTTTTCTTTCATTTTTGTTTTTTTTGGTACCGGGATCGAACTCAGGACCCTGTGCTTGCAAGGCAGGTGGTGGAACCACTGAGCCAAACCCCCGGCCCCTGTCTCTTTTTCTTAATATGACAAATTCTCCTCACTCATCAATGCCAAGGGAAAAATCCTCTTCTGAAAGACTGGTTGAGTCCTTTTGTTACTCCGTAGCAACTCATCCATTACTTCCCTTTTTGCCTTGATTGCTGGGGAGCTCAGAGCCACATATTAATGCTCCGCAGGATTCACTTCTTCCAGCCCAGCCCTCGGTCTTTTCATTTTTTTCCTTTCCTTCATTGTTTGATTCACATGTACATACATTTTAGAAACCAAGACATGTTTTAGAGTAGGCAATCTCAAATCATTTTCTGAAGGAAATAAGAGATAGATCATAAATTATGTGACATTTTAAGATGATATATGATATGAAAAGGTAAACAATTAGGAAGCCAGCCTTAGTCATTGGGTGGCCATTCTGTTAAATCCCAAACTGTGGCCCAAATCTGGAAATGTAATGCCTCCCCCAAGAGCAAAGGATTAGCAACCAGGCCCTTTAATCTGTACATGTTTACAACTATCGCCGTTAGGCTTGAAGTATTAAGTGCACCCTGCCTTGCTAGGCCTTCACAGGTGAATTACAGTTCTTCTGCCTTTGCATGTGGTGTTGCTCCCTCCCCTCTGTCCCTGCCTACAGAAAAGTTGGTCTTTAGCACATCTGTATCCTTACATCTCTGGTTTAGTAATCCCTTGTGACCTGTGTGGATGAAGCTTTTGTTGAAATGATCACCCTTTCACAGCTCAGCCTGCTGCCTGCTGCCCCATCATGGAGGCTGCAGTGGATGGGTGTTAGCTTGTTTGGGTAACCGTGGCTTTGTAGACCACAAGCAGACCGGAAAGTGAAATGCTAGAGTACAGAGATGTGCATGAAGGACCAGTTGGAGTCCTCCATGGACTCTGGGCTCTGTCAGTTTGGCCAGAGAACAAGAGGGTTTAGGGAACTTCCTAAAGACTCAGGAAAACACGCACACATGGCCCAGGACTTCCTACATGGTTTGCCAACCCAGCATGGGACCATGGTGCCTCTAGACGTGCACTGTCCTATACAGTAGCCACCACCAACACCAATCTGCTGTGCAGATTTAAGCCATAAAACCAGTTCAAATGTAAGCATCACATTCCTCAGTCACACGTGCCACATTTTAAGTGCTGTCAAGCCACAGGTGGTTGCTGCCACATTGGGCAGCACAGATGTAGCCTATTCTCATCAATGCAGAAAGTGCTGTTGACAACACTCACCTAGCCCAAGATGCTTATTCTCTTATTTGAAAGGAACGTGAACTCCCATAATATCTACAAAAAGAAAGGACATTTCTCAAAAGCCAAGTATAAATTAGGCATCATCGCCTGACCTGCAGTTGGAGTACTTTACCACCTCTCCCCCATCTGTTGGGTGATGGCGGTGGCAGCAGGGATGGGTTGACAGCCTCCAAGAGTCCTTGTGGTGCAGCACCCTCTGAGGTCTCATCCCACAGTCAGTGCCAGGTAGGGAACGATGCCTTAGTTCAAAGATGTGTGAACACTGAGTCTGGCTACTTTATGCATCCTTGGCTGGTCATGGAAGGGAGAACATAGAAACAGATTAGGCAGGGTTTGCCTTCAGGCTCTTCAGGTTAGCCAGGCCAGTGGCACTAACCAGCCTTTATCCTCAGAGTAGGGCTTTGGTGAAAGGAGGAGAGGGTCTGGAGGACTATCTGAGGTTTCAGAGAAGCTTGCTTGCATGTCCTACATCAGCCTTTCCTCCTTTTTCTTCCTTCACATGAAATAGTACCTCATCTAGATCTCTGCAGTACATTATAGGAGCCACCAGCTACATATGGTTGTTTCATCTAAGTTCATGAAAATAAAATATTTAGACCTTACTTCCTCGGGCCTTTTTGACTTCAATGATTTCTAGCTCTGCTCACCCTGCACCGTGCATGCTGATTCTCTTTGAAATGTCTCCACGAAACCATCTTCCCGAAGCACTTCATTATTTTTCAACTAGATGTTAAAGTAGTGCACAGTGGTGATACAAAGACAGCTCTCCTTGCTGAGGTTTTGCCAGGTGCACTGACAGTAGGCCGCTTGGGGCTCTAGTTAGTGCTGTAATTTGCAGGTGGGACAGGTGGCCATCGAACAGTGCCCCACACCCTCAGGTGGAGGGCCTCTTCCTGCAGGTATGAAACTACTTCCTCCTGGGGCTTCAAGGCCTCTGGCTTCTCTGAGCACCTAGGCACCCTCCACTGCCCCAGGTAAGAAGTACAGGCTGGTCTGTCCTTGGTGAGAAAGACTTGTGTCTGGAACTTCAGTGAGTATTGGCAAAATGTTTAAGAAAAAGTTTGACATGTTTTCTGTAGCAGATTTGTGTTAAAAGGCAAAAAGAAGCATTCTGTCAGAGAAATCCGATGAATAATATCACAGACAGCAAGGAGGGTTCCTTTTAAGAGAAAGAATTAAGTGTAATGTTCTGTACTCACTTAAAAAATGAAGAAGAAGAGAGAAAAAGAGCGGTTAGTCTTTGGATCTCCACCCAAAGCAGCACAGCTCTGGCTATGTGAACATTATTCCAGCAGATGAGTCACTCTGGTTTGTTCCGTATTTATAGCAGCACTGCAAGTTTATGATTATAGTTATGAAGCCTCGGCAGTGTGCTTTGTGCCCAAGTAGGCTGTGCCCTTTTGTTATTCCCATCGCTCTATCAGTTTTTCAGTGTGTTCTTGCCTTGCTTCCAGGGAAAAACCAAATTCTGCAGAGAAGTCAGTTTTCTTCAGGGCAACAACAAAAAAACAAAACCCCCACCACCTCCCACCAGATACAAGGGAGAAGCGCTTAAAGGAAAATGGGCTTGCAGAGCAGAAGACACTGGCAAAAACAAACGTTTAGGGTAGGGTTGTATTCAAAAGACTTTCAGTTTTTATTTTAGTATCAGAATTGTTTTGATGGGTCACCAGCATGAGATAATGGTCAGAGTATTGTTTCCTGTCACCTTTAATGTCTTTACTATCTGTTTGCCTCTTGCATAGAGCTTGATTCCTTCCACAGGATATGGGGCAGCTGTCACTTATATTTCAAAGCATCTGTATATTGGAAGGGACCTTAGAGATGCCCTTCTTCAGCCACAATGACAATGAAGGAATTCCTTTGGCCTTGTCATCTGAGCCCCCAGGGCCTGAGAAGCCCACCATTGAGGGAGAGCACCCTGCAGTGTGCAGGTGCAATGGCGTGCTGTGTTGGACCCTGGTCCTTGGATATTCAGCCCTCTCCATCCACAAGCTCAGCGTCCACAGATTCAACCAGCCACACACCCAAAATGTAGTCAGGCCTGTGATGATTGTTGCATCAGTACCAAACATGTGCGGGCTATTTTTTCTTGTCATTCCCTAAACAGCACAGTATAATGAGGCAGGAGAATCACAAGTGTGGGCCCAGCCTGGACAACTTAGTGAGACTTTGTCTCAAAATAAAGAAGGACTGGAGATGCAGCTCAGTGAGGTGACCCTGGGTTAAATCTTCAGTGCAGGGAAGGGGGAACACAGTATGACAACTATATACGTAGCATTTACATTGCATTAGGTATTACAGGTCATCTAGAGATGACTTGGAGTATACAGGAAGATGTGCATAAGTTATTGCAGATACTATGCTGTTTTATATAAGGACTTGAGCATCCCGGATTTGGGCATGGAGGAGGGGGCTGGGATCCTAGAACCAATTCACCATGGCTGCTGAGACCAGATGTTCTTCCCAAACTGTGCTGGACATCTCCTAGACTCTAAGCCAGCATATAGGTTCCTGTCTTGAGCCCCTGAAACAACATGCATGGCGTCTCTTTCCAGGTCTACGTGATAGACCTGGCTACTGTTCTCTAAGTTAATCTTGGTTCCTTTGAACATCTTGCCCATTCCTGTCTTTGCCATCATTCCCCAGGTGCACATCAGCCCCTCAGCAGGGGGTGGCCCAGACCCGAATGCAGGGGGGGTCTGCATGCCATCCAAGTGTCTCCTTCAAGGGCACCAGCCAGGGGCAGGGGTTCATTTGTCGCGCGCACGCACGCGTGTGTGTTTGTGTGTGTGTGTGTTCATTTCCCCTGAACCTTTATGACCTTCACTTTACCTTGCCTACTTGCATGTGGGCAGACATCTCACCAACACCCAGAACCCAGCCTGGCCCATCTTCATGTCCATCTCATGGCTGCCTTGGATCCTGGTGAAGGGGCCATTGTTTCAGTAGGACTCCATTTGCACCTGCCGGAAGCATCAGCCATCCTCGACTCCTCTCGTCCTTCCACTGTCCTCATCCTTCATCCTCACACCCTTCCTTCTGCCTCTCAGACAGCTCTCAAACTGAGCATCACACCCTTCCTTGGGAGAGCATCTTTCTTTCATGAGAAACTTTGTCGTTTTTCATTTCTT
The DNA here is from genome assembly GCF_000247695.1 of Heterocephalus glaber. The sequence goes on from NW_004624758.1 coordinate 2,131,216, forward strand.
CAATGTTGCTGCTCTCTAGAGAAATGAATTCATGTGTAGCTTTTGTTTCTGATGCTTATTGTAACTACAGTTCTGAAACATCTGATGGACATTCTATCTCTGCTCCTTTCTCCCTGGGGACTGGGGCATGTTCTATCTCACACAGTTGCTCTGGTTCCTAGAGGATGGTGGCAGTCCTTGATATCCCCTTCCTTTGTTGGGGACAAATTCTTCTGCTCCTCCTCCCCCTAGTCTTCAGCTCTATCCCACCCACGAAGTCATCTTCTGTCCCTCACCCCACCTTCTTCCGTTTCTCACAGTCACTCCTGTGGAACTTGATCCACGAGGCAGTCCTCTTCCCTCTCTCTCCTTGCCCACTTGACCCACCTCAGTGGCACCTCGAGTCCTGCCAGTGAGGAGAGACCCTGTTATGTTGACATCTCCACTCCTGGCAGGCCAAGGCTCTGCCAGCTGCCACCATGTCATTTGTGTCCTTCCATGTGCTTCCGCTCATCCGTCTGTCCTCCTACACGACAAGCTTAATGTCTTTGTGCCCCATGGGAAACCTCTGTACACAGTTGATCAGGCCAGAAGTCAGCCATTTGTGTAAATAAATTACTGCCTAAAAGTAACCTCTTCAAACCTACTTAGAAAACAGGTTGAGACCTAGGATGACTTTGAATATTTTGTTAGTACTAATACTGTAGTAATAGTAGTACCAGTATTATTTAGTACTGTGAGCTGTTTTAACTTTTTTTTTTTTTTTTGGTACCAGGATCAAACTCAGGACCTAGCACTTGAAAAGCAGGTGCAGTGTCACTGAGCTAAATCCCCAGCCCCTGTGAGCTATTTCACACCATTCAGTTAAGAAAAGCTTTTAATCCCCGGTACCAAATAAAAAGAAAAGTTTTTAAATCTCATATAATAAAGTCTATACCCAAAGAAAAATACTTTGGAATCCACAGCTTAAATAAACATAATTCATAACATAACATTACATAAGCATTCATAACATTAAACATTATTCATATTTAAATAAACATAATTCATCTGGCTTTTCTGGTTTTTGTTTAGCTGCCTTCCACCTTTCCACTGCAGTCACCCACCCTCTAGACTCATCCAAATGTTTGAAGTGTATACACTTCACACCTCAAATTGGATAGTTACCAATAGGCAATTTCTTCTTATAAAAGGTTCACAGCCAACGCTAGATCTGGAAACAGCATTTCCTAAACCCTTTAGTTTTAGCAGTTGCCCTTTCTACCATTAGGTGGTGCTCTTATAAACAGTAGAACTGGGGCTGGGGGTGCGACTCAGTGGTAAAGCACTTGCCTAGCAGGCACAAGGCCCTGGGTTCCATCCTCAGCCACGCCACACCACAAACACACACGTGCACGTGCGTGCACACACACAGAGTAAGCTAATTTGAACTTGAAACAGAAGCATCATTTTAATGAAAAAAAAAATCCATGGATAAGAGGTAGAAGCAGCTGCCTCCTCTGTTTCTACTCCCTGTCTTCACTTTGTATAGGACTAGGATGTAACAGAATCTGTAGAATGTAGGGAGAACACATGTTCTTGGTCTTTAAGACCCCTGCTCAATCCCCATGGCCCTGAAGTAGCCGGTGGGATGATACAGAGAAGCTGAGATCCTGTCAGCTCTATGTGTTGGGGACGGGGATGGTTGATCCTGTGGCTTTGTGAGCTCAGAGCCAGGATGTCTCAGGAGTAGGCTTGGTATGGCCTGGAAAGAAAAAAATACATGGGACTCAGTGCCTTAGACTGGTCTCTCCTAGGTGAGGGGGAAGCTGTGTGATGTTGGGCACATTACCGAGCCTCCTCAGCCTCAGTGTCTTCACCTGGGAGATGGGAGTTGGAGCAGACACCCACACAGTTCTGTGGCATCTAATTGGCTGTAACTTTCTAAGGCAGTGGTGGCCAGCAGAACTGGTGAGATGGTGGAAACATTCATGACTGTGCTGAGCCAGTATAGGAGCTACCTGTCATGCATGGCCATTGTACATTTGAACTGTGGCTGGTACTAGGAACTGACTTACCTCATTTACATTTAAATAGCCACATGTGACTAGTGGCTACCATATTGGACAGTACAATCCTAAGATATAGAAGGAGCTACATTAAATAGAGAAAACTCATGATCTCAATATAGACAGTTCACAGATGTCACAGGTAAATGATGCAAAGCAGGAGAGATTTAAATTATCCTGAATATGAAGCTGTTGCTCCTTTGGGTAGCCCAGACTCCTATGGAGCAAAGGTAGCAGCAGGAATGAGATGGAAATTTCCAGAAGAGAGGGAACATGTCCATTTACATGACCTTGCTGACAGAGTCTGGTTCAATACTTAAATCACCAGATCCTGGCTTAGTGGTGCACACCTGTAGCCCCAGGTACTTGGAAGGCTGAGGCACAAGGATTGCTTGAAGCCAGCCTGGGCAACATAGCAAGAGTCCTTCTCCAAAATAATTAAACCACCTGAGCAGCTCGACCCATTTCCTCATCAGTGTTCTAAAGCAGCTGGGAGGGGAACTGAGTTTCCAGCAGTTCCCATATCAAAATGGGTTAATATTTAGGCCAGACAGGTTGAGTGTGCCAGAGCCCTGCAGTTGACCTTTGCAGATCTGCTAAGGCTCCAGGGAGCAGTAAAAACCCCAGCAGTCGGCAGTGTTTGTTCTGATACCTTATTAATCCAGTTATTAAATATCTCTTCCTTCCCCACGCTGAAGGAGTTTATCTGAGAACAACCCAGCACAAAGATGCCTGACCCAGAAGTCATCCAGTTCTGTGTCTCCATCTTCAAATGCTCCAGGCTCCTGCTCACTAGATGGAGTCGACCAGCAGTTCTTAGAGGACTACCACAGGGTGACCAAAGGGGGCTCCACTGAGGACACCAGCCAGTACTACTGTGACAAGGTGAGTGGGCCCAGGCCATGCCACGTGGAAGTGGCCAGGTAACCCACCCCATGGGCAGGCAGCCAAGTAATTGTGACACAAAGAAACTATCACCAGCCACTGGCTAGGGAAATAATGTCAGTGACCACTTTCTAATGTTTTCCAGAATGATAATGGTGACAGCTACTTAGTCTTGATCCGGATCACACCGGATGAAGATGGAAAATTTGGATTTAATCTTAAGGTATGCTGTGTGTATTATAAGGAGGTTTTATGGTGAATTTTTAATTTTCTTTCAAAACATACTGCATATGTCCACTACATGAGGAGATCAGCTCAGCCCTCAGAACTGGGAGTTTTTGATATGGCCACAGCAACTGCCTCATACTAAGAACCCGCTCTCTGCCTGACTTGCCGTGCACTAGATTTATGCCATCTTATTGAGCTCTTAAAATAAGCAATGGTAACAGTATTTTTAAACCCATGAATACCAAGGCTCAGAGAGTTGGTAGCAGCTATACACCCCCCTCAAGGACACTTGTTAAGAGACACCAGCCCCTTACTCAATTCTTCACATGCCCCCTCCCTTTACAGCTTTGTTGATGTTATATCAGCACCCTCTTTCCCACAAAGGCTGAAATCTCTCGTCCCTGGCTCTACAGAGGAGGTTTCCCAGCCCCTGCCAAGTAGGAGCAGGCAGTCTTTGCTGGCCACCCCAGCTAGCGTCATGCCTACCTCTGCCTCACTCTGATCACAGGAGTGTGACCCTTCCCAAGGCCTCACCACCTCCACTGAGCCCTCCCTTTCCCAGCAGCTTGTGGCACCCTTCTCCTGAGGATGTGGGCACTGGTAACGGAGCCCCCACCGTCTGAGTACATCTTCAGTTCATGGACCTGGGGTGTTGGGGCGGCAGGGGTGGGGCTGTCTGAGCAGAGCTCTTCTGGTTGCCCTGCAGGTGTGGAGGAGTCAGCAGTGTGTCCTGTGGTTCTGAAAGGGGTGGCAAATCTATAGTTGGCATAGGCCAAGTTTGAGGCCTCCCCTGGGCCAGAAGACTCACATTCATTGGTATCTGCCTATCTTTTCTTGCTGTGAACTACTCAAGTGTCTTTTCACTTTAAAATATTACAGGGAGGAGTGGATCAAAAGATGCCTCTTGTAGTCTCAAGGATAAACCCAGAGTCACCTGTGAGTAAACGTGTCCCAGGTTGCTGCCTGTGTTTGCTTTCCCATAAATCTACCAGGTTTCTATTCCTGTGTGCCATTTATTCTCCCTTTCCTCCCCTCCTTTCTCCTCTCTCCCCTCTCCTCTCTCTCCCTCCCTCCCTCCATCTCTCTCCCTTTTTCTCTTTACAGCAGCAAAGAATGTGTGTAATACATGTAGATGGAGAGAAAGAATGGAACTCATGTTTTCTGGAACCTTGCTGCTCAGGGTGGTCCCTGAGGCTGCGACACCTGTGTCCCACAGGACCTAATTAGACATGCAGAACCTCGGGCCTGTGCACAGGCTGCTGACCCAGTATCTGCGTTTATAATAAGATCCTCGGGTGTTTTATATGAACATTAAATTTTCAAAAGTACTACTTGAGGGAGGGAAACTGAGGCATGGGGTTTGCTTTTCTTCGTGTTTGAAGTAGAATCATAATCTTGGACCCCTTCCTTCCGCCTCACCACCAGTCCTTCCCTAGCCCTTTGCCAAGGCCTCCTAAAGAGCTTGTGGGCTTGCTTTCTAGTTTTTCTTATTGTATGTATTTAAGGGGTACAGCACGAGGTACTTATACATGATGAAGCATTTACCATGGTCAAATAGATTAACACATCTGGCATCTTCCTGTTCCCGTATATCATCTACTTTTTCAAAGCAGTAGAGCATCAAAGAACTGCTGTGCCTTCCAAGAGGGAACCACTTGGAAGACTTCTCTCTTAAGTGCACTTTAAGCTTGTTGTGTACATTTTGTCACTATTTATGATTTTGAGGGATTAAGGAAGCTTTCATTCTTAAACTGTTTTTCACTCAGCTCCATACTAGCTTCTGCTGAAGAACATTTCCTTTCTCTGCTGCAAGACAGATACATACTTACTTGTAGCTGGCAAATCATATTCTAACAGTATACCCTGAAAACAAAAGATGAAAGCATCACCATCATTTTGATAGTAAGCAAAGGTTGGCTCGCATGAAGAAGTAGCTTTGGCAGTTCTCCAGCCTTATTCTGAAATGTTTCATAATTTGCATTCTGAGCAGCACATCTTTGAAATCCCACAACCCACTACCATGTCCTCATAGCAGTGTATGTAAAAATGGTGACAGCGATACCTGGAGGAGGGAAGGTAAACTTGATCAGTCTCCAGGGCCTGCCCTCAGAGAGCCCAGCATTCTTCCCTCAAGGGTGATGTTATGGTAACGGCGAACTCGCTTCCCTCCACCAGGCTGACACCTGCATTCCTAAGCTGAATGAAGGGGATCAGATCGTGCTGATCAATGGCCGGGACATCTCAGAACACACCCATGACCAGGTGGTGATGTTCATCAAAGCTAGCCGGGAATCCCACTCAAGGGAGCTGGCCCTGGTGATCAGGAGGAAAGGTAACAGCCCCCACAGGTACCCTAGCAAAGTAGGATCTTCTCTAGCCCATGCCATGCTTTTGAAAATGTTAAGTCTACGCCAACATTTGAAAAGAATTTTCACGTAACCAGTCGGCTTCTCCCTGGGGAAACTTGAAGCGGGGAGGGGGCTGACCCGTGTGCTCAGTTCTCTGGAGAGAGACAGCCCCACCGTTTCCTTATACAGGACTAAAGCCCTGATTCCTCCCATCCAGCCACTGCTCAGTAACACTTTTAGCTGCCCCCATTCCTTCTTGAAGGATAGAGTTACATATTGTTCCTGTGTGTTTGATTTGGTCAGCGAGACAAGGAGAATGGCAGGGTGGAGCTTGGTTGTCTCAGGTGATGCCTCCTGCAGGTTGAGGGACCTTGAGCAAGTTGCATACCCAGGCTGTGTGTCAGTTTCCTCAAATGTGATATGGGAACAGCGTAGTGCCCTCCTCAGGGCTCTTGGGAAGACTGAATGGTACTTACACTGGGAAGCACCTGGGCTGCAGCTTGACTGCAGCAGGCATTTGAAGGGAGAACTCGAGTGTTACTACCATTACTATGGTTGTTCTACAGTAATAAGCCTGTCCCTTGGGTCCCCCTGCACAGCTTTAAGTGCTGACAAAATGAGGGATGTAACCATAGAGCTCTGGCCTGCATATAGATGAAGCTCACACCCCTCATTCACTGCTCCCACAAGAACTCCCAGTCCTCCCCAGCCAGGTCCACATAGACCCCAATTCTTCCTCCTCCATGAGGACTTAGGGGGTCTCTCTGGGTCCCTCCCATCCCCTTCCCACCTCCTCGTTCCACCAACCCCAGCTGTGTGCTGCCACACAGTAGGTATGGAGTCATGATAGTGGCCGGTGTCTGGGAAGGCCTTGCTCTTTGCCAGTGGCTCTACATCATCACCCTCTTCAATTCTCACAACTCCTCTGAGCTGAGTATTCTCATCCCAAATGGGGAAATGGGGAAACCAAGTCACAGAGAGGTGAAGGAAGTCATCCACTGCCATGTGACTAGTAAGGCCACCATGATAGGCATCAGAGGAGTTGGGGCGAGGACAGGCTTCCATCGCATGACAAATGCATCCTGTCATGTGCTGGGTGTCCAGAGCAGCAGGAAAGGCATCCACTAGGCCTGAGCAAGGCTCGTCTTTTGGGGGGCGAGGAAAGGTATGGTAGGCAATTAGAGCTAAACAGCAAGGCCACCAGTTTTCTAGTAACTGTAATGATAAGTTTATTTTAACATAAGCATGTAAGTAAAAAATATGAATTGATACAAGAAAAATGATAAGCTGACATTGGGCCAGGAAGTCATAGGTAGAACAGAAATCATGTAGTACAAGAACAGTTGAGCTGCTATGGTCAGTAAAAAGAATGTGGTCTTTAGAGTCAGAGAGTCTTGGACTATTACCTATTGCCAGAAATTCCCATATCCTGCCCTGATAGGCTGAGTTACTTTGGACAAACAATTTGCCTTTTCTGAGATTCTGAGATTCTACTTCCTCATCTGTGAAATGGAAAGAACAGTAACAAATTCAAATTGTAAGGATTCATTTCAAATGTGTGGGGAAACCCCAACGTTGTTGTTCTCCTTAACTGTTATCTTAAAGATAGTAAAGAGCCATTGAAGGGGCGTGGGTGTCTGCGTGTATGATACTGGGGATTGAATCCAGGAGTGCTCTACTACTGAGGTACACCTTCAACTGTCTGTCTGCCACACACTCTCTCTCTCTCTCTCTCATTCTTCTCTCCCTCTCTCTCTCTCTCTCTTTCTCTCTGGGAGAAGGAATAAAGAATAGATACAGACAAATAGAAGTATTGTGCAAGAAATTTTCCCCTGTTAGGTTTGACATGGGGATAATTTGGATTTAAAAAAATAAAGCTGACGCACAGAAGAGACATTAAGACTGGAGATGCTTGGGAGCCTCCCACATAGGAATATCCTTGAGTAAAGAGTCTGGGCTCTCAGCAATGAGGCTGTCACGCCAAGAGCTTGGTTCCCCTCCTGGTCCCAACAAAATGCCCATTTTAAGACAGTAATGAAAAGAGGGATGGGGGCATGGGGATGGGTAGAAAAATAACCAGGTCAGAGAGCATGCAGAGAAGATACGCTTTCTTTAAAAACATTCCATTTCCTTTTTCCTTACCTTGTCAAAAAGCCTGTGTGAACTAAACACCGTCATTTAAAACTAACCAGAAAGATTAGTATGTTGTTTTCTATAATCACCACATCCTGAATCATTTGCCTAAAAGTGGTATCTCTGTTGAAGTGATCACTGTGTGCCTAATCATTTAATAAGACATTGTAAACCATCTGCACCGGGTGCCATAGGGAACGTTTTTGAGGGAAACTGATCAGCCACAGTGGCAACCCAAGTGCTCTGTCTTGTTCGTTCCAGCTGTCCACTCATTTGCTGAGATCAGATCTGAAGATGAACTGAACCAGCTTTTCCCAGAGGCCATTTTCCCCATGTGTCCAGACGGTGTGGACACTTTGGAGGGATCCATGGAACTGCTAAAGAAGGGCCTTGAAAGTGGGACAGTGCTGATCCAGTTTGAGGTAAGAGGTGCCCAGCGCTGACTCCTGTGGCCCCAGCCACTGCTGCTTGCCAGGTGTGCTGCCCTGCTGTGGCTGAGCCCTTAGGGCAAAGCAGAGAGCTCTGGTTATTCCACGAGAGGACCATGTGGTTCATAAACCTCAAACAGCAGAGTTGCTGTGAGGACTGCCAGGCATGGCTTGTGCTCTTGGTAGGATAACAAGGGTCCAGCTGGTGGCCCCCATGTCAGGCTCAGAGTATCAAGGCACCAAGAGAGCCCAACCAGAGAGTATCAGGACCCATGCACAGCGCTGAACTCTGTTGTACCCTCTTACTCCAGTAACTGTGTAGTCATGGAGAGACGTGTCAGAAATTGAGGAGGAGGGACTCAGCTGCCAACACAAAAGCTCAAAACTCCAGTTGAAGACAGTAGAGAGGCGGTGTGGGAGACCCACCCAAGGGATGTTGAAGGAGCCAGCTTGCAACTCCCACCCCTCAGGGACCTGGGCTTTGAAGCCGTTACTGTCACCGTTAGGGCACAGTATCTTTCCCTATCTTTCCCTCCCAAGTTCTCCAGAACCACTGGAACCAAAGTCAGATCCCATCTTCCTCAGGAGGGACCTGGACCGCACATAGCTGAGAGACTGTTGACAAAGTCACCCGAGAGCTTTTAAGGAGCAGAGGGGTCACTAACTGAATGAAAATAGAATGCATTTATCTTTCCAATGTATTTAAAGGTAGAAGAAAGCAAAGTAGTTCAGGCAATAAAAGAGTAGAAGAAAGAGCACAAAGGGGCATAAAACAGGCCAATAAAAGAAACTAGAAGTGATTAACAATACACGGTCGGGGTTCATAAATTAAGGATAAGAGTTTCAGTGGAGATAGTCCTCAATCAGCAATACATCATGTATTAGCAAACAATATAAATGAGAAAAACGCAGAAGCAAAACTAGAGCGTTTGTCAAATACATGTTACTACAGAATGATTCAAGAAACCATGAGTAATGAATACCGAACAAAAAGGAACATGAAGCAGAAAGCTTTGAGTGAAAGGTTTATTTTACAGTAGTGTAAGGCATAGAATGTAAAGATGTATTAGAGCAATGTGTGCTGAACAGTAGAAAGCAGGACGTCATGGTAATTTTGGTATATTTGGGAGTATGTGTCTTGAATCCCATAAACAACTGAAGACCAAGCTAGGGAATGATTTCATTATATAGAGCATATGTCCCATGGTAGCTGGAGGTGAGGAGGTTCCAGGAGCTCCTCTGGGGTGAGATACGGGAATAAGAAAGGATGGGTGGAATTAAATGTGGAGGGGCTCATTCCTAGAAAGGTCACATCCTGAATGAAGACCTCATAGGGTATCAGTTCACATAAGGAAAAAGACCTAGCTGGTCTGGCTGTCACAGCAAGGAATCCTGGGAGCCAGCTCACACAGAGGGAAGTCCCTCAACCCAGCAAGAATCGGTCCAGTTGATCCAGCTCCACAGGGAGGCGCTGTGGGCTCTCCCTGAGGAAAAACTCAAAGCTTGGATTTAAGTAGTGCTCCACAAAGCCACCTCCACCAAAGGGCTCAGCTTTGTCATGTTTTTACACATAGGAGTCCCCTCATAAGACTTTCCTTGAAAAGTGTTTGTTGAAATTTTAAAAGGTTTTTAGAGAGACATACCATTCCTCCCATGTTTGTAATAGTGTTTCTCCAAGGCTTACCTCTGACCACTTCTATGGAAATCTCCTGGGAGCTTGTCAAATTGGGGCCCAGTCCACAGCTACCTGATTGGTCCTTTTTTTTTTTTGGTACCGGGGATTAAACTCAGGTCCTTGAGCTTACCAGGCAGGCGGCGGAACCACTGAGCTAAATCCCCAGCCCCTGGTTGGTACTTTTAATAAGATCACCTGAGGATTTGAAACACAAGCAGATCCAGAGAACAAGAGGGAAGAAATTGTACCAGGAGCATTATCCCACTGCTGCCCATCCAAAGTATTACCTTTGGAGATCATAGTCAGATGAAAGCATAAGAAAAAAATGGAAAATGTACACGTTTTAGGGTTAAAATTTAGTATGTACCCATTTTTTCATTTAGTCTATATATTTCCTAGAAATTAAATGGGAAACTCCTCTTTTTAAGTAATATCTTCTGCAGAATTCCAGAATTCTGAGCAGATAAGAGGAGACATGCTCTAAGATGGGGCTGGTGGGATCCCCAGAGCCTAGTCCTCTCCAGTCATCCCTCTCTGCCCCTCACGGAGCCAAGGCTGACCACAGCACCACATGGACTCCACTGCCACAGAGGGGACGGCCTCCCACAGCTGCTAGAGCAGAGGAACACTAAGAAGAGAAGGTCAGATGGGACACCTATAGGAAAGGACCTTTAGTGAACAGTCACTATGTGCTATGAAGGTCATCAGCTTACACTATCCTCACCACAGCCGTATGTATCTGCTGTCATTGTCGCCCCTGTAGAGAGGAAGAAGTAAGAGTCTCGAAAGATGAAGTGATTTCCCCAAGGCCTCACAGTAAAAGGGAGACAGCTAACTCGAGTGTATTCTCTTAACTACCAGGTAGCTTTTAGAAACGAGGAGGTACTGTTTAGCCTGTTAGGATCATTATATCAGAGTAGCAGTAAAACATCAGAGCTAGCAGAGATCTAGAGGCTGCCTAGCTGCATCAAACCAGACAGGCCTTAAATCCTGACTTCAATCCCTTAACCTCTGTGACCCTGCTTCCCCATCTGTGCATTAGGTATCTCGTGGGTTGATGTGTAAGGGGTATATGAAATCAATACTTAATACAATGCCTGGCACATGATAAGAATGCCATTAAAGAGGCCGGGGATGTAGCTCAGTGGCTCTGTGCCTGCCTTGCAAGCACAAGGTCCTGAGTTCAATCCCCAGTACTGGAAAAAATAAAAAATAAAAGAATGTCATTAAAAGTAATAGCTGATTGGCCGGGGATTTAACTCAGTGGTCTCACCGCCTGCTGCACAACCGCAAGGACCCAAGTTCGATCCCTGGGACCAAAAAAAAAAAAGAGTAATAGCTGTTATTATTTGGAAATGAAGAGAGGCTCCAAGAGTCTGAAGAGCATGGCCAGTCTGTACAAGAAGTGGTCACGTAATACCAGACTTGAAACCCTGGGTTGTCTGATTCCAGAGTCTTGGCTCATCTGGCCTCCCCTGACTGCCTTCTCCAGTGCCACTGGGAGGTGAGCAGCTTGCTCGTGGAGGGTGTGCTCTGTGGACCAGAGCAGGAAGAAGGGCCTGGTTCCCAGCAGGTACCCCCACCACCCATTCAATGACACAAGCACCTGCCCTGTGGTGGCAGGCTGCTTGTTCTGATACACTTTCTTATTAAGGGAATTCCCTCTTGGCCGCTTTGTAAACAATTACAAATGGATTCTAGAAAGCATTTAGTTCCTGTTGTAATGAAATTACGCTTAATAATAATTAGCATTTTAAGAGCACTTTGGAATCTACCGAGTATGTTCCACATATGTTGTCTCAGCTCGAGCCAGAGTTTTTAAGATTTTTTTTTTTTTTTGTCATCCTGTGGTTTGGACTCCGGGCCTCTCACATGCTAGGTACATACTCTTACCAGTGTGCCATTCCCCCCATGCCCATATTACTTGTTTAGATATGGAAGATATAAAGCTCAGAGAGGATAAGAGACTTGTACAGTCACAGATTTAGTCAAATATAGAACCAGAATTACAGTCTACATTAAAAAATCTAGCCAGCCTGGTGGCATGTGCCTGTAGTCTGTACTTGGGAGACTGAGGCAAGAGGATTACTTGAGCCCAAGAATTTGAGACCACCTTGGGCGACATAGGGAGATCTGGCTGAAATACATACATACAAATCTAGTCTATTGGCATTAACTCGCCATTGCCAGGTGCCACCCAACTCTTCACCCAGCCTGCAGTGCAGCCACTCCCACCATAGTGACACTGAGCAGTTTGGCAGCATTTGTGATTGGCCTCAAACTCCCTAAATGCTGTACATTGTTCAGCCAAGTTGTGGCATTTCTCTTCCTCTCATATAAAGGAGTAGAGTTGGGGTCATGCTGGGTCCAAGTCCATTCCACCTCCAGGATGCTCTCCTCCTTTAAGGATTACATCAGTTCAGCCATAGGTGTATTCTTTCCAGAAACTAACTTGTAGTTTAATCCACATTTTGCCTAAGTCAAGACTCCTGTTTTAGCAAAGTGAAGGATACACATTTGGTTCTGAGTTAAAAGCTAAGTGGTGATGCTAACCTGTCCTTAATTTGAGAACCAGCTTCCCAGCAAACAAAAGAACTTCGTGTCATGCCCAGCCAGTGACCAGGTGACATACAACTTTGCCTTCTTGCTCACTGTTAAGACCTCTTTGGAGACTTGTGGAATTTATTTGATAGAAGATGAAGAACACTACAAGGTAACCCACTTTCCTGGATGGATGGATTGGAGCAGTAGCCAGAGAGATTGTGGAAGGCCATGTCCATCTCACATACCCCTGCCCCTCCACTTCAGCATTGTCCATCTCTATCAAAACCAGAAACCATCTGCTTCTCTCCTCAACCCAGTTCTTCCTTACCTGATTCCTGCGTTGCCGTTATAGGAGCTGTGTATGCCATATAGCAACTGTCTACTCGTGTCAAGAGACTCACTGGCTCTTTGATAATTAGAGTTGCGTGTATGTGGATGGGCAGAGGTCTAAGTTAACACATGTCAAGATTAGTGAGGGAAATTAAACCTTCATCAGTAGAATTCATCCCTAAAAAGAATTCATTTTAAGTTTTCCAAGTAGGTTTTTTTTTTTTCTTTTTTGTAAGGGAGGAAAACGATCAATATCATGTATCTTAAATACATGGGGCACACTGAGGCCTTTAGATTACCCTTTAGGCGGCCTGCACATTTTCAGTGCCAGGCACCCCCTTAAAAAACATGCTGCCCCCACTGTATGTCTGTGAAAAGGCCTGCTGGAATACTGGCCATGATGCCAGCAGAACATGCATTTGGGGCTGTATGTTGAGAGTAGCATTGTTGAAGGCCAGTGTTAGCTTTCCATTACTGTGACGAAATGCCTGAAATAATCAACTTAAAAAGGGGAGGGCTTTATTTGGCTCATGGTCATTTTACTCTGTTGCTTTTGGGCCTGTGGCAAGGCAGAAGCATCCTGGTAGGAGTGTGTCGTGGAGCAAACCTGCTCACTTCCTGGTGGCAAGAAGCAGAGAGAGAGGAAGCGGCCAGGATCCTAATATCCTCTTAAAGTGCATGGCCCCAGTCACTTCCTTCCACAAGTCCCCCTTCTGCCAGTTCCACCTCCTCCCAGGACCCCATAGGCCTTAACACATGGGCCTTTGGAGGACATTTAAAATCTAAACTATAACAATCCTCAGATCACCAGCAACCATTTCAGTATAGCACATCTTTCTGAGAAGAAGAAGACGCACCAGGTGCCCTCTAAACAATGCCTCCTGTCCCCTTGACAGGGACAGTACAGAGAGAAAGGTTGTCTCCATTGTGGACAAGCTGTTTCTGAGTGGTGGCTGTAGGAAAATGATCTGTTGGGGCCTTTGTGAAGAATGAGTGCCGCTCAGTTAATTACACAGCGCAAGGTGTGAGAGCCCAACCTGCCATCTCTTCTCCCACTGTGCCCACATGGTTTGCACCATTTTTACGAGTAGTAGATGCCATGATCCCCTCCCTCTGCAGTGTGTTTTAATCGAGGACCTCCGATGTGCCAGGCACAGTGGTCGCCTAGCAGCTTATGGTGGTGAATAAAACAAACAAGATCCGCACCTTTGTGAAGGTAACAGTGCTTGACAGAGGGAGCAGCCAGTCAAGAGCTGTTTGCATAGTCACTGCCCTGAGCTGGACAGAGTGGTGCATGCCCATAATCCCAGCACCTGGGAGGGCGGTCGAGGCAGGAAGATCACAATTTTGAGCCCAACATGGGCAACTTAGTGACATGAGGAGACCTTGCCTCAAAAAAAATAAATAAAGTGCTGGGGATGTGGTCAGTACAAAGGCCCTGGGTTCAATCCCCAATATCAAAAAAACAAAAAACAAAAAAACACCACTGCCTGAAGCTGACCCTGGTTATTGGTGAGGGCGTAAAAGGGATTCTGTTTCCCCTGTTGGCAGTCGCATTATCCATGGTCCCCTCGATTCCTTCCCCCCTTCTCTGTCTTTGCCTCCTTCCTGAGTTCTCAGCCTTGGAGGTGCTAGGGAATGCTGGCTTTCCTGTGGCAAGCCTTGTCAGCAGCCTCTGATAGAGCTGGTTGTGAGTATGAAACCTTTGTGCAAGGGTGCAGTGACTAGATTTCACAGCTTTGGCTGAGGGAGAAGAGCAAGGCCAGAAAAAGAAACATTTGAACTCAAAAGCCATGGCTTTCGATCTGTCCCACCATGCTGCACTGCAGAGCAACAGCTCCTCTACCTTAATTTTTGTCTTCAGAGGCCAGAGCTGGAGATATTGATGCTGTAATTTGAATGCCGCTGTTCCTTAGCAACCCCTCTCTGCCATGCTTTTCATAATTTACGCTTAGTTTCAGAGCTTCTTAGAATGGCACTCTGGTAGGATCAGATCAGTGCATTTTAGAACTTAAGAATTAATAGTTTTTCCATAAGACTAAGTGGCTTTATAGTCCTTCATTTCTGACCCTGCCTTGCAGCCCCCCAGCTGCTCCCATTGTAGGACAGGGTTTAGGGGATCTGTGACCGAGAGCCCTTGTCTGCCTCACACACCTGCAGCCTGGGAATCATTAAGCAAATTGTATTTTTTCCAGTGAATAGTTCTTTTAAAAGCCTTGTCTCGAACTCTGGCCAATACCATCCAGCCTTAGCTCATTCTCCTCCATCCCGACCCTTCCAAGGTGTACCTGTTTCCAACATAGCCCTTTCCACTCACTCTCTGTCACCCTCATATCTGAGTGGGTTTTTGCCCTGCCAGCACAGTAGCGCAGGGCCTGGGGAAGAGTGGTTGCTGTAAAGGAGCAGGAAAGCCAGCTTTTAACACTTCAGAGACGAAATGTTGAATCCCATTCCCACAGATTGCTTCAGTCCTGCTCCACGTTAACCCTTGCAGAGTGGATGTAAACATGTGTGTTGTCAAACCTTCTAAAGGCCAAAAACTCTTAACTTAGATGTGTTCACCCAGCTTTCCCTGAAATTTTTGTATTTTATAATTTTTAAATGTATTTATTTTGTGGTGTTCCTTTTTCTCATTTCTGTTACCTGAATTTAAAAAAATAGTCATTGTCATAATTCAAATAATTCAGAAGTACCCAAAATAAAAGTAATAGTCTCCTGACCTCTATCCTGTTCAGTTTCTTCTTCTTGATTATAATTTACAAACAACAATTTGGCATGTCTCCTTCCATACTTTTTTCCGTACTTGTGCAAATATGTATATATATATTTTTGGTACCGGGGATCAAACTCGGGACCTTGTGCTTGTGAGGCAGGTGGCAGAACTACTGAGCTAAATCCCCGGCCCTCATGTAAATATAGTTTATATACATACCACACACACAAGTGCATACATAAATAGAGGATTGAACATATGCACATTATATACACTACACGTGCTGCTGGGATCACCATTGTATATATTATTTGATAACTGCAGTTTTAACTTCAGAGTAGATGAATGGATGTTCTTATAAATCTGTGTTTTTACTCTAGCTTTTTTATTATCTGCACAGAATTTTGTAGTATAACTGTACCATAATTATTTCAACACTTTTCCTCATTGGGGAATGTTCAGGCTGTATCTGTTTTTTTGCAAATAAATATTTTGCTGTAGATAAACTTCTCTGACATGATTCATTATGTACTTCTGTTGGATGAAACCCAGAGAGGGCACATTTAAAATTCTTTGAACAATGACATAGTAAATTTGTTTTAGTACTGTATAATCTTATCAACAGATCATTACTACAGAGATACATTTAAAATCTTATGCTAATTAAAGCCTTTTTCTAGATCTACTTGTCAGATAGACCTCAAGTTGATTGTGGTTACACTTTTGTTATTTAAAAAAAAAAAAAAATATATATATATATATATATATATTGATCGATCTATCTTCTTCCAGGTTAGATTTAAAAGTTACATTCACTTAATTGGATGGCACCTCCATGCAGTTAGAACTAAAATGCCATTTAGATAAATGTGGCTGGCTCAGATGTCCTCATTCTGCCAGAGTCAAATCAAAACCTCCAAAAATTCATGAGTTTACTTCTAGAATGAAGTCAGGGTCCGTTAAAGCCTACAGGTGTTAAGGAAGTTGTTCAGCACATTGTTAGGAACTGAAAATGTACATGTGATCAATACCTGAGCTCTTGGAGAGGATGGAAGTTCAAAACATTCAGTAAATGTAAGATACTGTATCATTAAAGCAGGCATGATAGTATATGCCTGTAATTCCAGCTCTCTCGGAGGTTGAGGAGGATCACAAATTTGAGCCTACGGTGCACAACTTAGCACAGTGGTAGCAAACCTATGGCATGCTTATAATTGTATTTTTCTTTTAAGACAAAAGATGTTACTGTAGAGTTGGTTTTTCTAAACTAAAGCCTCAGTATGCAGGTTTAATTGCAGTGTTGGCACTTTGCGATAAATAAGTGGGTTGTGGGTTGCAGTTTGGCACTGGGTCTCTAAAAGTTTCGCCATCACTGACTTAGCAACTTAGACCCTGTCTCAAAACAAAAAATAAGGCCTGGGATGTAGCTCAGTGCACAGGCCCTGGGTTCAATCCCCAATACCCACAAAGAAAGATACAGCACTATTATTGAACCCAAAGCTCCATATTAATTTTCTTATGGTGAGTCCTATGCAGTTTGTTTAATAAGAAAAACAACTAACAGAAGTCAGTTTATAAAACAGTACAGTTTGCAAAAACATAGGGATGCAGTGAGGATAATGTCCAACCTCCCTATTCAAAACACAAAGACATTGTAGTTGAGGATATTGCCCATATCCATTCTTCTATATCCTTGTATGGCAACTTGGTTTTGTGTATCAAAGTCTTTGAAAATACAGCTCCAGTGCTGTAATTCTATTCTTAAATTTATGAATTGAAAATAGAGTAATGACAAGGTAGAGTTAAAAAAAAAAGTTGAGATAAATTATAGTAAAATAGGTTATTGAGCCATTAAAAATCTATATAGAGCGTAATGACATGGGGAAATAGACACTTATATAATAAGCAGGGGAAAACAGGCTTCAGAATTATGGTGGTGAGCTGGGTGTGATGGTACATGCCTGTAATCCCAGCATTTTGAGAGGCTGAGACAGGAGGATCACAAGTTCAAGCCCAGCCTGGGCAACTTAGTGACTTAGTGAGACCCTGTCTCAAAAAAAAAAAATGGCTGGGAATGTAACTCGGTGCACAGGCCCTGAATTTGATCCTGAGAACCACCACTAACACTCCCTCCCCCAAAAAAGTAGAGGGGAGATGGTAGTGTTTCCAAGAACACTTGTGAGATGCTGAAGTCCTGCATGGACACATCAGCTTGAAAAATACTTAGCTGATGAAACAAGTTTATGCATTGTAGGACTTGTCTTATTGGAGATTCATAGAACATAAGGTAAATATTTGCCACATTTCTTTGACTTTGAAACATTTTTTAAAGAATATTACTACTTTCTTTTAAGGCACTCACTTTCTACTGAATATAGGATGAAAAATGCCAATACATAG
Organism: Heterocephalus glaber; assembly: GCF_000247695.1. The sequence continues at coordinate 2,148,927 of NW_004624758.1, forward strand.
TTCAGTCTCAGTTTTTATTATTAAAAATGTATATACATGTAATATATATATATATTTGTACATTTGTATGCATGAATGTATAGAAAAGCTGGGAAAATATATGAAAAGGTCCCATCAGAGTTGTGAAATTACTTATAATTTTTTTCTGTATAACTAGTCTGAATTTCCCAAATTTTCAGCAAAAGAAAAAATATTACTTCCAAAATTGAAAAAAAGTTGTTTTTAAATTCTCAGAAAGCTTATAAAAACCACTGGTGAAAGGGGGCTTACCTCTAGTTGTCAAAGTGGAAAAAACAGCTGTACAAAAAACAAAACATAAGCCTTGGCAGCAGATCTGAGTTCATCCTCTTGTCTGTGATCTTGGGCAAGGCATTCAACCTCGGACTGTCACTTGCAAAATAAGAATACAGTAATACCTCCCACACAGCTGTGGGGAAAATCCTGCCAGGTACTGTAACATGTGCTCGTAGATGTGCAAAGATTGTGTGTTTCAGTTTTTTCGCTAGTGATTGCATATATAGGGAAACATCTCTTTAAGTGAAGTTTGTTGTGTTGGGATAAACATTTTTACTGTAGAAACGTACTTCTGAAATGATGAATGAAATGTTCTTACTCTTGAGCAGAGGATATGGTTCACTGCATCAAATCAGAGGGAAATGGGGTTTTCAGACTTAATTTAGATAGACAATTTCCATTTAATTTTGAGACAGAATTCTTTTTTCCCCTCTAGTTGCTTTTAGCATTTGTCATAATTTTCATAAAGATAAGGTTTTACTTAACCAGGATCCATTATCTATGACTCACCCCTGCTTTTGGCTTCTTTTTCCCCTCAAAATCCTCAAATTAAAAAAAAAATTTTTTTAATTAAAGAATTTAGTTGGTTTCTCCTAGAATTGTAGAAGTTCTTTTTGAGAAGATTGTCTTTTAATATGTAACATAATTACTTTAAAATGTTAAGATTTTGGTGCCATGCATGGTAAACTTTACTGTTAAAAGTGTTTCTTCATGCTTCCTTCATAGCTGTTTTTTGCAGTTATTTTGTTTTACTTTTCTATTTGTCATACAGCAACTCTACAGAAAAAAGCCAGGTTTGCCCATCTCCTTTGCAAAGCTGCCACAAAATTTGGACAAAAACCGGTATAAAGATGTGCTGCCTTGTGAGTATCTAGCATGAATGCTCTTTCCCTCCTGCACTGAGATAATGTTTCCCTTTTTAAAACAGATTGCCTGGTATTCTGGAACGATTTTCAGTGTGTCTGTAAACACCGCCGTCTTTGCTGCAGCCATTTCAGACTCTGAACAGTTGGGGAATAGTGTTTATGCTAATGAGGCAAGAGCTGCAGATGGGGCTGGGAACTGAACTCTTGTTTACTTGGTGTGATAAAAATAACACTCAGAATAATCGGTAAATTTTCTTCTCTCCCACAGATGACATCACCCGGGTATTACTGCAGGGACACGAAGATTATATTAATGCAAGTTATGTGAACGTAAGTTAAGGGTCTGGGCATTTAAAGAGCATGTTCATCATTGTAAGGAAGGTCTGAACAGCCAGTAGGGTAGCCGCTTTGTAACTGACAAAGTGCTCTCCTGTTCACTTGCACATTTCAGCTAGACAGCCATGTGAGGGAAGGAAAGTAGTCTGATATTACAGAGGAGAAAACTAAGGTTTTGAGAGAGTGAATAAGTTGAAAAGACACAAAGCTAAGAGCAGATGGGACTGAAATGTATTCTGTGTTTCTGATTCCATCATCTACATGTTCCTGTACTGGGATGCTGCCATCAAGGTGTTTGGCTTTGCCAATGGTGTGTTGTTAACTTTCTGTGGTTTTTCTCATGTTATTAATGTCACCCTTCCTAAAAATAAGAAAAAATAAGACCTCCTTTGTATATATAACCCAAAAAAAGGAAAAGGAAAAGGCTCACACATTGTATGAAACCAATTCTTTTTTTCCTCTCTGAAAATGCCTGTTGGACAGCTTCCTTGGCCTCTATGAACTTCAGTTTCATCTAAACCTCAGGGTCAGCAAACTTGTTCTGTAGAGGGCCATATAGTAAATATTTGTCTTTGCATTTAAAATGTACCCATTTAGAAATGTTGGAGACTAGTCTTAGTTTGTAAGGTGGCAGGCAGATCAGCCTGCAGGCCAGAGTCTACCAAACCCTGATTTAAATAAACATAATTTCTCAGATTTCATCTCAAATTATAGTGAAATATCAAGAACTGCCTTTAAAAAATTATCTGATCAATGATTCCACTTATTCCAAAACATCTATGAGACTGAATTCCTAGGCCCTCACTTCGACATTCAAAAATGGTGGGGCAACAACCCTACAGGGTCTAGTCTTTTTATGTTATCCAGGGTCAAGGAAGCCATTAACCCAACCACTAACCAAACCATGAATTGGGATCCTTCATTTACCTTCCCCATCTAAGAATAGTGGACCATTGGTGCCAATTTGAAGCTCAGAGAGTTCTGAGTGTTCTTTCACAGAAAGGACTCAGTCCAGTGGGGAAAAGGTGAAAATGGAGCAGAATGAAAGAAATCTTCATTTTAAAATATTTCAACAGTTGATGTCAAGATTGACCAACTTAATGATATAACCATTAGATGCCATGTAGAAAGCAAAGTGTATAAACACAGGTATAATCCTGTGTTTATGCTTTACATAAAATAGTCCCTACTCTAATTTTGTGGCATGTAAAGTATATCCAAAAAAACCTATTTAAAAAGCAAATAAACAGTTAACCGATTTTGATAGAAAAAACTGTATAGGAAAGACTTGAGATGGGGATTGCTACGTATTGCTGAAAATACAGATGACTAATATTGGTTTTATTTAGGATAGAGCAATCAAAATCATTTAAACTCTGCCATCTTGAAGGAACATTTCTGGGTTTTTTCTACCAAGTGCTATACAGTTTAATCTTAAAGATTCTAATCCTGGCATTGTTGTCAAATCTTTTACAAGGATTTTTAGAAATATCTTTTTCTTTGATTTTTCTCATTCACTATAAATTGATAAAGAAATATTTTTCTGATGTGATGTCAGTTAGCAAGAACAGTTTTTAAATGTAGACCCCTGTCCACTTTGTGGCAGTCATGGATTCTAATACTTTACCAATCTCTTGCCAGATGGAAATTCCTGCTGCTAACCTTGTGAACAAGTATATTGCCACTCAGGGACCCCTGCCACACACCTGTGCACAATTTTGGCAAGTCGTCTGGGATCAGAAGTTGTCATTGATTGTCATGTTGACAACTCTCACAGAGCGAGGGCGGGTAAGTGGCTTGATTTCCAATTCAAATGTATGTAATGTGACACTGCTGTACAAAATGTGAATCCCAGGGCTAGAATGGGTATATTGGTTCAGCCCCAGTGTGACCGATAAATCTCCAGTTTGAAGCCACCAAATGGACAGCTCCAAGGACTGGAAACTCAGTCCTCCTCCTGTCCACCTCAGGCATGAATCCATTATAACAAGCTAGGAGGCAGTTTCCTCTTGCCTCGTCCTCCCTGCTTATAGAACCATATGTTGATTGTGCCTTCGCCCACTCAAGACAATTGCTGGAGCAGAAAGAGCAATGTGTACAACAAAAATAGTGGCTGTAACAAGGAAGAGGAATTCTACTATACCATTTTCCTCAGAAACAAATCACTGTTTGCATAAGTCAGTGTGCAAGGGGGTACTTTTGTTATGAATGCCCTACGTTCTAGATACATCTGCATATCTTCATTATGAAATCTGTATTCAGAAACACATGCCAAAATCAGTTATTATTTTGAACCACCTGATCTGAGTGATGTGTGTGCCACCTTCTCCAAAGTTTCCTCCCTAGTGTGTAGTTCAGAATGCCAGAATTATCCATGTTGAAATTGAGAATACATAGGAATTGGAATGGGTAGCACTTTGGAGAACAGTCTACTACTTTCTTACCTGAAACAACAAATAAGATTTCCTACTAATTCTAAAAATTCTTGTGGGTTGCAGAGAGCTTTTACATGTGTTGTCCCAGTCAGACAGCTTGCCACCTCTGCTAAAACATTTCGAGTCTGTCTTGTGAGTGCTCAGCTCCGGCTTTTTAAAAATTTCTTCTCATAATGAATGTATCATTTTTAACTTCCACCCATTTAGTTGTGCAACAGAGAAAACACAAAATAAGTTCCTCTCTACTCTATGTGATACCCCTTCCGATATCTAAAAATAACCTTGGACTTCCATTAAGATCATGGTCAGCAGAGAGCATGTGGACTGTGTGTTAATTTTGGCATTGAGCCAATTTCTCCCCTTTAGCACTTAGACTAGTCAGTTTTTTCATTGCTGGGGCACAATACCCAGCACTCACAACTTAAAGAGATGTTTAATTTAGCTCATGGTTTGGGGGGATTGAGCCCATAGTAAACTGGCTCCAAAACAGAACATCATGGCAGACAGAGCAAAGATGCTTATTTCATGGTGGCCAGTGAGCAGAGCAAGGGAACAGTACCAGAGAAGAATGGGTGAAGGATCACATATAGCACTCAAGACCATGACTTACCCACACATACCCAGGAGCATGCTTTACTTATCTGCTAGGCATTTCTTTTTCTTTTCTTTTCTTTTTTTTTTTTTTGGTACCAGGGTTCAAATTCAGGACCTTGTGCTTGCAAGGCAGGCACTGGAACCACTGAGCTAAATCCCCCGGCCTGCTAGGCATTTCTTAACCCAGTGAAGTTGACATGTCAGGATTAACAGTCATAATTCACTACTCATCAACTTCATACCCAAACACATCTCCCTAAACCATACTTAATCTCCAAGTGAAGACAATAGCAAGTTTATAATTCCACCTAACATAATACAACTATCACTTATACAACCAAAAACACAATAGTCCCTTCCCTATAATCTCAACAGTTCCAGCATTTTTCAAAAGTCCAGGTCTCTTCGGAGACTTAAGGCAACCTCCTAATTCTGAACCTCTGTAAAAATAAAAAACAAGTTACATAATCCCAAGGTTTATATATGGCACAGAGCAATGATGGTGAACCTTTTAGAGATCAAGTGCACAAACTGTAACCTAAAACCCACTTATTTATTGATTGATTGATTTTTTTGGTACTGGGGCATGAACTCAGGTTCTTGTACTTGTGCAGCAGGTGGTGAAACCACTGAGCTAAATCCCCAGCCCAAACCCACTTATTTATTGCAAAGTGCCAACACTGCAATTAAACCTGATTACTGAGATTTTAGTTTAGAAAAAATTCTATGTTAACATCTTCTGTCTTAAAAAAAAAAAAAAACAATAACATGGATTCCATAGGTTCACCACCACTGGCATAGGGTAAACATTCCCGTTCCAAAAGGTAGGGATGGGGGACAGAAAAGAATCAGACCAAAACAAGACCAAAACCCAGCAGGATAAACATTAAATCTGTATCTCTATATCCGGCATCTGGGGTACCTGGTGATGAGATGTGTGCTCTAGAGGGCTGTGACAGCTACCCCCTTACAGACTTGCTTTTTGAAGCGCCTGTGACCTCTCTCTTGGCTTTACTCTCAGGCCACAGCTTTCCTATCAGATATTCCACATTTCTGCCATCACTCACTTCCTGAGGTCTCCATTGCACTTGGTTTCATTCTCACTTCTTCACTCACTGCTTTCTCAAGGCTCTTTCCCTGACCTTGCAGGCTTTCCCCTGAAATCTGAGTAATTGCTTTCCTGACCCCCAACATGCAGTCTGCAAGTCAGTAAAACCAACTTCACATGGACAAATACCAAGATTGGCTGCCAGTTCAAGCAGTAGCTGGGCCCCTTTGGATCATGGCTGCAGCAGCCTTTGAGTGCCTAGATGAATGAGTAGAGTGAAATGAATCCCAGGGAACCAATTCCCTAGGAGGCGCTGGTCAAGCATGCATCCCAGGAACCGTTTTCTCAAAGGAAAGCTTTAAATTTTTGCACCCTTGACCTTGTGTTCGCTGGGTTCTTGCTGATTCCTAAGGTGCTCTCAAGTCATTTCTTGTCCCTGTACAAAGTACTTTCTTTTTAATGATGCTAATCTCTCTGTTAGCCACACCTCCTTTAGCCCCAACTTTATACATGGTTCTTTCTGGGTTGAAATTTATATTTTTCAAAATTTTTTTCCTTGCCCTTTTGCCTACAATTCTCATTATAAATCTGGCTAAAAGCAGCCAACAGTGTGCATGCTACAGCCTGAATGTTAGACTGTCTTAAAATTTCCTTTACAGATTATCAACCACCCTTAATCTCAGTCTCTTGCAAAGTCTCAGGACGTGGGAATACAGACAAATTTCCTACTAGCGTGTGATACAGATATCCTGTAATCCAACTGCCTGTGGAGTCCTTGTTTTCAACTGAAACCTCTTGACCCTGCCCTTTACTGTCAGCATTCTGGTCTTTTGAGCTCTGACTAGAATCACCCACTGATCAAGCTTTTAAGGCATTTGAAGGCTTCTCTAGCCCATGTCTCCAAACCTTTCAAAACTTCCACAAACTAGTTTCAAAGGCTTCTAAACTACATAGTGAGGTATAGTCATAGCAACAACCCTACTCCTAGTACCAGTTTTCTGAATTAGTCCCGCTTTTCTGTTGCTGGCCATATTACCTGATACCCACAACTTAAAGAAGTTTAATTTGGTTCATAGTTTCTGTGCATGGTCAGCTGGCTCCAAGTCAGAAACATGGGACAGAAGGGTGAGGCAAAGCAAAGTTGCTTAGTTCATGGTAGCAAGGAAGCAGAAGAGGGGAACAGTGCCAGAGCAGAAGGGTTGAGGGACCAGACATAGACCCCAAAGCAGCACCTGTGTGACCACCCAGACACACCTGGGAGTATGCTCCAGCAATGCCCAGGGGCTCTCCCAAAGCCAATCAAGTTGAAAATCCACCCCTAATTGCCACAGCTTTAATGCCCTTGATTCTTGGAACCTTAATTCAGCACCCTGGAGCCAGACTAAATTAAAAACATGGTTCCTCCTGAGCAAGTGACATTTCTCACCTTTGGCTGTCCTGACTGTGCAGTGAAATGGTAACAGTACCTACTTCAGAGGGTTGATGAAGACTGAGACAGTACACGTAAAGGGCTTACATGGCCAACAGATACTGCTGCAGTTCTCTTATCGTCATTGATTGGACTCAGTTCACAGCTCTTGCCTTTAGGAAGCTCTTTGGGGCTTCCTTATTTAATTGTGTTAGCTCACTCCTAGCTTCGTGTCACTCACAGACTTGGTCAAAATTTCTTCTTATCATTTAACTTGCTGATAGAAAAGTGTAAAGTTCTCAGGAGGCAGGAGCAACTCCTCCTGAATGCCGTTAATCCTGACAGCTCTATTCTTGTCTCCTGTTTCTCTATCTCCTCTACCCAGTTACCATGAGAGACTGAGGCTCAGCTGAAATTACTGTGCAACAGCTCTGACACCACCTGATCTCTTTGTTTTGAAATCTCATTTTTATCTATTTTAGTTTTATTTTTTTAATTTTGTTTTTATAAGAAATGAAGTTCACATGGACCCTTTTTGAATTTAGGGAGGCCCCACTAGCTCACAGCACTGTCCTGCCTAGTTTTCTAAGTGGCTGCAGCCATCTGGATCTGTGATGTGGAGGATAAGAAGATACCCTAAAGCCATGCTGAGTTCAAATCCTCTCTCTTCTACTTCTACCTGTGTGGCTTATGAACTGTATAAAATGGAATAGAAAATACCACCTGTCTTGTGGAGTTGTGGGAAGATTGAGTGAGTTCATGTAGGTAGCCTCTGGGAAGAATACTTGGCATGTAATAAATATACAAATGTTAGCTAGCAGTAACAGCAGTAATTTCAGTTCCACCTTAATGACCATTTCTAGAATTGAACTGCATTTGTTCTGCAGTCTTACTATTTTTCTTTAAATTAACTTACCTTTTTTTGATGTAATAAATTTCCTTTGAAACATTTCTTAAACGGAAGTTGGTATCCTTTGCCATAAATAGAAGGTATGTGTAAAAATATAAAGACTACCAAACAAAACAATATTACTAAATTCTATATACTCGTCTTCCATACTCAACTTGAACCCTGCACTTTCCTATTCTCTGTCTTTATCATAAAAATACAAGTAAAGTACTAGGGAAGTAATGTTACAGTGGTGCTAGACCTAAACTGAGCTCTCTCCATGGCACAATCTGAAATACTACATGAAACAAAAATCACTTTCCCACCATGCAGTTCTGCGTCTCCTAATGTGCTGCCAGCATCCCACGCTTGGCATCCCACACTGCTACTTTGGATAGTAGACAGTGGGCCTTTGGCCATGTCATTTCATGTTCTACCTACCTTCTTTTGGTCCCTTATTCTGTTACTTTGGTTACTGATGCTCCAGATTTCCTAGGGAGCAAATTATGGAGGTGCCACCCTGCTCTCTCATGAGGTCTTTTAGTTCGTAATGGGACTCCTTAGAGCCAACACCTGAATGTTCAGGCAGCTCCATGCTGTCACTGGCTGCTTATCTGTGTTGAGCTTCTCTTTCCCATTTCCAGCTGGACAGTCATTCTTCTGAGAGAAAAGGGGGCTCCCCGCAGGAACAGTTTGGTGACAGATGATCCACCCTGGACAACCGCCCCTTCCTCCCTTTGCCCCACTTGTTCCTGCTCAGGAGAAAAGACCCAATCTGCTCCACCTGCTCTTCCAGGTCCTGCCCCTCCCCCGCCACGCTTTGTCATTGCTTTCTTTTGTTGGTGTCCGCCCTGAGCTCATTGGAGGTCCCCATATGACCTGGCACTTTTTTGTTCCTTGTCCTTTCTCCCTCATTGAACCCATGTGTGGCTTCATCAGTATCCTGTAGGAGAGACTCCCATCTCCCATCTCCTATCTCGAATCTCCCATCTCCCATGAGGCTTCCCATCCCCTTTCCCTTTAGCAGCTCTGGCCCTGGGGGCTTGCTCTCTTGGTTATCGGCTGTTAGAGACTGATCTTCTAAACTCCAGATGCGTGTTTCCGTGTTTCCCGTTCCTATTACAAACTGCCGGCCGACCAGACCCCTCGGTCCCTGTCTCCTCCTCATCATATTCCCTACTTCTTCCGGAGCATGTTGCTCCAGGCACCCCCTCTCCTTTTCTGAGAGATGAAATTTCCAGCTCATCCTGTTTGTTTTCTCCTATGTTGTCCCTTTGGTAGAGGGGTCTCCTGACGGATGTGTGTTACACAGAGGTGTACCCTCTGTTTTGCTGAGGAAAGCACCCCCAAAGCATTGCATCATCGGGTAGTCAGACGCTCACTGCAGGGCTGCCTGACTTCTCCCTTTCTTCAGTTCCATCCAAAATGGCTTTTACTCTGCTTTCCCTTGAAGCCAGGGCTCTCTTCCTAGAGATGTCATTCCTCAGTTGGGAAGTTATTCTTCCTCACCTTCCATCCGATGTTTCTTTTGGAGGGGAATTACTTTTTACATTTATGTAAAATCTATGAATAGTATAGATAATTTTCCTTCCCAGTCTGCCAGTCATTTGAGGCTCAGGCTCTGTGTCAGAGGAGGCATTTGAATTCTGGAAACATCACTTTTAACTATATAACCTTGGACCAGACTCTTAAGCCTCAATTTCAGTATCACTAGAAAAGAGAAAGTAATGCTCATATCTTGGACCCTTTTGAAGATAACAGTGCACTACCCTGGGCCTGCCCAGGTGTTGTGTAGGGTGGTGATCTCCCCCATCCCATTGTCCTCATCTCAGTGGGTCAGAGACAAATGGGTTCACCACTCAGAGTAACAGTAAGGGGCCCCAGATGGTCATGAGAATATGGAAAATGGTGAGAAGAGATTGGGAGCAGCACAGAGCTCTGCCAACTCTTTTTTTTTTTTCTTAAATTGTTTTATTGGTACATTTTAGGTATACAGTATCATTGGGTGCTTGTACCTGTACATGATGTATCTTGGTTCTTATTTTTTCCCCATTACCTGTGCGCCCTTCACCCCCTCGCTCTGTCAACTCTTGCCGTCTGTTAATTATGGTGTCTTTGGTAAAGTGTGCTCAGGGTCATAAGGCTCCTCTGCCGGGAGCTTATTTCTGGGTGGTCCAGCAAATGGAGCAGGACACTGAGTCCTTCACCTCCTGACCCCAGTCCTCTCTTTACTTCTTGATAGGACACATCTACCCAAGTGTCCTCACATAACAATGTGCCCAAAGTCACCAGCCCCACCTGTACACACACACATGCACTTGCACATACACAAGCATACACAGATCCCTATCAGACGCCCAGACCCACCATCCTGGCAGGTCGTACATGTCTGTTCAATCACCCAAGCCAAGAATTAGGAATGGGCCTTGGCTTCTCCCTTCTCTTTTCTCCCCATATCCACTTACTGTGCTCTACCAACACTGAGCATCTTCTGCAACTCCCACACCATCCTCTCCTTGATCCCCATAGTCCCTACCTGCTCCCAGAGGCTTTGTACTTCTCCCAGGGATAGCTACAGCCTCCCCAGTGACCGGATGGCCCAGAATCTTCCCCAGTGTGGTCCATCCATGGATACAGCTTTGAGAGAGACCTTGCCAGAGGTCAGCCTGCTCTCGCATTTTGCCCATAAACCCTGGGCAGGCTCCTTGCCTCACCCACCTGAGAAGCACCCTAGGCCTTCAACCTAAACCTCCCAGCCCCTCTGTCCAGGATGTCTTCTCTACCTCCTCCACGATCCACCTCTATCTGTGCCTTTTCTCTTCTTTAAAGTCACACTTACCCACTCCCAAATTTGAGTGCCTTGAGGAGATACCATACCAAGTCTAGCTCACTGCTGCACACCCAAGCTTATTTGTTGACTGAGTGAGAAGAAAGCCAATTTTTCACCATGAAGCCTTCTTAGTTGGGTCAGTGACCATCCCATCAAAACCACATCCAGTCCATATTCCTGAGGTAATGCTCTTCCCCCACCGAGAACCCAGCCTTCAGCATATTCCCTCTGTTCACATAAGCATACTCTTTCCAAAGCGACTTTGATGGTCAGCTTTCCCTTCTTGAACTCTCTTTGCAAAGCCACTGGAGAGCCTGCAACTAGAAGGAGAGCAAAAATCTCCCCCCTCAGCCTGTGAATCCCCAGAGACACAACATTCTGAGCTCTTCTGGCAGCATCTGCTATGGTTGCGTGTTGGGCCCATTGCTCACCAGCTGCACTGACCACTGACCATTGTCCTCTCCTCCCTGCACAGCCAGGCCTTATGCACGGTACCTGTTTCATCCTCACTGCCTGCAGAGCTGTGGGGTTTTTTTCCATTTCATGTCCACCTGGCTGCGTGTACAGCTGCACAGTGTAGCTCTGGCTCTGGCCCCATTCCTGTACTTATGACCTGACACAGGTCAGTGTAGTCTCCGAGCCTCAGTTTTCTCACATGCACAACGAAGCACGTACCTCAGGGAGTTGTTTCAGGCCCAAGATAAAACAGTGTACATGACAGGGTCCCTCCAGTGCCTAGTATATAATATTTCTAAAATACTGGGCTTTAGTAATTCCACTCCAGCCCCACACCAGCAGCAGTTCAGTTTCCACATGCACCCACTTGTGCTCATTACACAATTGGTTAGTAGACCTCATTAACCAGGATTGAAACTCAGTACCTTCACAAACATCTTGTTCTTCTATTACCCACCCCCATGCTTTCAGATCCAAAGACCTAAAATCTAAATCTGATCAGAGGTCAAGAAGGAGTCCAGTTCCTGTCAAATTCACTGCAGAATAAAGACACTCTGAGAGTGCGAGTGTTTGTAGTTCTGCCTTGTGCTAGTTGATCACTTCAGGCACATCTTCCCGGGTGATCCAGCGGGTGAGAGCCTGCAGGAAGTTTTTGCTTCCTGTGCAGGTGAGGAGAGACAGACAGATGGATACAAAGCCTGTGTTTGTAGATTCTGCCTCCAGCCCTACAGACAGCAGCCCCTTCGCATCGAAGGGAAGTCAGGAAGTGGCTCCTAACCAAGATACTGACATTCTCTGTTTCCAAGAAAATTCTCAACTCCAACTTCCCAGCAGCATACTTTATCTTCAGATATTCACTGTGATACTTGAAAATAAGGCTAGAAAAGCTGTTTCCAGACAAATTCCATGTGTCTGTTGGTTATACCACCTTTCCACTATAAACAAGTATAATTTTTACTTAAGATTGTCTAACTTTAGGCTTGGGGAATTTTTAAGTCAGGCTTGGAAGCACATGCCTGCAGTCTCAGCTGAGTCAGGAGGATCGCTTGACTCTGGGAGTTCAAGGCTAGCCTGGGTGACATAAAGACACCTCCCTGCTTTAAAAAATTTTAGTCAGAATTTGACTGGTGAAAGAACTGTGATGGGATGGGCAGCTTAGCCTTGCATTTGGCTTAGAAGGCAGAGGCAGGAGCTGCAGTGGTCTATGAAAGAAACTGCAGGGCTTGGGAGGGGGTAGAACACCAGGAGGGTGGTGGCATCAGTCACTCTGTGGGAAAGCCACGGCCACACCGGGAGACACTGGTGTGCTGCAGGATGAGCGCTGGACTGTGTCACAGCAGCTTGTGGCCTTGGAAAAATCACTCCCCTGTGTTCCTCGTCTGCTCTACAGGAAGTCTCCACTCCAAGGAGAATTTTCTATGAAAGCATTTGAGGGCCTGGGAGATGCTGGGGTATTCATTTCAGCTTAGGAATTTCCTGATTGGAGTTTTGGGGAATCTCTGCCTATCCTTATTCAGGTTGATGTAGAGCCAATGATAACAGCAGTATTGATGGCCACCACTGACCTGGCCACCATGGGGAGCTCAGCACTGCACACCCTCTCCAGCCTCTGTCGCTGTCCGTGAGGCACGAGTGGCAGGTGTGGTCTCCATCTTCCTAGGAAAAATAGAGGTTGACTTGATTGAAGTCATTTGTCTGACAAGTGAAGTCCTGCCTGACACCGAAATGTATACTCAACTGCTGTGCCTGGGAGGCTAGGGGAAGTGAGCAGGGTGAGATAGGCGGGCTATTGGGACCAGCGTGGGGGGGACTGGGTTGTCCTGAGAGGGTAGTGGAGTGGGTGGAGTTGTTCACAAGCCCAGGCCTCCTGTGTCTGAGGCCTCTGCTGCTCTTCTGTCAAATGAATCCTGGAGGGCCAGGGATTTAGCTCAGTGGTGCCAATGCCTGCCCCGTAAGCGCAAGGTCCTGAGTTCGATTCTCAATACCAAAAAAAAGAATCCTGGAGAGGAAGAGGAGGGAGTCTCTTGTCCTCCTCCTGCAGACTGCAGCCCAGGGCTGGTTGGCCCCTGGCAGGCTGAAGAGGAAGGAGGTTCCTCTTTGCCCCAACCCGGAATAAGTCCACAGCACATGGGCCTTACCTGCATTCTCTCCTCCTGTCAGCTCTCACAGTCTCTCCTCCTGTCAGCTCTCATGGGGTGCACATGGCCGGATGCCTGACTGGTCTGCCCGTCCATGGTTAACTGCTCCAGTGCACCCCTCTGGAGGAGGCTCACATGCTCCATGGTTTCTTACAGACCAAATGTCACCAGTACTGGCCCGATCCGCCTGAGGTTATGGACCACGGCATCTTTCACATCCGGTGTCAGTCAGAGGACTGCACCATCGCCTATGTGTCCCGAGAAATGCTGGTCACAAACACTGAGGTAAGCAGTGACCTGAGGGCGGACAGTGGAGGAACAGGTAGAAAACCAGCAGCCACTGTGGTTCCAGGTGGGGCCACCCTTCCAAGTTTGCTCTGTTTGCGCCTGATGAGGGTACCAGTAAATGTACAGGACTGCCTGTCAGAGAGCCAGGCTGCCGAGCATGGCAATACCATTCACCATGGGGTCGGGTATTGGTTGAGGGATGATAGATAACAAAATAGGTACATCCATAGTCCATGCAATAAACAGTATTAAGCCCTACAAAGGGGGGGGACATTTTGACACGTGCTACAACATGGAGGAACCTTGGGGACATTATGCTAAGTGAAATGGCCAGTCACAAAAGGACAAATACTTCAAGATCTGTTTATGTGAAGTACCTAAAATATCAAATTCATACAGCCAGAACGGAAAATGGCAGTTGCCAGGGCCTCAAGGAGGAGGGAGAGCAGGGAGTTACAGTGTGATGAGTGCAGAGTTTGGGTGACAAAGTTCTGGAAATGGAGATGAGCACAGCGCTGTGAATACACATGATGCCCCTGAAATTTACATCTTAAAATGGTTAAATGGTAAACGTGATGTTGCATGTATCTCACCATGGTCAGTCAATATGAAAGAGCCAGCATTTGTGGCCCAAGTGGCAAGTACCATAGGAGCACAGGGAAGAAATCACTGTGGGTACCAGAGGTCAGGAATGCTGTCCTTCTAGAGGTGGCCTGAGCTGTGGGAAGGAAAGAGGGGGATAACAGGCCACAGCACAGTTAGGCACAGTGGGGAGAAAGCATACTGGGGAAAGAGCCACCTGGCTGATGGTGTAGGGGCCAGGCCCACTGCCTAGATTGACTCACCCAAATCATTGCATCTTCCACAGACTGGGGAAGAACATACAGTGACACATCTGCAGTACGTGGCGTGGCCTGACCATGGCGTGCCTGATGACTCCTCGGACTTCCTAGAATTTGTGAACTATGTGAGATCCCTGCGGGTGGATGGGGAGCCAGTCTTAGTTCACTGCAGGTATATACTATGACTTGTTTCATTTTGCTTTGTCTTTAATACATAGACCCCTTGGGAATGGCCTGGAGATAATTAGTAGACACCAACCCACCCTAAATCCCACACAATCGTGCTTCTACAGAGCTCCGTTTTATTTTATTTTCTTAACAATTTTGGGTTGGGAATTTAGTTCGGTGGTTCCAGCGCCTGCCTCGCAAGCGCAAGGTCCCGAGTTCAATCCCTGGTACCAAAAAAAAAAGAATTAACAGTTTCAAAAGATTTGGAATTTTCTGAAATAAACATTTGAGTGTAGCCCAGAGCTGAAGAGGAATGTCTTGCCCACATCTTTCCCCTCTCTTGACTTGCACACCAGATGTGAATAAGAAAAGGAGGAGAGTTTGTGTTTAATGGTGGCTGGATTTCTCTCCACTGATCCTTGAGCCCCCCCAGCCTCAGGATCAGTGAGAATAGGCTTTTTCTGCCAGGCTGAGACCAACCCGAGTGTGTGTGCTTTGTATTCTTTTCTGTTTCGTTTTGTCTTGTTTTGTTTTTGTGGTGCTGGGGATTGAACCCAGGGCCTCCACACTGAGCTACGCTTCTCCTTTTTTTTTTAAGTTTGAGATAGGTTCTCCCTAAGTTACCCAGGCTGAGCTCAAACCTGCAGTCCTCCTGCCTTAGCCTCCCGGGGTTCTGGGATTACAGGCACGCACCACCGCACCTGACTGTGCTTTGTATTCTTGAAGACCAAGGCTCCCTCTCAGTAAACATGGGCCCTGGTTAGAGGTTCAGCTGGACGGTACAGAATTGCTGCTTGGGCAGATCACAAGACTCCGCTTCTCTCCCCTTTCCAGTGCTGGAATAGGTCGAACTGGTGTGTTGGTCACTATGGAAACAGCCATGTGTTTAATTGAGAGAAAGCTGCCAGTTTGTCCATTGGATATCATCCGGAAAATGCGAGACCAGCGCGCCATGATGGTACAGACATCAGTGAGTAGAAGTCCAATAATTAAAATAGTAGCAGTGGTCAGCACTTCCTGAGCTCTTGCACTGAGCCAGGCTTGTGGGAAGACTTTATGGGTCAAGAGACTGAGGCTCAGAGGACTGAGTCCCTTGTGCAAGGTCCCAGAGCTTTTCAGGGGATCCATGACTCCAGAGTCCATACCCATCTGACTCCTGAGGTTTGCTGCCCTTGGCATCTGCCACCTCTGTGGCTTATCCTGCACCCTCCCCACCAGAGAACCCCTCTGCTGATTGTGCATTGTTGAGCCAGTGGCCCATCATTTGTCCGTCGGAGAAAAGCAGGGTCACGAGACTTTCACCCCAGTGCTTCCCTCCTCCTCCTCTGGGCTCTCCCCCACCTGCTTTGTGCCTGACACTGCAAGTATCCTCAAGGGGACATCTCTGGGGTTTTCCCCAGAATTTCAAGCGCTTCAATGTGGGGCAGAAAGAGTATGATTCAGGCTCTTCCATGTATTGAGTGACTTTTGGATAGTCTCTTAACCTGTCTCCAAGCCTTGGTTTCCCCATCTGCAAAGTGGAGACTATCCCACATTCATTCTTTTCATTCCTTCACCAGATAATTGTGCAAGTAGAAGAGACCCAAGTGTGTATCTAGTAGGAGAACTGCATTAGTTTGTTACAAATCTCAGCAGCAGTGGGGGAAATTGAGGAACGTCTGAGAACACACTGCAAGCATCTAAAGCAGGCTTTGGAAAGTTGAGGAAGGTTTTCTGGAGGCATGACCTCCAGGGCACAATTCCTAGAGGTGGTGAGAAGGAGTTAGCAAAGAAGGGAACAGGAACTCAGGGTTCCAGCCAGCTCTGCATCCTCACAGGCTTGTGTACAAAGTTTATAAGATCTCCCTACTAGACTAAGCATCCTTGTAGTTTTATATTAGTTCATAACCAGAACAAGACAAAAAAAAATATAAGAACGTTCTCTTCCCTGTTTTATGGTATGAAGACTTTATTCCTGGTTAGAAAGAAAGAGTCCATCACCTTGGCAGATTTTTCCCAGACGGAGAAATTTCATCTAAATGCTCTTGTTTTTCCTTTGTTCACATCTGTAAAATATGTTTCTTGGGTGTAAATAATATAGTCAGCCCTCCTTATCTGTGGGTTCCACACCCAAGGACTCAACTAATCACAGATTTTTAAAAATACAGTAATGCCTTGGTTCATGAACAATTCACTTTACAAACAAAAGCACTTAGCACAAAAAAATATTTTTTTAAAGCATTTGGCAAAATTTTGCTCCCATTTGCAAACTCCACATTGAGTGACAAAGACCCCGGCCATCTTCCCCACACAAACAAAGACAGTCGTCTTCCCAAAAATCGTAACACAAATGAAGTTCTTAAACCGAGGTACCAGTGTATTAGAAAAACTCATGCCTGTACAGAACGTGTTCAAACTGTTTCCACATCATTATTCCTTAAACAGTATTACAGCTATTTACATCATATTGGTATTATGAGTGTCTGGGAATGATTTCAAACACACAAGAGGATGTGTAAAAGATATGAGCATCTGTGGATTTGGTTTTCTGCAGGTGGTCCTTGAGCCAGTTGCCCCTGGCTCCTGAGAAATGACTGTGTAAATAACTGTGTCCTGCAGAGCATCTTTCAGTGGCTCCCTTGTTAAGACAGGACCCAGACTTCTTGCCCCTCTGCGAGGTGCCCCACAGCCAGATCCCGGCCCATTTCTTCACCCATACACGCAGGCCCGGGTGTTCCAGGACAGGACCGTGGGACCCTCCCTGCCTGCTCTTCTCAGAATGCACCATCCTCGTCAAGGCTTCCATACTTCTCCTTACATGAGGAGCCATACTGCAGGAGACCTTTGCTCCTTCCCCATCTTCCCCAGACAGCCACTCTCCCCCATCCCATTTCCATGACCATCTGTCCATGCCCATCTGGGGCAGCCCACCCTGAGTAGGAGTTAGGAGGCCACAGACAGGTTCATAGGTGTGTGGCCTCTACTCTTCCCTGGCACAGGGCCTAGAGGTGGCACTCGGGAAATGCCTAGAAGTAATGGGAAGACTCGTGTACACATGTGACAGTGTTCCTGGAGCCCCGGACTTGACAGCTGTCTCTCCTTTTCCAGAGCCAGTACAAGTTTGTGTGTGAAGCAATTCTTCGTGTGTATGAAGAAGGCTTAGTCCAGATGCTGGATCCCAGTTAGGACAACTGTGAAGCATTCATTCCTTGTCCCCACGGGCACCCTTCTGAAGAGAGGGGGACATGCCTTCCTTTGGAGGCCGCAGGAGGAACCAGGAGCTGTGGGAAGGGAATGAGCATATTTGAACCCAGGCACTTTAAGTTTCTATAGAAAAAGTATCATGTACATAGGGACTGGTGTAGATACGCATGCAACTATGGCTTCCTTTAAGCCCAGAGAAAGCAGCACAAGGGGATCTTATGTGGGACCTGTCCCACTGCCTTCCTCCCTACACGTCATGGTCTCGTCGGCTGCCCTTGGGCACCTGGGAGGGACTCCTCCAGTGCTTCGTACCTCCCAGTAGCCAGGTGGTGTGGCTGTGTAAGTTGCTCAGGTATTGTATTGTGTGTGGGATGCTGAGAGCTGAGCGTCCCGTGCTCTCAAGCAGAGCAGAGCAGCTCAGTCACCCACCACCACTATACCAACACAGGGCACCAGGAATCCGGCTGAAGGATGAGCAGTGCCTCCGCTGCCCACCCCTTCTCCCATGTCACTTCCCTGCCCCTGTTCCTGACACTGCATCTAGAGCAGCCCACTCCCCAGCACTGCCTCTCCATTCACACCCTGCCGACCCCGAAAACAATGTTGGCCCAGGCAACCTCCAGCCGGGACTGTCCACATGATCCCCCATCTTAGCTTCAGAAGCAGGTGTGTCCTTGCCTCCGCTTGCCTCTTACTGTACACTCAGACTCCAGGACCAGATCCCTGACTACTGAATCTACTACATGGATTGCTGCTACTTCACTTCATGCTGTCACACTCAAAGTGGGAGGATTTTCCTGAGTGGGAAGGGATGATAGCATTCAGAATCTTTGGCCCTTCTGAAAAAAGGCCTGCTAGTAAGTGACCATGGGAAACCCTGCTTTTCAAGGGTTCCCTGTGTGTGTGCGTATGTGTGTGTGTGCCCCCTCCATGGGTGAGTGTTTCTCAGGATTCCTAACTTGATTCAAATTACTGTTGAGTTTATATAAAGAAAGAGTCTCTGTACAGAAGAACAAATGTGTGTATTCACCCTCAGTTACAATGGTCTCCATTTCATTTCAGAGGAGAGGATCAAACTGTCTGAATAGAAACACAATTCGAAGTTAATTTATTCTAAGTACCCAGGATTGCGATTGTCCTAAAGAATTCTGCCTTTGTGAATACTGTGTTAAATTTTTTAAAAATTTGTGACAGGATTGTAGCAAAGTATTATTTAAGGAAAATAAATTACATAAACATTTTAATGTGGTATTTTTAAATAGCAGTTTTTGTGTATCCAGAAAAGGAATCTAAGCCAGTTTGTTATTTATAGAATGCTTTCATATTATAGCCCACATAGATGAAGCCATTTTAATATTAGGAAACTCTGGACCAACTGAATCATTTCCTGGTTACAAGAGGGATATGGACTTCCAGACAGGGCTAGGTTTCTAAAGGTTCTTTATCTACGGACCCAGCATACTTACTTGCGCACTTCCTATCTTTTCCCTGTGTATATTTTACTGCTAAATGGCCTAGGTAGAAGGAGGCAGTGCCCAGTGTGGAACCCTATGCTGTGTGGCAAGAAAATAATGGAAAAGTCTAGAGCTGGGGCCTGGGAGATTGGGTTCCTGCTCCTACTCAGCACTAACTAGCTCTCATTGAAGGCACCTAGGAGCTATGCCTCCACTGCCTCAATTTCCCCTATCTATAAAATAAGACAAACAATACCTAGTGTTCAGGATGAACATGAAGACTGAGTAAGATCATGCTATGAATGTGGATTTTCATCAGCTGGAGTGTACTGACACTGCTATTGGATGAGTTATTTGGAAAAGCTAAATTCTCAGTGATTAGCCCCAAAACACATCAAACCAAAGTGGAATCTGGTAGGGTTTTATGAGAGAAAAATGTTCTTCTAGAGGGGCAGAGCAGAAGTGCGAAGACTGTCATATCAGCACCTTTGTTCAGTCTGGACCCAGGGAAAAAATGCTCTCAGCACAGCACCAAAAAGGAGGAAGAGGAGAAAGTATTTAAATTCAAATGCCATCAGGATATTTAGCAAATTTAGCCACTGAATAAAAATGTACACCACCCCATGTGTAAAAGCTTGAGTAGTCTAAATGTGTTTGAAGATGGTGTTTTATTATTTTTAAACAAATTGTTTAATGTGGCTGCAAAAATGCTGTCATTATGGTTACATAAATTTCTAAATGGCTTGCCTAAGAGTCAGCTAGCCTTTTCTGCTACTGTGCAGACCAACAATTCAGACCCTGCAGATGTTGCCAGGAACAAAATCTATGAAATCCTGGGAAGAACAAAACAAGAAAATTATCTAAAGGAGCAAAACATACAAGTAAATACTGTATATATTACCAGTAAAAATCCATAACCACCTTATGAATGTCTGCAATTATTCTTAAGCCCTTTTTTCATCCAAAGTGAAGAACCATATCAGAATCTGGGTAAATATTTTACCTGGGAAATTTGGCTGGATGTGACTGGAGAAGACATTTACATTCTACATTCTGGTGCTTTTGGAAGATTACTAATTAGACACACTGATGTGCAGACTTAATCAGGATGAAAAGGCCCTACTGGTGTCACTCTCTAGAACCTGCACTTCCTGTTTCGACTTTGAAAAGAAAAAGATTGAGCTCAATTTGGTTGGGCTGAGGAGATGGGGCAGTTGAATCCCAGGCTGGTACCTGTCTTTAGTTTCCTGCCACAGTAATTCATATTTAAATATACTTTGAGATTAGCGTAGATGCTGTTGCTGCTCTCTTGCTGGTTGGCCTGTTTTCGTCCGTCAAAGATTATTATTTAGGACAGCAAGAAGCCTCTTCATCCACCAGAGGCAGCATCAACAGGGAAGAAGCAGGATCTGGACTTAGCAAGATATATTGCTCTAGGTTTCCTTTTATGTAAAAGAGGATGATTAGGCTGGAGGAGGTAAGCTCAGAATCTGCCATTCTGGGGGTCTGATACACCGGAGAAGCAAAATTAACCCTTCGTCACATCTGCACAGCTGCCAGAGAGAGATGTATCATGTTTCTATGACTTTCCCCTGCAAGGTTGTCCCTCAGACCTTGGCACTGTTGAATGGCAGAACAAGGATTGCCACCCTCTGATTTTTTTCCTGTCATCCAGGCTGAGAGTGGTGTCAGTAAAGGTGGCAATGCCTCTGTGACCTCAGCCTGGGAAACCAAACCCATCAGATGCCAGGCTGAGCCCACCATCTTAAGAGCTCATGCACTGTTTGGAGCAACCAAAGGATTGTGTTAAGCCATGTTGTTTTGAAAAGTATCTTATTTGATCAGCAATATTTTTCTCTGTAAATTTGGAATGTTTTTCATTCTGAGCTGTTCTGTCGGTGACTACTGAAAAACAATATAAAAACAAGCTATGCAACACTATTATTGTCTGTTGACATTATTCCTATGAATGTCAGATTTTTATAAATGTTTCCTTATTTTGTTTGTTTTTGTTGTTGTTAGTTTTCCTGAGCATCACCTCATTTGGAGGAGAGTGTTCTACCCATCTCACTTTCCCTCTTAGGAGCACAGCCTTCCACACATGCCTCTGCCTTTCCCCTGGATGGCAAATTCTAGATCAGAATTTGGTTCCACTGTCATGACAGCCATAGCTTACACTAAGTACAAGTGTACCCTCCATTGTGCAGGTTGCCAAGGTGGCTCCATGGTCAGCAGGGCCCCAGGCTCTGTCCAACTCTGCCACCCAGAGTACACCTTCTGCCTCGAGGTCCAAGGTGGCTGCGAGCCGTGGTCACATGCCAGTCGGCAGAATGGAGGAACGGGGAGAGAGAAACAAGACCCCTTCCCTTAGAGGACATCATTTAGATGCTGTACATCCTGTTGCCCAAGACTTAATAACAGGGCCAAACCTGCTGTGACGGAATCATTTTTATTCCAAGAAACCATGTGCTTAACCAAACTTCAGGGATCTGTTTCTGAGAAACGAAAGAATGAGTTTGAGGGACAGTTAAGAGACTCTGTCACGGCTCAGCCCTGCAGCTGCCCTTTTCCCACATGGAGCCCACTCCACTCCCCAAGAGGAACAACCCCCCCCCTTACAGCATGAAGCTAAAACCCACTTTGTGGTGATTTGCATTCTTCCTCATTTTCTCTGGGTCCAATGACTTCAAAACTAAAAGGCAAGTTATCTTCCCCCCACATAACCCATGAGCAGTAGTAAGGTAGAAACACGAAACAGCCAGGGGAAGCTCACCCGTGCGAGAGCGGAGAGGAAGCCCAGAGCCCCTGCCCCACACTGCTCACAGGAGCCATGACGGTGCCCTGGTGGTACAGCCTGTCCCCGCAGAGCTCCTGACAATCAGCCTTGCCTTCTGGAAGGGACACGTGGTCCCGACATGGCCACATCCACGATGAGACTGCAGAGGGTGGTCTTGGGGACAGCACGGTTTGTGTAGCCTGCCTGCTTTTAGGCCAGTTTTGGGAGGTCCACTAGGATGCTTTTGTGCTTCTGGAAGAGTGTTTTCCAGTAGAATTCCATGAATGCAGACTCACCTAGACTTGCGTTCTGTGCTCTGATCAAACCTCCTCCCCTTGAGGTGGCTTCCCTAAGCTCTCCTGACAGAAGCTTGGGTGGGCAGGTGGCACCCTCCACCTAGCCCATGGAACTACCTGGCTCACATGTGTGGCAGTGAAGTTTTGCTGCTCGCCCTGGCCTCAGTGTCTCCCACTTCAAGGTTCTTAGTAGCTGCAATTTGGAAGCCAGTTGGCATTTGAACATATCAAGTCTTAAATTAACTAGAGTCTGCAAACCTCAGTTCCCATCTCTGCTTGCCATCTGGCTGGCTCTAGCCTCTGTTTACCACACTCGTCTAGGGCCTTGTGAAAAGCAGCAAGGAGCAGCATTCACACTTTTTGCACCCTGTCACTCTTTCCTTAACTCCTGTGCACTCAGTTGGCATGTGGTCAATCTTCCAAGCTACTGAAGAAAACAATTCAATCAAATGTTTTGCTACTATATAAAAACTAACGTGTCTGTCATTTACTGGCCTACCAGTTCCACTAAGCCATTGCCACATGTTAGATGTTATTTGCAGCATCTCATTTTTAAGTATAAAATTCTGCTCTACTATCCTTAAATGTAGCTTCCATCTCATGGTTCAAAATGGCTACTCCAGCTACAGCCATCATGTCCACATTCTGGCCAGGAAAAAAGGTGTATGTGTGTGTTGGGGATTGCCTTTTTCCTTTCCCTTTAAGGATACTTCCTCAAAGTTACATATACTACTCTGATTTACATACAGTTACCCAAAACTTAATCATATGGGGACAGCTAGGTGCAAGAAAGGTTAGGAGATGTCTTTATTCTGGATGACACGTAACACACCCAAAATTGAGTTTTACTGAAGAAGGGAAAATGGTTGTTAGGGCAAAATTAGCCTCCCCTGCATGTTCAGATCTACTGAAGGGGCCATTTATGAGGAAGTACCCTGCACACAGAAACAGCTGCAGTTGTGTCATTGCAGCAAGACCTGCCACCCTGAAGTTAGCAGGGACAGTGTCTGGCAGGTTCGGCATCTCTCCATCATGTGTGGGAATTGTTTGGGTAAGAAGAGACTCAGGATGCCAGCTTACACTCTTTTCCAGAAACTCTATGTCCAGCGTACACAGGTCCACAGGTCAGTCTTCACCCTTCAGCTCTCTCAGACCCTTGTCTGCTTAATCCCAGAGTGTCCAGATTCCTCCTCTGGGCAATGAGAACTCGAGGTCAGAGATTCCCCCTAAAGCTGACCTGACTTTCCAACAGAGTTGTCCATACTGCAGGAAGAGCCACATGACGCTTGTTAGGATACAGCAGCCCAGACATGCCCAACAGGAAGACGAGATGGCTGGGCCCAGGTGCCTAGAGGGAGAAGCCAGGGAAGGGCCAGTCTCTAGGTTGGGCAAGGGGTGAGGTTGGGGGTGCCACAAACAAGAGCTAGGTGAGGGGAAGATGTGAGATTTTTCTGGGGCCTAAATTCTAACGTTAGGGACGTGAGTAACCAGTCCTCAGAGTCTCGGACAGTTGTGTCTGAACCTGAAACTTGCTGCAGGCACTTCCTGGTAGTAAGCACCTCAGCCCCAGTAGGTGACTTGCTAGCCTTCCTGTTTATATTTTAATCCATTCAAATGATTTCTGTAACCATTAAAATAACCTCTCTAGGAGTGAATATGCAGTTGTCTGTCTATCAGACTGCTATAACAAAATACCCTGCTAGCAGTAGACATTTGTTTCTTTGCCTGAACAGACTCTTACCCCAACCAGAAGGCTTTGAGACATGAATCCGCACTTCCTGTAGTCTCAGAACTGCCCATGAACCACTCAATAACAAGTCCACGATGTGATAGTAGAAACATGCTGAAAATAAGTCTCACAGTGTGGAGACTTTAATTGTATCCCCTCATTTAATGCCAGGCAGACAATTGTGAACAGCGGAGGAACTGCCTCTCCCCTTCCTGCTCCCACCTCCCCAACAAAATGGGGGTGCTCTATAGCAATCATGGTTCCCCTAGAGTAGTATGGTCAGGAACAATGTCAGATCCCCCCTCAGAGCTGTCTCTGAGGACCACACTGCCGTTGCCCCTGAGCCCAGAGCACAGAGTGACCTGCCAATGCCACTGGGGCCGCCCTGCAGCTGCCCCCTCACTGTAACAAGCCCACATAATCTCAGCCACTCGGCATCTCTGAATTCCACTCAGAGTCGGGGACAGATGCTTGGCCTTGGCACTGTCTGGCTCACGTGCACCTGCCTAGCTGTAAAGGACCCTGGGAACACGAGCGTTTGGCCTCTGGATGCTGTAATGTGAGGTGGGGGAAGCGATCTCTGCCTGCTGAGCTGGGGTTGTCTAGGAGAGCAAAGACAATGTCCTCCGGAGTCCATCCCCTCTGCTATCCAGTACCCTTCTCATGCTTCCAAACATATGGGTGCTCCTGTCTGCCACAGAATGTCTGTCCCTTGTACAAGAGAAAGTCTGTTCCCCAAAGGAACCAGCCAGAACTTGTCGATGACAGCTGCAGGGGCAAATCCCTGATCTCGGCTCTTTTCCTCTTTGGTCACGATCCTATCTCATTTTCTTGTACTCTTCATGTACTAAATTATATGTGACAATATCAGCACACTCAATAAAAGCAATGAAAGAAAAAAGAAACAAAATTTAAAGTCTACATGGCACAGGCTGGAGAAAGTCCGGCAGGACCACCTGGAGTGGGAGGCCTTGCCCACAGCAGGGGCCCTGCCGGACTGTGTTCCTAGCATGAGGCCCCTGGCGCTCCGGAGAGGAACTCAGCTCTTAGGTTGCACTGAGAGCCCGCACGGGGCGGGGCTGCGGCGAGAGACCTGCCTGGCAAACTTTGAACACGCGATGCTAATCAAGGCCAGTAAGTCAGGTTTCTAAACAAAAGGTGTGCTATTTATAAACTCCCATAAAAACAAAAACTTGAAACAGAAACAGTAACTGAGAAAAGCCTGGAGAAATGCATTCTAAAATAAGTATTCTAGTTACAGTCCCGCAATTGTCCACATCGTGCATCAAACTAGGTCATCCCCAACTTCAAAAAGCTTGTAGGAATTCTGCTTTGCCTTGCTTAGGCAGTGTGTGAGAGCTCACTGTGGGACTCAGGGATGAAAGAGCCTGGGTTTCCTTTCTAGGCACCTCACCTCCAACGGCCTTTTTTTCTCTCTCTTTCCCTGCTTATGGATTCTGGCCTCAGTGAGCTCTCCCAGGCAAATTTTTTCATCATCTTATTTTCAAACTTTGCTCATTCACTTGAGGAAAAACCTGTCCCATCTTTTCTTCATAACATCAAGAATTGAAAACTATGTTCGTAGCAGGCTTCTATATAATGGCCCCAAGGTAGAAACAACCCACATGATGGACATGTTAATTAAAGCAACAGTTGCCAGGGGTTGAAGGAAGGAGAATAGGTATGGAATTTCTTTTTGTAGTGATGAATGAAAACATTCTATAATTAGAGACTGATAATTATAGTAAAATGTTATGAATATAAACAAAAATCACTAAATCGTACACTTTGAAATGGAAGATTTTATGGGAATTTAGTCTCAACTTTTAAAAGTGGGGCAGGGGGTGTAAAAAAACAGCCTCATAAATCCACAGAAGGGAAAGTTTAAACTGTTCCAAGTCGCAGATTGTTTACAGACATCAAAGCCATAACATGTGCAGGTCCACTAACCAAGTAACTCTGCTTCTGGGAATCTGATCTAAGAGGATACCTTGGGTTTTGTTTTTTGACATTAAGACAGTTTTAATATGATTTTTATAACAAACCATTTTTATAATAGTGGCAAATATTTTTTTTTCTTTTTCGGTCGATCCTGGGAATTGAACCTATAGCCGGGCACGTGCTAGGCAAGCACCCTACCACTGAGCTACATCCCCCCTACACCCAGCCCTTTTTAACTTTTTAAATTTTGAGACAGGATCTTGCTAAATTGGTCAGGCTGGCCTCAAACATACAATCCTCCTGCCTCAGCCTCCCCAGGAGCTGGGTAGGTATGCACCACCATGCCTGGCAATAATAGTAAATATTTTGGAACAGTCTCCATGCCTACCAGCCTGGATCTGGTTCAGAAAGTTCAGTTTGCTATGCAATACTGGCCAGCTCCAGAATTGATTCAGGAGCTGCATGTGTCCATACACAGAAAGTTTCCACGATGTTTTGATAAGAAACTCAAGCTGCAGAATGGTGTTACTATGTGATTCTAACTTTAGGTAAAGCCAATATAGCATGGTACTGAGAATATAGATTCTGGAGCCAACAACCTAGATTCAAATCCTGGCTTCTGACCACTTATCAGAAGCCTCCTCCAGAGTTGTAGTTACCCAGTTCCTGCCTCGTGTGGTCTGAGTTAAAACTACAAATATACTGTATTGCCTCACGCACAGATCTGCGAGAAGGTGAGAAAACCTTGGTTCTGTTTCACTTTGATTTGCAATGCTGCTACCACAAGATATTCAAATGTGGCAAATATGGTGTGGATTAAATGGATACATCAACTTGGAATTATGAACCTTCATATGAAGGTGATCTCTTTTAACACAACTTTGTTTTTGCAAGGTGAGGACAACCTGTATTTGCCAGTCACTCTAAAGTAAGGGTTTTTTGGTTATTGTTTTGTTTTGTTGGCCAATATACTCACAGAATCTCCTTACTCCCCTCCTGTAAAGGATGTCACAACTTCTATCTGCAGTGCTATCCTAAGCTCTTTCTTCTCTGTTCCTCCTAGCTGTATGCCCCTTGCCTGCCCTGGTCCAACTTAAATGCCTCATCCTCCAGGAAGCCCTCCTGGCCTGCTCCTTCTTCAACTGGAGCCCCATTTCTTCCTGTGGTTGTGTTCACCTTATCACCCTTCTGGAGAGAAAATCATGTGTGGTCCATCCCTTTGCCCCTACACACACACACACACACACACACACACTCACACGTGAGTGATAAGTAGGCATCAGTAAGAGTCTGTTGAATGAATATAAGCCCTACTGTTCTCATCACATTGATTTTTCCTTTTCTTCCTTTCTTTTTCTTTTTTGGTGGTGGCAGCAGTGACCAGGCTGGGGATGGGACCCAGCACCTCATATATGCCAGGCAAGCACTCTACCACTGAGCTACACCCCCAGCCTTCAGTCTTCTTTTTTATATTATTTAATGCACATATTCTCATAGTAGGAAGTTTCTAAGAGTTGTGGATGAGATGAGAGAAAAAGATTTCTAAACCTGACCACATAAAAATTCAGAATACCCTAAACAATAAAAAGTAGTCAAGGAACTGAGAAAAATTTTTGCAATAAATGCAACAAATTAAAATGAGATGCCAGTTTTAGCTTAAACTTGGCAAGAATTAAAAATAATGATTTTGAAACATTGAATATTTTATAGAAAATATTTGAATAGAAGAAAAGCTTGAGGAGAAAGAACAGCATTAGACCAAGATTGTACAGTTATGAGTGAGAGGTTTTTTATTGTTTGTCTATTTTCCACTTGCTTTTTAAAAATAAACAAGCATTACTTATATGATGAGAAGAAGAATGCAGTAGAGCTTGGCATGGTGGCACAGGCCTGTAGTCCCAGCACCTTGGCAGTTGAGAAAGAGAATCATTTGAGCCCCAATGTTCAAAGCCAGCCTAAGAACATAGTGAGAGCCTGTCTCAAAAAAATGCAGTACATTCCATCTTTTGCTGAATTTTCTATGAAATAAGCCTCATGTTGTTAAGGGAATGTTAAGACAAGCACTGGAGTCGGTACAGTTTTCTAGGAGGGCAAATTAACTGTAATTATTAAGCAATTTAAAATATTTATATTGATTTGTCCAACTTCTAGTCTTTGTATTAATGACTAGAATAAAACACATGTAGGGAAAAGTTATAATCATTGAATCTAATGACTAGAATAAAAATGGCTGGGAAATAAAACAAGTTGGAAAAGTAATATATGTACAGCAGATAATATTCAGCACAGATTTCTAAAATATGAAAAAAACTGGAAACAATGTAAGTGTCCAATATTAAGGATGTGGGTTAAAAGATTATGTAATGGAATATTATGCAATTGTAAAAATACCACTTATAAAGAATATTTAAATAAGGTTTTAAAAATTGTAATGTTCAGGAAAGAGACTAGATTTTAAAAATTACATAAATAGTGTGAAGCCCAAGTTGTATGCAGGTGTATACATAAAAAGGGACTCAGATGATACCAACGTATTAACTAAGAAAACCTTTAGGTTTATTAATATTTGTATAGGGCATTTAGGGGCTTTTGGATAATTATCATGTGTTTTGCATCATCAGGAAAAGAATCCCTTCTTTGAAAGTTTCCATTAATGAGTCACAATTATATACAGCTAACGTCAGAAATGCACTTGACTTTGACCTAGCAACTCAACCATTAGAAACATATTCCTCACCTGCGTGAAGTAGACTATACATCCAATTATTCACTGCAGCATTGTAATGGCAGAAAATTGGAAACAATCCAAATGCTCATCATACAGGTCTAGGTCTTTTTTCTTTTAGATTTTTGGTTTGTTGTTTTGTTTTTGTGCTGTGGGTCAAACCCAGCCTTGAACATGCTAAGGACACCATCTATACACCCAGCCCTAATTAATTACTATCCAGACCTACACTAGACACTGAAATATCCTGCGGTCATAAACAAAAATGAGGAAACTTTTATCTTATTATTATTCTAGATAATCACTTATTAGTAATAACAAATATCCTATAGTATTATCAGTATCATTTGCTACTGTAGAATGCTCTCAAAGATAAAGTGCTAAATGAAAACATCAAGATATAGTGGAAGATTCCAAGTGTATTTTTTAAAAAGGAGAAAAGAGTAACTTCTATGTATACAGATGTTACGACTACACGTATGGGTGTCTGTGGGCATAAATTACTCTGGAAGTTTACACATGATACTGGGAACCATGGTTGCCTTTGGGGAGACAGAGGTGGGAGAGAGACATTTTACTATATACCCTTTGGTAACTTCTGAATCAGTACCTATTTTTTGTACATCCTTTTATTGGTACATTTTAGGTGTACAACATAATGACATTCATCATTGGAGATATGCACCTTTACATACTCTCGGTTCTTATTTTTCCCCCTTCCCCTACCCTCCCTTCAACCCCTCCATCCCTCCC
>NW_004624758.1:2182775-2208291 GCF_000247695.1 Heterocephalus glaber
CTGTTGGGTTTCTGGAATCTTAACAATTATATGCCTATGTGTAGATTTTTTTGATCAAGGCTAGTTGGAGTCCTATATGCTTCACTTATCTATATGTCAAATTCTTTCCCCCTGTTTGGGAAGTTTTCTCCCATCACTTTGTAAACAGTTTTTTAATGTCATCTGCACTCTCTCCTCTTTCTTCATTGACTCCAGTCAGTCTTATGTTATTTTTCTTTGCATCATCTAACAGCTGCTGGATTGATTTCTCGTGGTCTCTTACAATTTTAAAGAAATATTTCTTTTCCTGGTCACTAATTGCAATCTTATCTTCTATATCTGAAATTCTGTCTTCACGTTGGCTCATTCTGCTGCACAGACTTTCAATGGAGTTTTTAATCTCCTGGAAATCTGTTTGATCTGTTTTATGGATTTCATTTGTTTCCTATGTTGGCATTCCATCATGTTCCTCAGCTCCTCTATTTTTTTTATCTGTATCCTCTCTAGATTTATTAATCATGTCTTGCACTATGGGCACGATCTTTGCTGTTATGTGAGAAATAATTTCTGATTTCATTTTTTCCAGATCCTCTTTCGCTGCTAGTTCAGGGAGTCCAGGTGGTTGAGTATTAGAGTGTTCTCATTTCCCTTTGGGGTTGCTGTAGGTGATCCAGAAGTCTGTGGTTCTGTGGCTTGTTTACCTGTCTTCTCATTTTGACATGTGGGGCGGGGGGGGGCGGATAGGGTGGGTCTGTGTTCCTGGCACCCATGCCACTCACCTCCTCTGGGCTCGGAGCCATGGCACACCTACTCAGAAGCTTCCTCTACACTCGGAGCCACAGCAGGCCTACCCAGAAGCCTCCTGCTGCCTGGGAGCCATGGTGCTCCGATCTGGAGGTCTCCTCTGGGCTCGGAGCCATGGCATGCCTACCCGGAAGCTTCCTCTACATTGGGAGCCTCAGCAGGTCCTCTAAATCAGTATCTATTGAGTGATATTAATGCCTAGAATTAAAGTTCAAATGAGGAAACACTAGTCCCTTAGCATCCTTGTTAAGAGTGTGGACTGTGGATTCAACCTGCCTTATTTAAGCCCCAGTTCAACAGCTTCGTGAACTCAACTGCATGAATGGAGAACAAACAGCCTTATACTCAGTCTCCTCATCCACAAAACAGAGGCAATGGGTTACTGTGAGAATTCCATGAAATGATCTGTGCAGAGTGCCTTGGCTTATACATATCAATACTAACACTTATTCCCTGCCTGTCCTGAGGATGGCCATTCTCAGGTCTGTCAGAATCCTTCCTGCCCCTTGCCTTCTGCCCCCACAGTGTGGAACAGTGTCACCAGCATTGTAGTTGCTGTATAGATCAAAGGAATTAATATAGTTGAAATGCTGAAATACTGCCTGGTTCACAGAAAAGGCTAACCATTATTGACAGAAACATCCTTTTAAAGGCCATGCCCATTTTCTCCTCCCATCTCTGAATTTATGGGCTCCTTTTGTCTCAATTCCTGTACTCTATCTTTCCTAGAATTTCAGTGTAGACGTATTTCATACCTGCCTCTTCTTTTCTCATATTGTTCTGCTCTTGCCTAAGGCTTGAAGCATCCATTCCTTCCTTTATCTCTTCAGAAATTTTCAGCATGCTTATTTTAAACTGTCAGCTTGCTTTCTTTAGTTCACAAGTGTAAAACCTATTTGTTGCTTCTGCTGACTGTGTGTGGCTTCTTTTCTCCCCTGGATTTATAAATGTGCAGACTCACCTTCATAGGATTTCTGTGAGCACTGGTGACCCCTAGCTGTTGAAGTGTCCCCCATATTGGGGTTTCATGGACCCTCATATGTTCTAAGTTTTAACAACTCCAATTAAGTTTTTACAATAATCTCTCTGCTTCGGATCCCCATGCCACACAAGTGGTACAAATTCAGACCTCATCTATACATGGCCCAGAGCAAAACAAAAAGATGGGATTTTTCTGGCTCTGCTTTTTAAAGCATTCTTTTCTCCCTGGGAGTACAGAGCCTGTGGCTGAACTTCACTTAGAGGCAGCTCTGAAATCCTCAGCCCTGGCCACCCAGTTTCCATAGCTCCTACCTATCTTAGTTCATTTGGGGTGCTGTAACAAAATATCATAAACCAGTATCTTATAAACTACAGAAGTTTATTCCTCACAGTTCTGGAAGCGGAGAAGGCCAAACATCAGTAGATTCAGGTTCACAGATGGCCGCCTTTTTTTCTATTTTAACCTGGTAGAAGGACAGAACTCTGATCTCCTCAGCATTTACAAGGGCACTAATCCTATTCACAAGGGCTCCACCTTTGTAATCTAATCACTTCCCAAATCCACATTGGAGATTAAGTTTCAACGTATGAATTTGAGGGAACTTTGAAAACTTAGTGGTGCCTTTAGCTCCTCTGTATCTTCTTGTGACACACAGTATGGATGAGAGAACTATCGATGCATCTTGGACTATCCTGACATTTAAAGGAAGAAATGGCCCCAGAAGCTTCCAGATGAGACTCATAGAAGAAACTTGAAAACTTCTGGCCCAAGTAACTTCTTGGAAAATCAGTTTTCAGAAGCAAATAACACAGCCCTGCAGAAAGAAAAATACTGTTTTGAAAAGAGATTGAGGGAAAACATACCATAATGCTAATGGAGCTGGCTTTAGTGTTAAGAATGAATGACTTTTTCTTCTCTTTCTACTTTTCTGTATTTTCCACACTTTCTATTCCTTTTACCTTGTGTGTGGGGGATCATAAGGCATTTTATAAAATAGTTTTCTAATCAGCTAGCAGAAGGTTGCTGAAATAATAGGTGAAGGCCGCTTCTTACTGTCAGATTGGTGGAAAATAAAAAGAGCTGCAATAATGGGCTGAACAAGGCCTGTGGTTGGAGCTGGAGAAAGTAGGTTGAAGACCTAGCTCTGTCACCTACGTGTTGGACCACCTATAGAAGTACCTCACCTTTCTAAATCTTCTCTTCCTCCTCTGCAAATGGTGGTCCATTCATCAGTTTATTCATTTCAGAACTATTTTTTGAACACACTGGGTGTTCAGCACTGTTGTAAGGGCTGGGTCTACCACAAAGAGCAAGACAGACTCTTGCTTGAAGCTCAAGTTCTAAGGTGCACTGTCCTATTTCTACACTATCTAAGATGGCAACCACTAGGCACAGTGGCCACTGAGCACAAGAAATGGGCATGACTGAAAGAATTTTAAATTTTTATTTAAGTGCCATTAAATGTAAATAGCCACGTGATGCTAGTGGCGACCATATTACATAGCATCATAAATAGCGGATACTGCCTCTGACCCAAGTTTATACAGCTTATAAGATCAAAGCAATGTAAAAACAGAACTGTGGGGGCTGAGGATTTAGCTCAGTGGTTCCAGCGCCTGCCTCACAAGCGCAAGGTCCTGAGTTCGATCCCTGGTACGAAAAAAACCAAACAGAACTGTGGGACCCTCTTCAGATGTGAGGATATATCAATGTCACTCTCCAGCTGAACCAGCTGCAGGAGGAAACCCAGCTGCAGGGACTTTGACAACCTGATGGCTGTTGTAAATGGGCATGGGTATTACCAGGTTGGGGGATGCTAGGGTCTCCTTCTGGAGGTGGTTTCCAGGTTCTTTCCATCTTGAACAAAGAATTGAACAGAACAAGCACATTCATTCATTTGACACATTCATTCCAATGAATGAAACAGAGACCCTTCCTTACTTCCAGCAGTCACAGCTTTTGAGTCCAGAGGAAGTTCCCGACCCAAAGACAGCCAACCTATAGGATTGCTGGCAACCTATGGAAGTGGCATGACTTACTAAGCCTATTGGCTGCCCTCTTGCAGAAAGTTATACCAGAACAGCCAGAGGAGGGAGTTAGCAATGGGAGATGAAGTGAGAAAGTTTAAGATGGCAACTAGAGATCATGAAAACTGGACTTGTCAGGAAACAGTCAGGCAGAGAAGATTCAGGGAAGTCATGGGAGAGAGATGGAGAACAGCTCACTCGTCCTGATGACTCTGCAGTTTTGGTTCCCAATTCTGATACCTGAAGACACTTGAGAAATTCTTGATCTCTTGTGAAGAAACTGTCATCTATTTTATCTAGTCTCTCTCCCTCTTTTTATAAAACCAATAGGATTCAATCATGGAAGTGTCATGCTAATAGTCTTACCTAATTCTAAGCAGTTTCCAAAGGCTTAACCGCTAAACATTACAGTCAGATTAAGTTTCCACCTTCTTAATATCTCACAATAGGGATTGAATTTCAACACATGAAGCTTTGGAGAATACTCATCCAAACCACAGCAGAGTCAAATGGATACAACAAAGAAAAGAGAAAGTGAATCTGAATTTGAAGATAGGGCAGTCAAAACTATATAATATAAACATGAGAGATAAAAGTTTAAAAAAAGAACAAGGACTTAGGGACCTGTTAAACAATACCAACATTTATAATAGCAACATATATGCTAACAAATTTATAATTGGAGTATCAGAGGAGCAGGAGGGAGAGAATGGAACAGAAAAAAATGCTTGAAGAAACACTGACTGATCTTTTCCTAAATTTGATTAAAAGCAAACTTAGGACTGGGGATGTAGCTCAGCGGAAGAGCACTTATGTAGCATGTGTGAGGCTCTGGGTTCAAACACCAGCATCACAAAAACAATCTCCCAATAGACATACAAATTCAAGATGCTCAAGAAACATCAAGCAGTATAAACACTAAGAAGGCCATGCTGAGCTACACTCTAAAGTCAAAATGTCTCAAATAAAAAACAAATAAATCTTCTCAGAAGCAAAAGGATAACCATAATTGCACAAGGATATCACATTGTCAGGGACATTTCAGTTTGATCAATGGTAGACTTCTCTTCAGAAACGATAGAGGCCAGATCACAGTGGAACATATTTAAAGTGGTGAAAGAAAAACAAAAACCTGTCAACTTTGAATTTTATAGCTAGCAATAATCTGTCAAGAAGAAAGGTGAAATAAAGTGTTTTAAAATTTAAAATGCAGTCACCAGCAAACCTGCCCCCTAAGAAATATTAAAGGAAAAGCTAAAGCTGTAGATCACTAGTAGAGATTTTGCCCAGCATGTACAGGACCCTAGGTTTAATCCTCAGTAAAAAAAATACAAATGAACAAAAACAGAGCCAAAGAAAATGCTAAAGGGAATTCAGACTGAAATGAAAGATGAAAACTCAAATTCTTAGGAAGAATAAAGAGCATAGGAAACATCAAATATCTGGGAAAATATGAAAGACTTTTCTGTGTTCTCATTTTCTTTATAATGCATATGACAATTTAAATTGTAACATTTGGGGGTTATAGTGTATGTAGCTGTAACACATATCATAACAATATAAAAAATGTGAGAAGATAGGGATATATATGGCAAAATATTATCTATCGGTGGAACGGACTGTTAAAAGTTAAGGATGTTGGGCCAGGGATTTAGCTCAGTGGTTCTGCTGCCTGCCTCGAAAGCGCAAGGTCCCAAGTTCGATCCCCAGTACCCAAAAAAAAAGTTAAAGATGTTAATATCAGCACTCCGGAGGCTGAGTCAGGAAAATTGCAAGTTTGAGGCCACTCTGTGCTACATAGTAAGTTCAAGGCCAGCCTAGACTATATAGTGAGACCCTGTCTCAAAAAATAAAAACATTAAGGATTTATATATTTCTCCCTAGAGATATCACTAAAAATACAATGCAAAGAAAAATAGCTACAAAACATTAAAATATAATTCTAAACAATATTAAAGTATTTTTTAAAAGTAAGAAAGGAAAAACAGATGGACAAAATTAGAAGGACACAAATAAAAAATAATATATTCTAAGTCTGAAACCCAGTTATATCTAAAAATAACAAACTGAATACTCCACTTAAAAGTAGTTATTGTCAGAATTGGGGTTTTTGTAGCTATAAAAATACCAAGTTGATAACCTTTATTTCACAAAGATTCTCGATACAATTATTATAATAATCCATACATTATGGTTTCTAAACATTTACCCACTAATGGTTTTTGTGAGAGGCTGTTGTCCTTCATGGTTCAGGGATAGTTTAGATGGCTGATGTTTGCAAGAGCCCAACTTTTCTTCCTTTCTAAGCAACAAGTTAGTCTTTTCAGAAGTCTTGCCAGATGTTTTCTTTGTTTGCTTCTCCCTGTTGCTGCTTAATTTGATAGATTTCATTTTCTAGTTGCACAATAGTCGTAATTCTTACTGACCAGGGACACCCAATTTGACTCCATTTCTCTCAATTTAGATCCAGCTGTGAGTTGCATGTTTTTCCACTGCCAGTTTAAATCTTAAATATGTTTCCTTAACTTCTGAAGCACTTTCTGTGCATGTTCAATCATATGAACTAGATTTTCGTTATATACTTTCCAGGCATTACATCCATGCTGTGACATTAGCTCCAGATCCTCAATTCGTACTGCTTGGTGCTCTAATTGGGCCATAGAATTGTTTACACATTCTTGCCATGCAGTAATGTCATTTTTCTGACCTGAGGAAGGGGCTGGAAGCTCATATCATTTCATAGTGAGCAATTCAATTGGTTGTCGAGCAGCCAGTCTTTAAAATTCATTTCTCATTAAATCAGTTTCGAAAGCAGAATAATCCGGGGCTGTTAAGTAGCTCAGGTAGTTCTTGGTGGTCAGGATCTGCAAGTTTCCTCCTCTACCAGAGCTGCAGCCACTTCTCGCACGCCTGGCACCTCATAGCCTTGATCAAAATACAGCAGCGCATCCACCACTACCTCTCCGGCCACCAACCCCGTGCCCACCATCGATTTTTTTTTTTAATGAGACCCAGCTCTGTGCTGTGTAAATGTAATGCACTTTAAATAAAGATATGCATACACTGATCCATCCATTCATGGTGGCATGTACCAGCTACTCAGGAGACTGAAGCAGGAGGGCTGCTTGAGCTCAGGAGTTCAAGGCCAGCATGGACAAGATAGCAAGATCCAATCTCTAAAAAAATAAGAAAAAGAAAAAAATCAAAGTAATAAAAATAGAAAAACCACATAACAGTAAGTAAAAAAGTACTGCAACAGCAATATTAACATAAAATAGACTTCAAAACTAAAAATATTATGAGGAGATGTCATGATAGAAAGATTGATTCATGAGAAAGACATAGCAACCATAAATATGCACATGCTTCTCTCTCCAATTGATAGAATAAAGCAAATAATCAGTAGAGATAGAAGATGTAGACACTATTAGCTACAGTGATCATGTCCAAGAACAGAATAACCATTCATTCCATGTGTAAATGGTATATTCGTCAGAGTAGGCCATCTGTCTCAATAAATGTGGAATGATTACCAAGTTATCTAATAACGGTGTTATCTAATGTATCTATGTTATCTAATAACAGTGTTATCTAATGTATCTATGTTATCTAATAACAGTGGAGAAACCAGTAACAGAGAAAACCACAAATATTTGGAAACTACACAGCATTCTTCTCAATAACTTATAGATAGATCAATGAAGAAATTACAGGAAAATCAGAAAATACCTTGAATTGAATGACAATAAAAATATAATGATTCACAATTTGTGAGATATAGTTAAATAATAAAACCCAGAGTAAGTTGAAAAGGGTGATGGGATAACAAAGTAAAAAGAACAGGAATCAACAAAATAGAAATACACAATAGAAAAAAAAAAATCAGTGAAACCAAAAGCTAGCTCCTTTAAAAGGTTAATGAAGTTGAAAACCTCCTGCTAAAGTAACCAATAAAAAATGGAAAAGACACAAATCACCAATGCAAAGAATGAAAGAGATGTCACTACAGATTCTACCAATGTTAAAAAAGATAATAAGGGAATATCATAATAATATAGTTGGAAACCTAGATAAAATGAACAAAATGGACAAATTTCTCAAAAGACATAAATTACAAAACCTTACCAAAGAAGAGAAAACACTTGAATAAGTCTATAAAAATTAATGAAATTTCCATGTGCAGTGGTATGTGCCAGTAGTCCCAGCACTTGAGAGTCTGAACCAGTCAGGTACTTCCAAGCTTCAAGATCCTGACCAACTTGCTGTGAATGGCACAACTCACACAATATTGTATCTTCACCTACAGCTTGAGAAACACACAGACGTGGAAGACACTCACTTAGGAAAGGTCCCTGACACCCATGACCTCTACTAGATTTTCTGCAGCAAACTTCTAGATAGCTTTGTCCTTGGGCACATGACAGGCATGTGTACTCAGCAAATAGGCTGCATGGGACTTGGCCTTTTGGGGCACTACTGCTGTTCCTTCTTTTTGTGTTGTCTTTTCAGAAGCGCCCTCCAGCTCTTCCTGATTAATTTTCATTGGCCAGAAAAAGTCACATAACCCTCACTAGCATCTAGGGAGCCTAAAACAGCAAAAACCAGAAGAGTTATATTGGCCTACATCATTTTTGCCATGATTATCTTGGAAATGGCACTCATATGCCTAAAATAAAATCAAGGATCTCTTAGCAAGAGAGAACAAGGGAGTAGTTCATTTAAAGTACCTGTCACATCACCCTAAACTCTAGCCAGAAAGAACATTCTGTGTGTGTGCACGTGTGTGTGTGTGTTCTGCTGAGATTGAACTCATGTTCCTTGTGCATGTTAGGCAAACACTGTACTGGAGCTATCCCTCCTGCACACAAACTTTTCTGTGCTTCCATTTCTTTGCATCTGTAGCCTAGAAGGCCTAGCCCTTTTGCTTCACCTAACAAACACCATCCTAGCCTTCATAACTCAAGCAATGTTACCATAATTTAAAAAATGCATTAGTACTTGAGATTGAACCCAGGGCCTTCACATTGAGCTGCAGCTCTTTTATTATTTTTTACTTTGAGCCAGAATCTCACCAAGTCACTAAGTTGCCCGGGGTGGGATTGAACTCACAATCCTTTTACTTCAGCCTCCAAGAGTGCTGGGATTACAAGAATATAACACCAAGACAGGCTTTAAGTAATTTTTTTAAGGAAAAAGTTCAGGACAGTCA
This sequence comes from Heterocephalus glaber, assembly GCF_000247695.1. Next base: position 2,191,777 of record NW_004624758.1, read on the forward strand.
TCATCTCTGTTATAATGCCTTTACTCCCTCCCTTTCTCCTTAATATGAGTTAAATGTTCCTGCTCAGGAATCCCTGAGCTCCCAGCAAAGAACACCATGCTCTATGAAGCTAAGAAGCCCGCTTTCCTTCTCAGAGTGGGATAGAATCAAGAGACAATGTCTCTGTGCCTTTATATTTCCCGGTCCTAAATCCTTTCTAATGCTCAGCTGCATTTCTGTGATTTGATTCTTGATGACATCACAAACCCTTAAAATCTTTATCATAAGCTTCTTGTTTTGTTTGTGCTAATTCAAGTTGGTTTCTGTTGCTTTGATCCAGTCACAATTAAGACATTGCCCCTGCTCACCTACAAGGACCTACAGGGCCAAAGAGTTATTGCTCGTCAAGTACAGCCAGACTCCCTCATTTCCCAGACTCTGCAAAAGTCAGTTTGGGGCTGACCATGTGATCAGTTCTAGCCAATGGAGTATGAGCAGAAGTAATGAGTGTTACTTCTGGGCTAAGGCTGTTAAGAGCAAATGTACCTCCTCTATCTCTACCCTCTATGACAGCAATGTGTCCTATGTGGCTTTCAAAAGGAAGAAGGCTTCTTAACCTACATTTTTTTTTTTTTTGGTACCGAGGATCAAACTCGGGTCCTTGTGCTTGCGCAGCAGGTGGTAAAACCATTGAGCTAAATCCCGGCCCTCTTAACCTACATTTAACTTTACATGAGCAACAATAAATAAATAAGCAAATCTCTTTTTTGTGAGAAGACACTGAGTCTGAGGGGCTTCACTGTTGCAGCACCCATCATTAATTACACTAACTACTACCCCCACTAAATTATAGGTATGTTACTTGTCTCTTTCATTAGGATCTGATCTGTTTGAGGTCAGTAGCAGATGTTCATCGTATAACTTTAGAACCAACCCCTACTGGGCCTGGAACATGAAATGTGCTCATTAAATATGTGTTGAATGAATTACAAGTCAATGAATCATTCTGTCTGATGTTTCAACACCTCCAGCAAATACTTACTAGAAACCCAAGGAGTTTAGAAATTTCTAGAGCTGGAATTTGGACCCAGAATCTTCTAATTCCAAGTCAAAGGTTTTTTTTCATTATCTTTACTATAGATAAATGATGGGAACTGTGAATTAACTCCAAAGTGTGGCAATTCAGCAGACAGTCTGTATGTGGCTTTCTAGGACAATTATTCTGGAAAGTCATTTCTGGGAAAGGGCCCAAGAATTTACAAACAGCAGAGGAGAAAGACTTCTTTAAATGCTGACTGCTGCCATTGCTCTGGTCATGAATCTGTGAAAACAACACAAGTCAAAAGCTTCCTTGGAGACAGAAGAACATCTGTCTTTTAAAAAATTTCAACATTCCTATTAAATAACTTGTCAGGAATTAACAAAGGAGAAATTGAACAGGGAAATTCTTAAAATCCTACAATTAGGCCCAAAAATTAAGTGCCAGTTAAGGGTGGGGAAGCAGATTTTGTGTGAATATATGAATTAACTGCAAAGTCAGGAATAATAAGGATAAATTTTGCTTTGTTATATTATTAGTGGGATGAGTCTACTGTGTGCCAGTTATAAAACTTTGCACATATTCTTTTTTCTTATTCCTTATAACAAAATGGCAAGGTGTGTAATGCCATTCCCATGTTACAGGTAAAGAAAATGTGCACTCAATAGTTATGAATCTTACTAAAGATCACAGAGCTTAAATAGGGAAGGGTGGAGGGGGTGAAGGGAGGGCTAGGAATGGGGAAAAAATAAGAACCAAGATGCATTATGTAAAGGTACAATTCCCAATGAGAAACGTAATTGTGTTGTATACCTACAATGTACCAATAAAAGAATTTAATAAAGTGCAAAAAATAAAATAAAATAAAAAGATCACAGAGCTAGTAAATGGTTGGTTCAGGATTTAAACCCAGGTGCTTTGGACTCTAAAGCCCATACCCTCTACTTTCAGGTGACTAGCGTGATTCTTTTATTCTAGAGTCTCAGAAATCCATTGTGAACTGATTTAGACAAAGGGACTTTATTGGTTCACAGAACTCAGAAAGGATTGAATGACCACCCCTTGGAAGAGCAGACATAGCACTGGGCTTCCAGAGCAATGGAAGCCCAGACCTAAATAGCAACCAGAGCCCTGAATATTGCCAGCACTCCACACTTTCTATCTCTCTGCTTCTCTCGAGTCACCTTCATTCTGTCTCCTGCACAGCATCATTCTGCAACACAGCAGAAAGCATCGCTCCTAATATTTCCCAATCCTCACATCTCTCAGCCCCTAACAGGAGAAAGAATCCAACTTGCTTCCATTTCTATTTGAAAACTCTCAGGGCAGGGATCCAGTTGGCCAGCTTTGATCCAGTATTTCCTTTGGAGACATGTGCTCTAATGGGCCATCTCAAAACAAGGAAGACCCTGTTTAGAGGAAAATAAAATGTCTAAAAAGAACTAAAAATGCTCAAAGGAAATATAAATGCTTAGTTTGAATCAAGGAAATATTCCTGTTATCTTTAAACATCTGAAGGACCATCATGAGAAAGATGAAAGAAATGCTGTGGGTCATTTGAGACCAATAGATGGATATTTCTAGAAGACAGAGTTTAGGTTCAGTTGCAACATCCATAGAGTGACTACCATGTGCCAGCTTCTGCAAAGCTCCTTCCCATATATCAGGTCTCCCAATCATCATAACAAATCTGTTGGATGAATTTCATTATTCCTCCTTTACCTGTGAGACTGTAGACCAAGATAAGCTGTCCAAGTGGCAAGTATGGAATCCAGGTGTCCTATCTCTTCTTGCTCTTTCCATCATATTATTTGCATCTTCACACATAACTCCTTAATAATCATTTCTGTTCAAAGGGTTGGGATTTTTCCAGGGTCAGGGGGCTGCTCATGCCTAAAGTTGCCCCCTGCAAAAGTCAAAAGTCAATTGGCTATCTTTCCAGGGCTTGATGAAGATGTATTTCACAATGGTAAATACAGTTGGGCTAGAAATCCCCTAAGATCCAGTCCAACTTTGACTCAATAAATTCTTGAAGCGTTTACAAATTCTTCAGAAACTTTCTGCTCTATAATCTTCCATTTGTCCCCACCAACCTTTTGCACCCTGCTCTGGGCCTCATAATGTAGGCCTGTGTGCACACCATCCCAGTGTCCCTTTCCCTGGTTTCCAGCTGGTTCCACCTAGTAGGGTTCCCAGCAGGAGGTCAGAAGAAGGTGGACAGCAGTTTGGTGAGGTCACCTTTGGTTGGCTGTTCCCTCCACCAGGGTCACTGCTCCTCTCAATACAGCCAGCTTGGGACAATTCTTGCTCCTTCTAGGTCCACTTTATTCCTTCCTTGCCTCTTCAGCCTAGAGATGGTACCAGCTCTATTGCTGCTATACCAGAAATCCTACACTGAGAGGTTCCCCTATACTCCTACACTTTTATAATTAATCCCGTTGTCAAACACCTTCCTCAAACTCCTGAGTGTGCATGCTTGTGTTTCCTGTGGAGACCCAGACACTTTTTTCAGATTATAAATTCTGTATACTAATTCCATATTTTTACACGCTCAGTATGTCTTTCAGATATAGATAAAGAAGACAATTAAAATCATCTATACTTTACCCCTCAAGACAGCTGACATTTGGCGATATTTCTTTTCAGCATTTTCTTGTGTACACCTTATATACATTTTTACAGTATTCACATCTCAATGTGCATATAGTTTCACTAACATGATTGTATCATTACCATTTCCTCATGTCATTAAAAACTCTTGACAAACATCATGTTTCAAAGTTGTATACCATAATGTAGCATGATTATTTTTCCACTTCTCTATTTGGATTACTTCTATTATTTTTGCTGTCATAAATATCACTGCGATTATGGTCACAACTCATAAGTCCTAGTCTAAATTTCTGATTATTTCCATAGACCCTTCGGAATTCTGGTACTTCAGTGATGCCCAATATATTATATACACTAGAGGGCGCTTGAGAGTCCTCTGAAACAATAGTTTTCTGTGCCCTGGTGAAGAATGAAAGGAACCTGCCAGGACTGGCAGAAATATTAAAGGCATTTGAGGGTTTCCCTTCACCACTGGGAAAGCTATGCTTGATCTCATAATAAAACAATGTGGGCATTCTCTTCCCAGGCCTGGTTGCATCTTGGGTCAGGAGCAGAGCTCCGTTTGTTATTCTGGTTGATGACAAGCACAGTCCTGAATCTTCAGATCTGTGGATGACCAATGGGTGACCGCCAAGGCCACATTCAGCTGATGAAGAAAGTCCACGTGAGAAGGCTCTGAACAGAGGCCCCACCCCAACCCCAGGGAACCACAGTCCTGGGTTAGTTCCCAGAGCCCCGGGCCAGTTCTTGTTGTGGAACTTGTTGTACAAGTTCTCTGTAGCTGCTTGAGAGACTGTAGTGGGTAATTGTCCTCAAGGAAGGCTCAGGGTCATCAGCAAAGGAGTGGGTGGCCAACATGTGACCATGGCAGTACTGAGGAGGAGGAGGTGGGGGCAGGGACCTGAGGTCCTGAGCCTGTACCTCTCCTATGTTTCCCTCTCCTACCTGTTTTGAGACGGTTCTGGTGAAGGGAGAGCCTTCAGAGCTCGCAGTCCCATGCTGCCAACCATGGCTGGGCAAGTGCAGCTGAGAAGAGGAGGAGAAACCCTCACTAAGTGACCTGGAACATGAGTACTGATGTGTCAACACTATGTCCCCCAAGGATGAATATGGCACTCTCTGTTCCTCCTTGGACTAAGCAATTTACCTCCTTCTTTGGGATTCATCTTCTCAGGGATGGCCCCTTCCTGGTCCACCATACTTGACATTCTCATTTGTGCTGGAGAAAAGACCCTCTTTCCTTAAAACTAGAATCATTAGATGAGTTTTTTTTTTTTTTTTTTTTTTTTGGTACCAGGGATCGAACTCAGGACCTTGTGCTTGCGAGGCAGGCACTGAGCTAAATCCCCGGCCCTAGATGAGTTTTGATGATATGGCTAAAAATACTCATGTGACCTAGGAAGGCAGTGAGGTTTTCACATTGGCAAAAATGGTAAGCTTTGTAAACACTAGGTCTAGGCAGGCTCAAGGACCTTGTGTTAAGTGTTTTCCATCACTGTAACAAAAAACCAGAGACAACCAACTTATAAAGATAAAAGGTTTATTTTGACTCATGAGATTATAAGTTTCAGTCATGATTGATTGACTCCATTACTTTGGGCCTGTGCTGGCATGTGCTGCCCAGAGTGTGTCTCAGAGCAAAGCTGCTCACCTCATAAATGGGATATGAGAGGGAAAGGAAGGGGATAGGGCCCCATTATCTCCTTCAAGGTCATGCTCCCAGTGACTACAAGGCCCACCTCAAAGTTTCCACTGCTTCTCAACTAGGTCAAGCTGGGAACTAAGCCTTTAATATGTAGGTCTTTGGGAGACATTTAAGATCCAAACTATAGAGCCAGACATGGTGGCACTCACCTGGTCTGTAATCCCAGCTGCTTGGGAGACTGAGGTAGGAGGATCCCTTGAGTCCAGGAGTTCAAGACCAGCCTATACAACATAACAAGGCTCCATCTCTGGAAAAAAAAAATCCAGACTACAGCAGACCCATGTATTAAGATGCTAAAGGCAATCCAGATAAGGTTAAAGTAAGATTTTCCTTTAAAAAAATATGGCTCTCAACCTTAATTGTTCCCAAGAAAAATCACTTGGAAAGTTTTTTAAAAATCCCATACACAAAGCAATCACATCAAATCTCAGGAGATAGGACCCAGATTTTAGTGTCTCTTAAAAGTCCCCAGGTGATGCCAACATGTAGCCAATGTTGAAAACCAGTGGTCTTAAAGGGATAATAAAAGAAGTCCTATGCTTTAATGCGTCAATAACAATATAAATTTAATGGCCATATTTCCAGTCTGTACCTGAGTCTTTCATTTCTTTAAATCTTGCTTTATAACGCATTTTGGCCTCCGGAAAGCCAATTAGAGATCTATAAATAAGCTATAATGTCAGTACTTAAACTTAATGAGAAAAAAGTGTTCTTGTGTCACTTGAACTGGATCATTTAGGTTGTTGTGGGGATTGAATGTAACAAAAAATACGTACATAGTAGGTATTCGTGAGGATTAGTCTTTCCTTCTGGCTTGTTAGTTACCAGCTCTGAGTTACCCCTGCCCGAGGATCATTTCACTGACTGGTAGACCCAAGGCCACCTTTTTTCCACTGAGCATACAGAATGGCCTGGAAGGATAAAAACAAAAACTTATAGACAGCAAGTGGAAATGCTTGGAAATAATCAGATATACACTCAAGTGGAGAATTCTCCATCTTAAGTGCAGCGATACAGCCTACTAGGGTCAGAGGGTGGCAAAGCTCAGGAGCCTACCTGGGTGGCAGATTAACATTTTATGAGCCTCTTGGACAAGACTTTGGTTGCATTGTAGGCAGCAAAGCTAAGAGTCATCAAATCCCAGAGCCTCAAAAATCAGCCCTCCCTGTGTTTCTGTATCTTTTTTTCTCTTCAATCACAGCACCTCCTATGGTTTTTTAGGGAGTAATGTGGGATGCAAAAAAGCAGGGATCTTGGAGTTAGACAGACACAAATTCACAGCCAGTCTCCATCACTTACTGGCTGTGGGATGTTTATAAAAAGTTTAACCTTTCAGTGTTTTGTTTTCCATCCATGAACTCAGCAAGTGATCTGAGAACATGGCATACTGCTGTGTCAATTCTGCACTGCCCATAGATTAAGATGGCACCAGCTGTTCCCCTCAAACCAAGGACTTTGCTTCTTCCACATGGATGCATCTTCCTGGGGATTTCCCTCTCCTGGCAACCGTATCTTCTAGCTCATTTGTGCAGGAGAGGTCAGAGAAGCATCTAGGTGAAGGTAAGTGGGCCCTGCTCCCATCATCTCCCTTTTCTGGTGTTCTTTTGCCTACATTCCTCCTGCTGGGTGAGGGCTTTCATAGCCACGCAGACCTACTTCTTCAAATCATTGCTTCCCTTTCTAGGGAAAGGATCCTGAAATTCCCTGTCTCATTGGGCCTGAGCCCACTTCTGGGCCCACCCACTTCTGGGGTGTGTAAGTGCTGGCCCCCACATCCATCCTCATAAAGAGAGGCTTCACTGTCCATTCTAGGCCATGAAGGAAGTCAAGGACAGCTATGGGGGACAGAGGGATGGGGATGGTTTGAGACAGACTCACAATAGAGAAGAGAAGGAGGCAGCTCTCCCTGCCTCGCTCACTGTAGCACAGAACAGAGATAAGTCTGAAAGTTCTAAAGGAACTTGGCTTTCTGGGTCATTATGAAGATATTTGTTAGAGAAGTTAGGACATTCCTTATTTAACCACTTGTTACCTTACGATTTAACCTCTAAAAATTTGAGGCATATGGCATGTTGGTCCTATAGGTGTTCCAGGCAGTCCAAGGGGAAAGAACTGGATCATTCAGGTTGTTGTGGAGATTGAATGTAACAAAAAATACATACATAGTAGGTGTTGGTGAGGATTAGTCTTTCCTTCTGGCTTGTTAGTGACTCTTTTAAAACTGCAACTGTAAAAGAAACTGTTCTGAGCTGGGCAACCACCTTCCTCCTCTTTCTAGGGTGCAGCTTCACAATGGGGAACTCACAGGGCTGGCTGACATGGCCACAATCCTTCCTACTGAGACACTGATTCCTTAGTTAAGTCTGGGCAAACAAAGGGCTCCTATGCCAACCGGGAAGGCTGAGGCCACTTCTGAAGTGCCTCTTTGGGAAGCACTTAGGTGGGCGGGGCTGTAGGCTTTCTGAGGAGACCTGGCGACAGAGAATTCTGGGTAGAGGAAGCAGGAAGGGTACAGAAACAACTTTGGAGGTCTTAAGAGCTGTCTGCAGGGGTATATTGGCCTAAACTCCGGAATCAGACCTGGAAAACTGCCATGCCTCGTCCAGGTCCAGGGAGGTGGGGAGGCAAAACCTACCTATACAAGCTCAGCCACCTAGTCCTCAAAGGAGTTGGAATTCTCTGAAAAGCTGGAACCAGCAGAACTGGTTCACTCTGTTAGATAGTCTCTTAAATTCGCTGCCATGTATCGACTTTGTACTTTGGAAGCTCCTGTTTAGTTTCTGTATTTTAAGCAGTAAGTGGGAGTATGCTAAGCAGTTAGAAAATGGGACTGGGTGAGGGAAACCTGAGCAGGCAGAGGGAACAGAATCTGCAAAGAGCTGCAACATGGAAGTGGTCTTGTGTCAAAAACAGTGAAGGGTGAACCCCAAGTTGTATGGAGGGGAAAAGGAGAAAAGGAAGGAAGCTACAAAGGTAACTGAGCCATACAGAAGTGGCCTTGAAGCATTCTGATGTTGTTTCATACATCACAGAGAAAAATGCTCTTTGTATTCCAAAATATGACTTTCTCCTCATAAGAAAATACTTCAGCAAACTTTGGGAAATTTTCAAATTGCAGTTACTAAATATAGTGGAATATTTAGCTCATGAATATGCTGGACACCTTTCTGATTAAATTTTGAATCTATTATCTATCTATCATCTAACTTATTCTATAGTTTTTAAACCATCAGAAATAGAGACTTATTTCAAAACAAAAGAAATTTATTTTGAAATCACAGAGAAGTTTGTTCAGTATCCCAATTAGTCCTACAACACAGATTCCTGAAAAAAAGTCACTAATAAATAAAATATACTAAAAATCTTCAGTTCTCAAAAAAATAAATATTACAAATACTTTCAACATATTCAAATGCTAACAGGATCTGTAACTCTCAGAAACAAGATCCAGGGCTGAGGATGTAACTCAATGGTGCTGAACCTGCCTGGCAAGTGCAAAGTCCTGAGTTCAATCCCTGGTTCAGGAAAAAAAGAAAAAGAAAAAGAAACAAGATCCACTCACTTCTGAGTCTAGTCCTCTAGGATACCTTTCTCCCTAAAGATCAGGAACTAATTACATTGAAATGAAGCATAAACAGGTTTCAACTTGTACTCTGCCAAATTTTATATGCAGGGCCTGGGATTGGGGTGCACTAAATTCACCTCCACACTCATCCTTGCTTTCCCCCAAAACACATATTTTAGCTCCCTCTTACTCTTCATGTTGAACCTGGGTTGCCTCACTTTGACAGTGAAACACTGGTCCTTTATACCTAAGGTTGATATAAATACATTGTTATTCATTTGCCAAATCCCCGAGAGGTAAAAATCTAATTAATCTATTAAGCCTTCTCTTGGAGAAAAATCAAATCTTTCAGAGGGGAAACCTGGATCGGTACCATCAGGGAGTTTGCAACAGGGCTGGCAGCTTGCTCCAGATATGCAGACAGCTCTGCTCAACACATGCTGAGGTTCACAGAAGCTGGGAGCAGCAGGCTGAGAACGCAGGAGAAAGCAGCTCTGTTTGGGGATGTCACCCTGCAGGGGGACCTGCAGCATCCCGCAAGCCAGTGCCCATTATCCTCTGCTGTGAAACAACTGTGCCACTAGAATAAGGGGAGGTCCAGCTGGAAGTGAGTCCTCAGGGACCCCTGTATGTCCCTGTAATCTTCCTAGCAACAGAGTTGAGGGTAGGAGTTCAGTCTTGCTGAATGAAACCTCACCCCTGAGGCTTTTGTTGAGGGGCATGACCACTCTTTGTAGGAAGTTAATATAATCCTTCCCATCCTCAAAAGTCTCCCAAGGAAGCCACCCCACCACTTGGTACTGCCAGGTGACCTGATGGAGTGGGCAAGCGAAGAGTTGGTTGTGTTTGTTTTTAAGCTACAGCCTTTCATATTTCCCCCAAACTATATGCCTTTCAAGGCTTATCTCCCTTACAGGGGCACAGAAACAGATGGGCAGCTTATCAAAATGAAGATGATGATGGTCATACTGCTGGAAAGATAGAAAAGAGGGTTGATGGATTCCTCCCACACACACAAACACAGTGAGAGAAAACCATGAGCATTCTCCTCCAAGAAATCTCTGAGTGATGGCACAATCGTCCCCAGATTATCACCAGCTACTGTGGCTTCTTAGCCACATGTAAGATGGAAATCAGATATGGGCTGATGCTTGAACCTGCTGATGACCAACCGTTGTCCACCCTCTTCTTCTTGGCCCTCTGAATGGGAAGGTCCCCTCCATGCTTTCAGGATTACCAACTGGCTGGGGGTTCTTGCTCAATGCCTAGACAAATCACTGGTTGCCAAAGTATAGCTCTTCAAGTGTCAACAGCCCTGAGCTTTGTATGCCAGTGGCTATCAGCTCTACCAGTGTTAGCAGTCCTCCTAGTTCCTGGGAACATGCAGCTACCAGCAGGCTTCTGGAACTCTTCCAAGCACCAGAGATGGCAGCTCCCTACTGCTCTCCCTTGCTCTCCATCACTCTCTGGCTGCCAGCCACCTTCTCTGTTGTCTTCACTGTTAACAGCTCTGGCCACCACTGCACTGGGCACCAGCAGCCCTTGGTGTTACTAGCTCAGCACACACTACTAGAGACAGAAACCAGAAATAGGCAGGAATATGCCATCCAAAAGAGGCTTTATTAGAACTTACACTACAGCATAAGGGCCAACAGTGCATGGACTGACCCAGAATGGCCCAGGGGGAGCTTGCTTAAGTAGGGTGATTGTGGGCAGGGGAGGGACCCCTTGAGGACCTGACTGAAGGGGCTCCAGAGAGGTAGAGCCATCCAGAGGAACTAGAGCGCAGGGTTGTCCGTGACAGATTGGTGACTGAAGCCTGCTGTAGCTAAAACAAATATTGGAGTTGAGCTATGGGGCGCCAGATACAGCTGTAGCTGGCCTCAATGCCATTGGAATAAAGTACCTTTTGAAGAGCAATAGCCCCTCTCTGTCTCAGGAGGACCTTTATTACATGACCGGGGTCTCCCTCAACTTCTAAGCATGAATGCTAAACTATCTAGAGATTTCCAAACTGGCTTTGTGACATTTTCTGCAGTGATGGAGTTGGTCTACACCTGCACTAACACAGGAACTGCCAGACAGAGTGGCTAATGAACTCTTTATTTCCTAGGCAGATGAAGGAACTGGATTTTAAATTTTCATTTGAGTTAAGTTTTTAAAATAGCTACAGGTGACTATTGGTTATCATATTCGTCAGCACAACAAGAAGTCTGCTGGCTTTGAGATGCTGAGGAAGGGTGGGTGTCTTTGCCTCTTCCTGGTCTCCTCCTCCTTCTTGCATCTCTGGTCATTAGGGCTTCTCCTTGGGCATCATTCTGGCTACACCATTGCTGGAGCCTCTCCTCAGCTAAGCCTACTGTACTGGCCAAACTCCAGCAAGAAGAAACATTACAATATCCACTTGGGAAAGATTGCATATGACTTTCTCTGAGCAAGATGAGGTTGGCAAGGATCACAGAAGCTGAGCATGATACTCCAAACTGCTAATTTGCTAAAATAATTTGGGAAAGTGCTACTTAAAACCCTGAAAGAAGCGAGAGCAACATTTCTGAAATTTGTGGGAGGCTGAAGTCCAAGCTACTGGAGGGTGTGTTTGCTAACAGTCTCAGTGGTTGTTTATTAAATGGCCATGGAATATTTATTTCTCTCTGTTGGAATACTTGGCCGGAGAAGGCAGCCTCATTCAATGAAATTTTCTACCAGGACAAGAGGGAAAGATTTAGCCTGATCTCTTATCAACTGGAAATTTGGAATCCCATAATCTTCTGTCCCCATTACTCAAAGATCCACAGGATGTTTTCATGACTGCCTTTGCAACCTGGGCTTCTGTCTCATGCATAGGTCCCATCAAGGAGAGAGGCAGGGAGGCATAGTGGACTGCGTTCGGCACTATGCTGCTCAGTCACCTACAGGTGGTTGGGGCAGGAGTGGACACTGAGCCCAGACGAGTCAGTTTCATAGGCTTCCCAGTGACATATGACGTTCCAGGGAAGAATACCACCCCAATTACAGTCCTCCTTTCTGGATTCTCTCCTGGGCACAGGGAGAATCTAATGCTGAAAGTGACACGTGGAGGATAACAGGGGCAAAGCCAAGTACACCAACTTAGCTGAGGAGCTAGAGACTGGTTGTGCACGAAGAGGATAGAGTCTGAGATTTCATATTTTTTAAATCCCTCAAGAAATCCAAACATACGAATATTCACCTTGTTTTAGTTCCATAGGTAATTAATCACCTCCAACAGGATGCTTCACCTCACACTTCTCATTTGAAGCTTTTACATAGGATGCAGGCCGTAGTTCACTGGTATTGGTGATACTTCAGTGTAAACTTTCTATTTAATGTTCCCTTAGGCTGGATTGCTAGTAGGGGTATTCCTAGGTCAAACAGATAATTACTTATGTGTTTCTTGCTGCATGCTGCCTTCCAATAGATCGTGTAAACTTAATGTCATTGATGAACTTCAGCTTCTCCACAGCCTTGCCAGCACTGGGAATACCATTCTGGGAGGGAGTTTGCCTTAGTGACAGAACACTTATCCTCAAAAAGACTCTAGTTTGGAGCTCTAACATAGTAAAATTTTTAATTTAAGAATACCATTTTGCATTTCCACCCCAGCTCTATTTTTTAAAGTAAATATCAAAAAGCCCCTCGCATCTACTTCAATTTTCATTCACTTTGACTCTTAGTTAAGATTGTTAGTATTGGTCTTGACAGTGTGCACCTGTAATACCAGCACTCAGCACTCTGGGAGGCTGAAATGGGAAAATTACAAGTCTAAGCCCAGTCTGGAAAACTTAGTAAGACCTTGTCCCAAACTAAAATGGGCTGAGGATGTAGCTCAAAACCCAGTGCTAAAAATAAGATAAAATGGATCATTAAAGATTATTAGTGAACCATTTTCCATTGGTGTGTTTACTATTCATGTCTTCTCTTCTCTATGAGTTTCCCAAAAGTAGTATCTCCCTGATACCCTCTTTTTTGACTACTGAATCTATTGCCTATACCACAACTGAGCATTCAACATCTCTGCTGGCAACATGCTAAAACCCCATCGATATGAAGGGTGGCCCTTTTTTATTTAGTGAAACCTGTCTTTTAGAGCTTTTCAGGGGTGTTTTGCTCACAATGACTGGGATGGGTGCCAGTCAATTAGCCATGACACTTTGGTCCTATGGCCACAGCGTTCAGTGGTCATATAAAAATGAGACAAGACTAAACCAATCTCTTCACTTCCAGACTAACCAGAGCCTTCAATGTTTTTTAAACAAATTCTCAGTGTGGCTCTAGGAGAAATCTGAGGTGCCTTTTCCAGAACTATTCACCTGCCATGGAATTTTAAGATGCAGAAGCATCCTGAAGGAAGGGTCTCCTGAAGATGGTGCTTCAGGGAGCCCCACTGTGACATCAAAGCCACCACCATACAAAAGTTCACATTCTCCCCAGAGCAAGAAAACACAGTATCCCAAAGTTGTTCCACTGCAGAAACCCACACAAGGTGACAAAAGGCAGGTGCATCTTACAAACATCTTAAATAATATATTTTAAAAATCACTAAGAATGTTAGAAAGATATTTTATGGTGTGAAAAGGAAAGTGAAAGCCCAGCATGTAAGAATGGACCTAATTTTTGTTTAGAAAAAATGGCATATTTTTTCAATTTTATTAGTGCATATTTGCAGTAGTATATAAAGATTACATACCTCATGAGGAGTTAGTATATGTACATCTTAATTCTTTTTTCATTCCCTTCCCCTTCTCTCCCTCCTCACTCCCTCCATCTCTTCGAAAAAGGTATATCTTATAATTTACTTGCTTATTACCCCACCCCTCACCAGAACTAGACATAAGTTTCCAAGGGCAGGAACATCAAGCTATACAAGCCATTCTAATTTGATTAAAATTTTAGGACATTTATATTGTAGACTGTTGTGTTTGAACAGCACTGTTATGTTATACTTTTCATTTTATTTTAAAATATGTTTTTAAATGTTCATATTACATTTTTGTTTTGTCTGAAGAATGCTATTTACTTGAAACAAAATTATATTTTTTATGTAATGTCTGAAAAGATATACAGTTGGCTCTCCATATCCAGTGATTCCTTATCCAAGGGTTCAACCAACTGTGAATCAAAAATATTCAGGAAACGGGGGCTCAGTGGTGCTGCTGCCTGCCTTGCAAGGGCAAGGTCCTGAGTTTGATCCCCTGTATCAAAAAAAAAATTCAGGAAAGCACTGGGGGTACAGCTCAGGGATAGAGTGTATGATTAGCAGTTTTAAGACCCTGGCTTTGATCCCAGCAGCAAAAAAAAAAAATTTTTTTAATTGTGTCTATATGAACATGGACAGACTTTTATCATTATTCCCTAAACAATACAGTATAATAACTATTTACGTAGCATTTATATTATATTGTTTTTCATATAACCTAGAAATAATTTAAAGTATATAGGAGGATGTGCATAGGTTACTTGCATATATTATGTCTTGTTATAGAAGTACTGTTAAACAACATTTCATGTGCTTACTGAACTTTTGTATATCTTCTTTAAAGAAATGTCTATTCAAATCCTTTGCCCATTTTTGATTTGAGTTGCTCATTGCTGTCACTGCTGTTTGTTTGTTTGTTCTTGTTCATGCTGAAGATCAAACTGAGGGAGTGCTGAGCTGCATCCCCAGCCCTTTTTATATTTTTATTTTGAGACAGGATCTCACTGAGTTGCTCAGGCTGACCTAGAACTTGCAATCCTCCCAACATTATAGGCATGTTTCTTCATGCCCACTGCTGTTGAATTTTAGGTGTTCTTTATATATCTAGCTATTAATCCTTTTTCAGAGAGTTGATCTGCAAATATTTCTCCTGTTCTCTGGGTTGTCTTTTCACTTACTTGGTAACAGCCTTTGATGCAAAAAAAGCTTATCATTTTGATGAAGTCTAATTTGTTATTTTCTGTCTGTAATTTTTTTTTTTTTTTTTTGAGGCGATCTCACTATATAGTTCAGGCTGGCCTAGAATTCACTATGTAACCCAGGCTGGCCTTGAACCCATAGATCCTCTGGCTCAGCCTCTCAGGTACTGGGATCACAGGCATGTGCCACCACAGCAGGCTTTTTTGTTTGTGCTTTTGGTGTCATATCCAAGAAATTGCTATCATGATCATTTTCCCCTGCATTTTCTTCTAAGAGTGTTAAGAATGTTGGTTCTTATGCTTGGGTCTTTGGTCCATTTTGAATTAATGTTTGCAAGTCCAACTCATTTCTTCTGTATGTAGATATCCAGTTTCCCCTGCACCATTTGTTGAAAAGCTCATCTTTGTCAGGTTGAATATCTTGGCATCCTGTCAGAGCAAGTTTTCAAATGTGGACCTGATGGATATTATGCGGTGCTGTAGGACATTTTTGAGGTAGTATGTGTGCTCCAGTCTTCCCTGAAGCAGCCTCTCTCCCCCACCCCCCACCCCCCAGAAGGACTACCATAGGCCAGGGGGAGGATATCCTGAGAACACTTCCCAGGTGGAGGAGACCTCAGGCAGCACCTAAGGTAGCCATGCTACCAGGCTGCTCCCTCTGAATTCAACCCAAACCAGCTGACACAGCCTGGCTCCAGGACTGCCCAGACCGGTTTGCAAGCTCTCTGCAAGCTCCCTGCTCCTGGAGATCTGGCTCCCTGGCCATTGCTTCTGCATATGCTCACTTTCACTCCCTCTACCGTCACCTCCCCCTCTCCTGCTCTCCTCCCTGCCAGTCCCTTCATGGTCCTTGCCAACCCCAAGACCAAGGGCTCTGAGCTGCTGCCCTGGCTTGGGGCCCCTTTTCTCCCTCAGGCCCCAGCCACGCCACTCAGGCTCTGATTCAGAAGGTTTCTATTTTTTTAATGGATGTAAAATTATCAATGATAACATGGTCAATAATGTTAACATAATAATTCACATTTATTGGGCACTTAGTAGGCATAGTGTACGTGCCTCACATTGTTCACGACACATAACAGACCCATGAGGCCCATATGATTACCATGCCTCCGAAACAGAAACTAAGGTGAGAGGGCTCAAGTTCTGTGCCCAAGGTCACAAGGCCAGCAAGTGACACAGTCATGATTCAAATGCCACCTCAGAACAAGGCTTCTGATCTACATTATCAGATACCCACTCCCACTTGGTGACCACAGTCAGTGAATGACCAGACCAGCAATATGTGTCAGCCAGTGTGTGTGTGTGTGTGTGTGCGCGCGCACTCATGTGTGCACAAATGCTTGTATGTGTGTAAGGAGGAGAGAGAAGGAAGCTCTCACCCTTAATGCTTTGCTACCATCTGCCCGCCATGAACAGTTTCTCCTCTCAATCCCACTCTGCCTTGGAGCCGGAGATTATGGACTGAAACCTCTATAAACTGTAATAAAAGGAGGGCCGAGGAGGTGAGCTGGTCCCAGCAGCTGGAAGGAAGCTCCCCTGCCACCATCCCAAGCTCCTAGGGCAGAGAAGGTGAGCCACGAGGGTGCCAAGAGCAACACTCCACACACCCCATGGAAATGAGAAGACACGTAAACAAGCCTCAGAAACAGACTTCTGGATCACCTACAGCAACCCCAAAGGGAAACGAGATGGGACAAT
>NW_004624758.1:2211271-2221272 GCF_000247695.1 Heterocephalus glaber
CAAGATCCCAATGATGAATGTAACTGTATTTTATACCTAAAATGTACCAATAAACTTAATGGGGAAAAGAAAAAAAAAAAGAAGGAAGCTCTCCAGGGGAAAGTGACTTAACTAAGGTCAGGGGTGGTGGACATGGGTAGAATTATCACCAGACCAGGTCCAAGGAGGTCCCTAAAAGAGGAGATGGGGACTTCAGTTCACCTCACCCAAGGGGTAGGTTGTAGGTTTGCTGGTTTCTGTCACAGAAAAATAATTTGCAGGACATGTCAGCGAGAGGCAGAGACTATTATTCTTAGACCAAAAGAGGTGCGGGCCCAGGGATTTAGCTCAGTGGTGCCACCGCCTGCCTCGAAAGCACAAGGACCAGAGTTCGATCCCCAGTACCAAAAAAAGGGGTGCATAGGAAGAGAAAATGGGGTGCGGCCCCCCAGAGAAGCAGATGGCCTCTGAGGCTGAGATTCTTCTGTGGCCTTGGCAGGTGAGAAGGGGTGTCTTTACGACATCTAGGGTGTGTATTCCTAGTGTCTGTCAGGTCACCCACTTGCTAGGCAAGATTAGAATGCAAGCCATCTGCAGGGGGTTGAAGTTTAAGAGATCTGCTGCCCGCTTAACAAAGCTGCTTCTTTGAAGATGGAGTTCTGTGGGAGGAAAAGCATGATTCAATTTACAGGTGGAAAGCAAGGCCTAATTTACAGGCTTATTGTATCTTTAAGATCCTTGGGAATTTTTTTTTTCAGTGTGTTTCCTGGAAGGGAAAAAGGCATTGTAACCTTGGATAATTATGTCTTAAAGCTGCAGGGGTTTTTTTTGTTCTGTTTTTTTGTGTTTTTGGTACTGGAGAGCGAACTCAGGACCTTGTGCCTGCGAGGCAGGTACAGTCCCACTGAGCTAAATCCCTGGCCCAAGGCTGCAGTATTTTTTAAGTAGAATTTTAAAATTACAATGTCCCTTGTCTCCTTTCTACCTATCTTTAGTTCTTCTATCCTACCTCAGAATTAAATCTCAAAGATAATTCCAGCGCCAGCCTCTTCAGTACCCACTGGGCATTGGGCACCTCCAGAGACCAGGTAGGGGCAAGTAGCCAACAACTGAGGCAACTTGTAATAAAAGTTTTGAACACAATAGCCCCCTTCCCCTTCCTGACTCACTAGGCCGGGCTTGAGTTTCTGCCTCAGTCCTCCCAGCCCCTCCTGGCTGGACTCACTGATACTGTTTTTCTGGCAAGTTCAGGCCTGCCCCAGGCGATGAAGAGGTAAACAAGATGTACTTTCACCTACAAGAAGCTCGAAATCTGGGAGGTAAGGGGAACTGCCTCCCTCAACCCTACAGCCTATCCAACCCCACATCACACTGGATATCCTGCTTCATTCCTTCTCAGTCCTCTAAGGCTGTCTCCTTCCATCTCCACCTGGATCCAAGCTGCCATCCTTTGTGTGGGCTAAGCACTGATCCGCTTAGCACAAAGTGGCTGCCCAGTCTGGGTGGCAGAGGAGATGCATGTGTTTGGTGTCTAATGAGGGCCAGAAAGGGCTTTATAGAAGAGGTCCATCTAGGTTGGGGAGGGTGAATAAGAATTTACAGGTGAAAAGATAGAAAAATGTATTTTAGTGGGATGAGTTCACATATAAAGGCCAGGAAGGCATCTTAGGGGACTGAAAGATGACAATAAATTAGAATTTAGGATGAGGGTGAAGTAACTGTAACCGAGCAAGGCTGCAGTAGCAGGGCCAGACTGTACTGTTCCCTGTAGATAATGGGGTGCCAGGCCCCCCAAGAGTGAGGGTGAGCTCTGACTGACAATGTGTTCAGTCTCCCCAGCAAATATAGGCCTTTATATGTGCGGGGTTTTTTTCCAGTTAGATGACAGAAACAGCCCCAGAGCTCCTTCCAGATGCCAACAACTCTCATTTTTACTGGTGTCCCTTGTGACCAGCCTTGCTGTGTAATTATAAACAGAACAACAGGCCTTTTTCTGTGCAGAAGGATTGCTTTGAGTATAGAGTAAGCATCTACAGGGGGAGGCACATGCAGTGGTTTGGGGGTTCAGATAATGGCCGAACAAATGCTGGGAATAAAGGTGTAGACCCTGGAGGATGAAGGAGATGGGGAGACAGGTGTTTCTAGCCTCAGCTGTTGACAGAGAAAGGCCCTGCCCAACACCCCACACCAGGAGTCTCCTGTCCACCTCTTAGCTGTGAAGAGGAGGTACAATGAATTTCATGGGTGAGATTCCAGCACTAGGGTGGGGCCAAGTTTACCTGTGAATAGGGTCACTGAATGTAAAAAACAAAACAAAACAAAACAAAAACCCTGGGCACCCAAGAATGTGAGCCTCTGTTCCCATCCCCACGCCTAAGTACACTGGCCTCTGTTCTCCAGGCAGCTACTGAGCTGGAGGAGGAAACAGCAGGGAGCAAAGGAGGACTTGGGGTGGGGGAGGAGCTCAGGCCACCGGCCAGCAGAGCCCGGAGCCAGCGGGGCAAAGGCAGCCCTATCCTGTTGCTGTTGCCCATGGTGGCCATGTCCCTTGGGAACCCAAGAGCAGGCCGGGGAGTGGCAGGGCAGGGTTAGCTCCCATGTTGGTGTCATCAAAAACCCTGTCTTTATTTCTATCCACTTAGTCAGAAGGGAGAAAGAGGCTGGGGGATGGGAAGAACGAAGGGAGCACGTTTCAGAGCAGGAATGGAAGAGAGGGTGGCGCCTTACCTGTCGGAGGCTGGCTCTGGGGAGTAAAGAACAGTCCCTGCACCACCACCAAGTGAGTCAGTGTGGGCGAGGGCCAGGTGTGGCCTCTGGGAAGGGCTGGGTTTCAGTTTGGAGAAGACACATGGGAGGGAAGGAGGCCCAGCTAAATAGCTGTGGGACCAGGGTTTCCAGCCCCAGCTGTGCTGCTCTTGGCAGCTGTGTGAGCTAGGGACCTGCTCTCTGCTGCCCTGACCCCGGGCTCCTCGGTAGACGGGCACTGGGGATCAGAACACCTCACTGCCAGGGTGTCAGGAAGAGTAATTAAAGGCAGTTGTATCTGTGAAGGCGCTTAATAAACCCTGAACCTCTGCCTAGCATAAAGAGGTGTTAAGCTTTGTGCTATTCCCCTGGGAATAAACAGCAGGGCGTACACAGGCGATAGGAAGTGGAGAGTAGATCTTCCTCAAGTGAGAAGGGATTGAGAGAGGGAGGGAAAGGGGATTGAAAAAGAATTAAGGTGGGTTATGTATATGTATGAACTCCCCACAAGAAATGTAATCATTATGTACTGCAAATATGCACTGATAAACAAATTTCTGAAAAGAAAAGCAGATGTCTTTGCTAGGCAATTGTCAATCCAAACCCCATCCATTATCTCTGGCCCAGCGTCTCCAAGCTTCAAAAAGTACCATCCACTCTTTTCTCCAGGTGCCCTCCATATGTTTGTTCTCAGCAGCTACCCATTTCCTTCCCCTCCTTCCCTGCCTCCCCCCCCCCGCATATGTCAGCCCCATCAATATTACATTAAAAACCATGTCCCCAAACCTTTGTCTGGGCCCCAAGCCCTTCTAGATGCTGCTTTATTTGCTCCTCCAGTCTTGCATGTTTATAGGATTTTGCAGGTTTTAAAGCCCCCACCCCCCGGCCTCAGTTAACTGATTTGTCATATAATGAATGCCATAATGAGACACTGAGGCACTGATGTGAACCCACGAGAGACCAAAAGGTAAGTGGTGGGCTAAGAGAATAAGGTGGGCTCATCAGGATGTCAGGTAGGAGTGAGCTTAACATGGGCAACCCAAGGTGGGTAACATGGGAGATGGAGGTGGGGAGGCAGCAGGGCCGGCAGGCACCATAATAAATGTCCCCTTCGATTCTGGGTGCATCTTCAGTGTGGATAAGAGAGCAATCTTCCGACATCCATGTGTCCTCCAACGCACCATGCATATCCTTCAGGGAAGAAGTGGGTCCTTAGAGGAAACCCATGCTAAGGCTGCCATTCGGTAAAGAGGGGACATTCTGTTCCTCTGCAGACATAATCTCATATTAAGACAGAAGGCTAGATAGTAGGTGTCTGGGGTGGCGATCTAGGGATTGGATGTTGAAGAAGTCACAAACATGATCTGCCGCAAAGGGAAAAGATTAGCTGAAAATATAAACTTGGGAATCAGTTGTCACAAAAGAGAACTTTTATCATTTCTTCTAGGTTTGAAAGCTGATGACATATCTTTACAATTCAGTGATAAGCATTGCTAATTATTTGCTTGAAGATGAGTCCTTTAAGCATGAACAAAGTGCATGCTTATTCAAAATGTTCATGTCCTGGACTCAAGAAAGAGAACAAAAGGAACAAAGGAAAGATCTGGAACTTGGAAAACCTTCATTCTAATAAGAGTTCTTTCCTTAAATTACACGGCATGCATCTGTTTCTACTGACTATCCCCTCTTTCTTCAAATCCGAGGAGACAGGTCTAATGTCAGCAATGGCTAGATCTGGATAGTCAAAATCAAATTATCATCAGAAATCTGTGACTTGGCTTAATGTTGCTTCTTTTTATTGGTGTTATCCTATGGTTTTCCCCATACATCAAAGTGGGCCCACGGTAAAGACCAACACACTGATGGTTCAGCAGTTTCAAGGGAAAGAAATCGCTTCTTGCTGATAACTGCAGCCCAAGTTCTAGGGCTTATCTTCCTTGACCTGGCATGTCTTATGGCCCATGGGTTATTGTCTTTGGAAAATGCAGCCCTCCGATTGGCCCTTCCAGATCATGTGCCCACACCTGAGGCAGAAAGTAGGGTCACCTTCATCTAGACTATTAGGTCTTTGGGATGGGGCGAAGTGGTTCTGTAAAGTAACCCAAACACTGTAACCCCAAAAAGGAAAATGGATGCTAGTCTGACAGAAGCCATAGCTGCCCACTATGTGATCTTTAATGAGAGCTATTATTGTGAAATGCTATTGGAAAAGTTAAGCTGACATTTATTAAACACTTGAAATAAAGGCTTTGTGGCACACAGTAAGTTCTCAATAAATGTTATGGGAAGAAAAAACATTATAAAGGAGTGAATAGGAACATACATTCAACTGTAAGGAAAAAATTGAGTCAAATAAGGGCACTATTTTCTTAAGTCTTGGAAATGAACCAGAAAAAAAGCTCAGGATAAATGGCGCATTCCTTGGAGACAGGGCTGAGTAATGTTAATTAAGACGTAAAACTACTCTGGAGGAAAGGAGTGCAAAACACCTGAGTAGTGATGAGAAGGACGATGGAAAGTTTCCATGAACTGAAGAAGTAGGCAAGGGAGTGGCAGCTGAGCTCTAAGGAGGAAAAGGCAAGCAGGGACCTTAGACTGTGTCCCGAACAGCCAGGCAAGATGGTTCTCGACAGAAAGACGAGGGAAATACTCGTGTCTTAGTCCATTCAGGCTCCTATAACAAAATACTATAGCCTGGGTAGTTTACAAACAACAAAATTTTACTTCTCACAGTCCTGGAGGCCAGGAAGTTCAAGATCAAGATGCCAAGAGATTACATGCTTGGTGAGGGCCCATTTGCACTGTGCCCTTACATGGCCATTGGAGCTGGGGAGTTGCTGGCTTCTCTTCTATAAAGGAACTAATCTCATTCAGGAGAGCAGAGCCCTCATGATCTAAGCACCTCCCAAAGGTCCCATCTCCGAAAAGTCCTACCTCTGAGCCTCGGGGAGGATTTTGGCCTATTAGTTTTAGGGAGACACAACATTCAGATGGTAGCATGAGGTCTTTCAAGGACCACTAGGCCCATCAAAGAATGAGGCATCGATAAACAGGATTCAAGCATTTACATTAGAAGGGAGGTCTAAGAAAAGACAGCTAAAATCTTTGAAGGCCTGGTCAGACTTCAGATAACTGGGTTAGGAACTTTTGGGTCTGAAAGACAGCGATTAAGAAAAAGCAATAATTCAAATACAACACTGTAAGCAAAATGCAGGCATGCTCATCAGATGTTAAAATTTTGAAGTTGAAATTTCAGTAACATGAAATTTCCTTGCAGGATTGGCTGAGCCTTGCTTTCTCCTCCATGTGATGGGCAGAATAGTGCTAAAAAATCACTATTGTGATGAGGAGGGAATGAGATCCATCAGGGGACAGTGTGTGACTCATGGGAGGTCCAAGTAAAACTAAAGCAATCTGACAGAAGTCCCCATGGGGTTGGCCAGGATGTGGCACTGTCAGTAGCACAGGGGATCCAGAGTCAGGAGCAATGAGCATGGGAGTCCAAGATCTACTCCAATCTTCATTTTTCCCATCTCTAAAAGGCAATAATACCAACCCCACAGAGCCATTTCAAGAAGAAATGAGATCCTATAGGAAGAAAAGGGGCAAAGGGGAGGGAGAAGTGGGAGGGTTAGGGGAAAGGAAAGAAGGGAATGGAATTAATATGAGAAAATGAAAAAATGGAAACAAAGTCTTTGTAAATAGGGAAGGATGGAGGGGTTGAAGGGAGGGCAGGGGAAGGGAGAAAAAATAAGAGCCAAGAGAGTACGTAAAGGTGCATATCTCCAATGATGAATGTCATTATATTGTACACCTAAAATGTACCAATAAAAGGATATACAAAAAAAAAAAGAGATTCTATATTCATTCAATAAGAATTTGATACATGTGTACTACTTACCAGACAGCAGGTTGGGTGCTGGGTGGGAGTACAACAATAAATAGGAAAGTCTTGTCCTCATGGAGCTTAGAGTCCAGCGGGAAAGGCCATGCATCATCACAAACCTGAAGGATGCTTACTAGGACAGAGGGAAGCCACCATGGAAGTCCCAAAGGCGATCATGGAGGGCCCTTTGCTCCATCTTCTATTGCTACTGTCAAAGCACCTTTTATTTTTATTAGTACACATTTGCAGTACACAATGCTTACATTTATTGTGGGGGAGTTTGTACAGGTACATAACACATCTTAATTCTTTTTTCATCCCATTCCCCTCTCATCCCTCCCTGCTCCCTCCAAATCTTGTTCCCCTTCCCATTTCCATTTTTTTCTTCAACTCTTTTTAAAAATCTCTTTTCTCTTCCCTCCTTCCTCTCTCCCCCATCTCTTGGTCTCCTTTCTGTTTGAAAAAGATCTCACTACTTTATACTTTTATTTTTTTCTATTCATTTATATTTTGAGTTTTTCATATAAGAGAAACCATGTGATATTTAAACTGTGTATCTGATTTATGTCACTTAATATTATGGTCTCCAGATGCATCCATTTACCTGTGAATGACTCGTTTATCCTTCTTTATGGCAGAGTAGTACTTCTTTGTGTATAAATGCCACATTTACTTTATCTATTCATCTGTTGATGGCATATAGACTGTTTCCAAGATTTAACTATTATAAATTGTGCTGCTATAAACATGGGTATGCACGCATCACTGTAACATGGCAACTTTGGTTCTTTCAGGAAGATACCTAGAAGGGGACTAGCTGGGTCAAATGGATTTTCTATTTTTAGTGGTTGTTGGTTTGTTAGGAGACAGGGTCTCATTATGTAGTTCAAGCCAGCCTTGAACTCACTAGGGAGCCCAGACTGGGGTTGAACTTGCAGCAACCCTTCTGCCTCAGCCTCCCGAGTGCTGGAATTATAGTGTTACACTATGCCCAGCTTATTTTTATTTTTTGAGGAATCTCCATACTGATCTCCACAGTGGTTAAACTAGTTTGCATTACCACCAACAATGTAGAAGGTTCCCCCATTCCACAGCCTTGCCAGCATTTGTCATCATTTGATTTCTTGATAACCATTCTTTCTGGAGCAAGATGTAATCCCAGCGTTGTTTTAATTTTTATTTCTCAAATGCCCAGCAATGTTGACCTTTTTTTTTTTTTTTTGGTACCAAGGATAGAACTTGGAACCTTGTTCTTGTGAGGCAGGTACCAGAACCACTGAGCTAAATCCCCAGCCCAATGTTCCAATGTTGACCATTTTTGCATGTATCTATTGGCACCTTCTCCAACTCTGACCCTCCTGCTCCCTGTAACAAGGTCTCTTATTACTCTGCATTAATACCAGGTTAATCACACCCACCTTGACTGCTTAAACTAAATCACATCTACAAAGTTCCTTTTTGCATATACAGTGACATATTCACAGGTTCTAGGGCTTGGGATGGACACAGTACTCCTGGGCTATACAGGCAGAAATGGGTTATCTTAGACACCAGAGAGTGAAAGTGGGGTATCTTCTCACACCAACTTGCTGATAGCATTCCATTAAATCCAGTCACGGGGAGGGAGCAGAGTAGACATCTGAGGGCTGGCTATAGATGCAGCTCTCAAGAGTACACTGTCACACAAGAGACCCCCATAATGTTACAGAACTGGCCACTGCCACTTAGTAGCACTGAGACCTTGGGCAAGTATATTAATCCTCTAAGAATCCAAATCCACTGAGTGAAAGGGATAAACAGAACTGCCCGGAAGGGCTGCAGAGGACTAATGATGACATTACCCATGAAATCACTACAGACATTGCCTGATCTCAGTAAATGTCTTTTATGGAATGCCTTCTACATCTGTCTCTCTCTCTTTCTTCTGTCTCTTTTGCTGAGGTCACCGTTTTCTCCAGGCCTCTCAGAAACCTTAACTTGCTTGCCAATCATACCATCTGCTTCAGCAACAGCTCTGGGGCCCCATACAGGAGGCTGCATCAACCATGGAAGCAGCACCTAGTCTCTGAAGCTAAGTTTTTTCCTAGGTACAATGGAGGTAGGAGTGTCTATCAGCCAGTTGTGGGGCCACTCACTCATAATTCCAGCTACTCGGTGTCTGAGGCAGGAGGATCATGAATTCAGGGCCAGCCTGAGCAATTTAGTAAGCCCCTGTCTCAAGAAACAGCCGTGGGTGTAGCTCAGTGGTAGAGCACTTGCCTAGCATGTGCTGGGCCTTGGGTTCAATTTTCAGTACAGTACACACAAAAAGTCAAGTCCATTAAACCAGTCTGTCCTGAAGATCAAGTAAAACGAATGGAAAGGGCATGAGAAATAGTAGTGTCATTCTTTCTCCAGAGGCCTGGCCTCATTTCTTTTCCCTTCTCCTCATCTTTCACATTCCTCACTCAGCTGCACTGGGCAAGCCCCTTCTCTCAACGATGAACCTGCAGAGCGTTAAACAATTCCCTTGGTCTCTGATATTCTCAGGGTGTCCCGAGGGTTACTCATTCTTGCAGTCCTGTTCTCCTGCGCTTCCAGCAATCTGTTCAATAGGATTTCTAGAGTCTATTCGGCCATAGCTGCTTTGTTCTTGCACGCCTTTGCCTCAATACTGGACACGAGGGCCTGGAGGAAAGGTTTCTCGCGCAGTATGTTGGAACAACTTCCTCTCCTCACTGGGCCCCAATTTCCTTTTTTTGTATTGAGTCCTTTGGGCGGGAAGGCTAAAAGAGCACTTTCAGTTCTGCAATTTTAAACTGATAGAATTGCAGTTGGTAGTAGGGTCTTTGTAGGCTACCTAGTTCATGGTTTTCCTTTCCAGAGGGGAAATGTTTTTCTTTGTCTCACCCGTGGGGCAAGCCTTCCTGGAGGGCTTGCAGTCCTGCTTTCCTACCCTGCGAAGTGGGGGCCCGCGAGCCTGCCCGGCTCTATGCGGGCTCGAGGGGGCCGGAAACACGTGTGTGTTCACCTACGTGTACACACGTGAGCACACCTACAGCAGCAGGGGGCGCTCGGGCCAGCAGGGGGCAGCACAGGCACAGTTTGCAATTACCCGGCGCAGCCCCGAGGGAGGAGGGCGTGCTGCAGTCCCAGCGGCGGCTGGAGGTGCAGCCTCCCAGGTGGGAGGCGGGGGCTGCGGGCGCAGGAAAAGGCGCCTTGGCAGTGGGCGCTCAGCGGGGCCTCCTCCGGCCGGGCGCGGCGCGGCGCGGCGAGGGGGAGCGAAGGAGCGAGCGCGCTGGGAGCACGCAGGCGCTCTGCTCCGGCTGGCCCTCGGCCGGCGCGCAGCGCGGGAGCAGCCCGCAGCGCGCCCCCCACGCCCCCCGCAGCCCCCCGGCCGCCCGCGGCCAGC
>NW_004624758.1:2224880-2437614 GCF_000247695.1 Heterocephalus glaber
TATATATATATATATATGTTCTGAGTGACACTAAGTGACATGACAGGCACAGCCAGATGGGGTGATGGGGTCAGATGGGATGAGGGAATTAGACCTCCTGGAGAATTTGACACTTGAAATGATAGGATCTCAAATTTAGTCTTGGCATAGCCATGGTCCAGTTGTCACATATAAAAAAGGAAGAAGCCATTGTAATTGTCTTCAACAAGTCTTGGGGCCCCTTTGGTGGGAGGGTGAGTCCTCCTCCTCTCTGGGGTGTTGTGGACAGTCAGTGGTTTTCCAGCCTTTGATAAAATACGAATAGAAAGATCTTTTTAAAACCCCACCTATAGGACTAGGGATGTAGCTCAGAGTAGAGCTTTTGCCTGGCATGCTTAAGGCCCTGGGTTTGATCACCAGCACTGCAGAAACACCTACATGTATAACATGCAATGGAAAGTGGGCTTCCTGTGCAGTGTATCTCTCAGATGGGCCCTTGGCTCACCCTACCAACCTGATTGTCACCCTAAGCCACTGCTCTTCAGAAAACCTGGGCCTCCCTCCTGTTAGCCCAGCTATGCCCAGCCCTTGGGTGTGGTCTGGTCTGAACAGGGCAGGCCAAAGGAGGGAGGCCTGCCCTACCTGCTCTCCTTCTATGAATGCAGCTGAAGATCCCATTGGTGTCTTGGCAGCGGCACCCACTGTTGACTTGTATTAGCTCTCTGTTGACTAAATCGCTGGCATCACTTGTGCTTGGGTGGCTGCTGCTCAGCCCCACCTCCGTTGCCTGCGTGTGCAGTCTTCAAACAAGCAGCTCTGTGCAGAAAGCTGTTAGGATGTGTGGCTGACTGGTTAGCACTCCCGCCATGTCCTGTGAGGTTCTGCTGGTTATCCTTTGTAGCATTTGGTGCAGTTCTTGCTATATCTGAAACTTGGCCTTGAGTCATTAGAGTACAGTGCAAACATGAAGAGTTCCCGTGTTATCTTACAGCCTGGCTGTGCCACCTAGGGGAACTTCAGCTCTCTGAGTATTGATTTCCCAGTTTTTAAAATGGGAGGGTTAAATGATGGAAAGGGTATAAAAAGCCTCAATAAACAGCAAGATGCTGTAGGGTTGCTGGGAGGTTGTATTTTTATAAACTTACGTTTCCTCTTTGGATTATGGAAAGAATTGGGGAAAAATTCTAGAAATGGCCACTAAAAAAACAAAAATAAAACTTGTGACAGGCAAGGCAGTCATTGCTCAGCTCTTTGGTAGAAATTGGAATTTGAATATAGAATGAGAGATGCTTTTTAAAAGTTTCACTTTGGATGAGAAAAAATCCCCCCGCAAGTTCTTAGAGCTGGAGCCTCTGGTCCAGTGGAAGATACACAGTACAACATAAAGGTCATACGTCTTATTTTGCAGTTGAAAGAGACCCTAGATAATATATATCTCATCCATTATGTGTATGGTAAACTGAGGCCTTTGGGTATAAAGTGGCTTTCCATTAGTCACTAGGTAAAAGAATTGGAATGGGCAACCTTGGGAACCCTGATTGCTTAGCTTTTTTTTCCTTTTTTTTTGGTACCAGGGATCGAACTCAGGTCCTTGTGCCTTCACAGCAGTTGGTGAAACCACTGAGCCAAATCCCCGGCCCCATGATTGCTTAGCTTTTGAAGGTGTAGAGCATAGGTCAGCTATAGGATGATAGTGTTGGCACCCCTAGTCCTAGCACATAGGGGTCAGGATAAGCTCCGGCCAGTTGGAAGGATAAATTTTTCCTAACAGTAGGAAACGAGCGAAGTGATTCTCTAACTTCATTGTATGCAAAGTTCATCTGGGAGGTTTTTTCCCCAAGTTTTATGGGATGGGGTGGGGGTCTTGTTTTGTGCCCCAAGCTGGGCTCAAACTCCCAGGCTCAGTGATCCTCACGCCTCAGCCTCTCAAGTACTTGGACTATAAGCAGCACTACTGCACCTGGCTCATCTGGAATTATTTTCTTCCAATTAAAATTCCTAGAACCCTCCCCAGGAAGTTCTGATTCAGTGGTTCAGGAAGCTGGGCTTTTAATAATAAAGTACACCCACTGCAGGTGATACCGAAACATGGGGTCCCTTCACACCCTCTAAACACTGTGGCTCTGGCTCTGAGTACCTGGGGCAGCTGCACCATGAATTAAAAATCCCTGTGGGCCTGGTGGGAATTTTGGCACTGTGAGTCAGAGGTTGACCTGTGCTTCAGGGAGCCTGTTTTTGCTGAAGCAGAGTGTAAACTGGGCTGGAGGACTGTCTTGAGCCCAGTTGTGATGTGGCAATTGTCCAGGTGAAGGCGTAGGGTGGGGGCAGGTGGCCAGTGTGTTCACAGATAGGCAGAGTGGACCCTCATCTGGGGGGTCCTGCTGTTCTTCTCACCCTTGGTTGTGGGAAGAAATCAAGAGCCATGCAGCGTACCCCAAGAGGAAGGAGAAGGTAGCTCCTTGCTTCAGCTCTCTCCCAAGGCTATGGCTACCTTGCCTCTTCACAGGCCTCTGGGTGGCTTGCTTTTCTGTTCTGCAGGATAGGTGTTGGCTAGAGGTGGCCGTGTGATTCATACCTACGCCCTCTTAGACATGAGTTAGCCACATGGGTCATGAGTTTGTGTTATTTTTGTAAATACCTCTTTTGTTTTAAAGGAGGGCTGAGGTCAGGGCTGATAAAGGTGGGTGGTGAACACCCTTTTGAAGGGGAATATGATAGAGGTACAGTCTCTAGCTCTGGTTCCAGACTTGCTGGATTGTCACCGTTGATATAGGGGGAGAGAGTTATCAGGGAGAAGGGACCACTGGGGGTGGTGGGGTCTGCCCAGCCTCTCCGGTGCTGGTAACATGACCTACAGTGGTACAGGGCTCTGAACAAATATTAACTTGCTAAGCACTTCCACGTGCATAATCTCATTGAATTCTGTTCCTAGTATTGAAATAGCAGGAGGTAAGTGGGGTTGGGGCCTTCTCCTAAATTCTTGAAAAATACCCACACCAGTAACCGCAGAAATCCTCTATCTGCAATTTGTCCTCAAACCCTGCACACTGCATCTGTCCCCACTGCTGGACTCCCTTTGGTGGGCTGTAGGATGTTCCCCCACCTCTGTGTGCTCTTCCCCGAGCCTTCTTCAGCAGGAGTCAGCACTCACTTTCCACCGCTCTCGCCCAGCCTGCTGCCTGCAGCCAGGTCAGCCGCTGATTCATCTGGGTGTAATTTTCAGGTTGATGTGCATCTCTCCCCCACTCACTGCACATTTAGAACGTTCACAGCAGAAGGATTAGAAAATACAGAGAGACAAGAGATGTTATACCAGCATCTAAAATTTCATCAGAGATAGCCACTGGTAAAATTGTAGTATGTATCCATCTGTGCTTTTTTTCTCCATTATTTAAATAGGAATACATGTTTAAAATGATGAACTTACATGGGTTGATGTAAGTTCCCCATCATTCCAGCACAGAGGGACTATAAACCCCACCTTTGTGTCTCTTTAGGGTGAGGCCCTTGGCCCTCCCCTCCTTATATCCCTGCAGTGCTGGTTGGTGCTCTGAGCTGTCTGTTGCCTTCTGGTCCTCCCTAGGTGAGACGCAAGCTCCTCTGAGGCCTCCCTCCCCCAGTCACCTCCTCCTGCTGGCAGGTTAAAGGTCTTATTGATGTGGCCTCGGAGTCCCCTTGCCTCTGGGAACATCTGGTTTGGGGCAGTGGCAACTCTTGCCTGTCCAGGGATTTGCCTGCTTCTGCTGACTTGGCAAGGGGGGCTGAGCCTCCTCCTCCAATCTCCCTAATCTCAGGCCTTCTCTCTAGAGCTCCGTGTATCTCATCCATACCACTTGATTTTAATGTTGGTTTTATTTTTAATTGTTTTCCAAAGTATTTTTGTTTGCCCCAGATTAATTTTTCTTACTCACCAAAAGCCCATTGAGCCCTTCCACTGTTAAGCATTGGTAGGCACATGGGAAGCCAGGACAGTCTCTTGAGCTCCCAGTCTGTGGCAGTCTTCTGACCTGACACAAAGCAGTACTGGAGAACAGCAGCTGAGCTGTGGAGTGCAGTGGGAGAAGGTTTGATGCCCAGAGTGACATTGGGGTTGTTCCCATGGATCCATAGAGGGTAGCTGTAGATGTCTCTGGGCAGCAAAGCCCCACCCACTCCCTTGTGCTCTGGGCTCCTTGGGGTGGGGAGGATTATGAACTCGGGCTGTGTGCTTCCTAGGTTTTAAAGGAGTGAGTTGAGGGACCTGTCCAGTGTGGCTAAGCATCAGGAGCCTGTAATACAGGCCACCCTTACTGAGCAGCAGGCCTGGTACTGTGCTCATTGCTTCCAGGATAATCTTGTTGAATGTGCACACAAACTGTGCTGGTACCTACTGTTGTTTTCCCTGATTTGTAGAGCAGAGAATCAGGGTTTAACAGAAAGGTTACAGCTAGTGAGGCAGACTCCAGCTTCAAGCTCCGGCAGTCTGATTCTAGGAGCCCAGGTAGATGAGGACCTCTAAGCCTCAGGAGAGTTTCTGCTTTTGCAGGTTACTTGGGATTTCCAGAGACTAGAGTTGCATTTTTAGTCAGACTTGTTGAACGCAGTGTCTTGACAGTGCATTCCAGTTTGATGTCCATAATTCTTCAACACCTAGGTCAAAAGTAGACAACATGTTTAAACAGTGCTTAATAGAACAACATTAAAATCATCACCAAGCAAAGTATTTTTCATGTCCCCATCCTACCGCATAGCATTTGGTTGGTTTCCCTTTGTTCATTTTGAATACATACATACAAGCATGGTGTACATCCTTTTGTTTTTGTTTTTGTTTTTGTTTTATGGAACTGGGGATCAAACCCAGGGCCTCGTGCATCAAAGCAAACATTGTACCACTGAGCCATACCCCAGCCCTATCCTTTAATAAAAAGTTTTCCTCCCTCCACGTCTAAGCTTTCAGACATGCTTCTTGCCATTTGGCACCTTCTGTACTTATTCTGGATGCCTAAATCCAACCTGGTTCTCTGTGTATGGTCAGCGAGTGAGTGAGTAAGTAAGTGAGTAATACTTGCCTCTGCCTGTTTCTCGGGGTTGGAGGTTGATATGTAAAGCACCTGCCCTTGGTCTGTTAGGCAGCCCTGTTTCCCAAGCCCACAGAATTTGTGTTGCTTCCCATAATGGCCGCTGCATGGGAAGGAATTATCATCCTCTTACAGGGGTCTTGGAGATCAGATGGCCCTAGGCCTCTCACCTGGTTAGTGTGGCAGAGCCAGGTTGGATCTAGGTTTCCTGACTCACTTTCCAGTGCTCTTGCCCCAGCCCATGCTGTGCATACCCTGGCCTTCCTGTTTCATATGTGTGCTCCTTGGACTCTCTGGGAAGATCAGAATTTTACCCCCTGTCCCTTCTGCACCATTTTGCCTTCGAGTCTCTGGCATTTGGGTTCAGTGTGATATTTCTCGGCAGTTGTTGCAGGTTCTTTTCCCCAGAGTCTTAGCTGGCTGAATTCCCAGCTCTTCCTTCTTGAGGCTGAGAACTAGAAAATATGTCAAGGGTTCCATCCCACCATTTGGGACTATCTGATGCTTCTTTGGTACTTAGCACTGAGTTTGCCCCAAGGGGAGAATTTGTCCACCCTGCCAGCCTAGCTGTGAGGATACCATTTATGTGGGTTGGCAGGAACCTGCAGAGTTGGCACCCCCTGGCTGTGGTGTCTGAATGTTGTTGTGTGTATTGTGACTTCCCCTCATGTGGGCTGAAGGTGGCCTGACAGTGCTGGTCGTTTGTCCTGTCTCCTTGCTTGGCCACCTGCACATGGGCATAGTGTTCCATGCCTGTAATCCCAGCTACTAGCAAGGCTGAGGCAGGAGGATGGTAAGTTCAAGATCAGCCTGGGAAATTTAGCAAGACCCTGTCTCAAAATAGAATATGAAAAGGGGTGGGGGGGTATAGCTTAGTGTAAAGGCCCTGAATTTAATCCCTAGCAATGGAAAAGCACCAACAACAAACTGAACCATAATGTAATACAAAGTGTGTCCTTTTTTTTTTTTTTTTGCAGTACCGGGGTATGCCACCGTGTCCAGCTTAAAATTTTACACCATTTCTTAGTGTTCTGTTCAGTGTCATGAAGTACATTTATATTATTGTGTAGCTGTCACAAATGGAAATTCTGTCGCCTTTAGACAGTATCCCCCCCGAGGGGGGTTCCCTGAAGTCCTGGTGACCACTGTTCTGCTTTTTTGTCCCTATGATGTGACTGCCCTAGCTATTCTAAGTAGAACCTATAGTATCTGTCCTTTTGTGTTTGGCCTATGTCACTTAGTATAATGTCTTCCAGATTCCTCCTTGTTGTAACATATGCTAGGCTTCCATTCCTGTTTAAGGCTGAATAATGTTCCATTTCATGGATGTCTCACAAATCATTTCTCCACCCATCTGAGTTAGGGACTTTTATGCAGGTCTGGACTGTATTAACTCGGTCCTGCCCGTTCATTGG
Organism: Heterocephalus glaber; assembly: GCF_000247695.1. The sequence continues at coordinate 2,231,332 of NW_004624758.1, forward strand.
AGGCACTGCCATTGGTGCTGTGAACTCCCCAGCCCAGCCCCCTGGTCTCGAATGATGCCATCTCTCTCCTGGGACTTGCTCTGTGCTGAGTATGCTCCGAGGCTCTCTGGGCTTACCTGGGGAGCCTGTGGCAGGCAAGTTTCCTCCTCCTCACATTTCTGTCTGAGTTGCTCAGTATTGGCAAATTCATTAACACATGGAAACACTTTTAAAATGATGAACTAGAAGTATAAAAGACTTTGTATAGCATGACTAGTTTAAAGAAAACTAATACAGTGAGCATCCTTGTGCCTACCCCCCAGCATAAACAGAGAAGACCGGTGCTGAGAAAGTCCAAAATTCTCCCCAGGCACATTCCCCCCTCCTCTCTCCTGAAGTTTCTCTTTCTTCACTTCTTTTTCTTTATGGGTTTTCCTTAATGACATATTGTTAGTTTTGCACATTTGTGAACTTTAATAGACTTTTCACTCAGCGCTGGATATGTGAGATTCATCTGTGGACGAGGTACCTGTCGTTCTTACTGCTCTGTAGTTGTGCATAAACGTGTGAGAATTTATTTACTCTTTGTGGATATCTGGGATATTTTCAGTTTGAGGCTATTTTAAAAAAAATACTGCTTTGAACCTTTCTGGAATTGGTTTCCTGGTGTGAATATATAAGCCAGCATCTCTTGGGTATATACCTGGAATTGGGCAGAGCCTTGTCATATCATGCAGAATTGTCTCCCTGAGCCCCTCATTCAGTCTTCTCCCACATTTGGCATTCGGAAGCTTTTTTATTTTACCAATTTACTGGGAATAATGGGAACTCTTGTGGTCTTCATGTTTTCACAGTTACAGGATGGTTTGAGTATTTTATATGTTTGCTAGCAATCTGTATTTCCTTCTGGAATGCTTTGTTTTATACATTTTGCCTGTTTTTTGGTAGATTTGAATTTTTCTCACTGTGTTTAGCCTATTCACCCCTGGTCTTTGTGAGACAGTTCACCATATCCCCTGCTCATCTGAGAGCAAGAGAGAACACTTGGAGCCCCCAAATTGACAGGCTTCCTCCACCAGTGTTGCTATGCTGAGCAGAAATTGTTTCAATTCCACTTTTACTGTGAATGAGTTACAGTCGGTGGCTGCTGGTGGCTTTGGATGAGTAATGGCAGGATCTGTAGTCTTTCTTCATTCTCTTCACTTCTAGAAAACATTTTCATTAAGGCTGGGTGTGGTGGCGCATGTCTGTAATCTCAGCACTCTGGGAAGCTCGGCAGGAAGATCACACGTTCAAGCCTAACCCTGGCAGCTTAGCAACTTAGTAAGACCCTGTCTCAGAATATAAAAAGGAGTGGTGATATAGCTCAGTGTGAAGGCCTTGAGCTCTACTCCCTCCAAAAAATCATTGGGAAAATTTCTAAACATATTCAAAGGTAGACAGAACTGTGTAATGGACACCTAAGTATTCACCAGGCTTCACTGCTTACAGGTAAATTGCCAATCATTTATACCCTCACCACTGCCTCTCTCCAATTATTTTAAATTTCAAACATGTACTTCATTATATGTCTCTAAAAGATGAGGGCCATTTTTTTAAAAAAAATCACAGTATTGTTAAAACATCTAAAATAATTAACAATTTTTAGTTTCAGATACTTTTGTCAATGTCCAAATTTTCCTCTTCAATGTTTTAGCGAGGTGCATTGCATCTGGTTGATAGTTTATCAGAGCCTTTAATCTAGAGCACTCTGCCCCATGTTGTTTCATTTTTTGCTTTTTGTTTGATATTTATGTGTTGAAGCAGTGAACCATTTATCCTCTCTTAAGTTCCTGCCGTCTGGATTTTGTGGGTTGTAGCCTTAACATTTGGTCACCCCGAGTCAAGGCTGCCAGAGGGAGCTGGCCCTATCCAAAGTGTTTAACTCAAGACACACAAGTCAATGGGACAGTTTCCTTGTCCTCGGGAAGCTTTAGTGGAGATGAGTAATTACACCTGATGTGAAAAGTGCCAGGGAAGGCTCAGAGGAAGTCCTATGGAAGGTGCAGTGAGAGGGAGAGGAGACAACTCCATGGTGAGTAACCCAGAAAATATCAGAGAGAATGCTTTGGGCTCTGAGAAGTATACGAACAGGCTTGCTGGTAGCCAGAACAGCATGTGCAAAGGTACTGAGGCTAGAAATAACATGTCCAAGATTCCTGTTCCTTGCTCAGTCTCTACCTGTAAGCCAAGACAACCCTCATTTTTTTTTTCATTAAGTTTATTGGTACATTTTAGGTATTAAATACAGTTACATTCATCATTGGGATCTTGTACCTTTACATGATGTATCTTAGTTCTTATTTTTTCCCCAGTTCCCTGCCCTCCCTTCACCCCCTCCTCCCTTCCCTATTTACAGAGACTTTGTTTCCATTTTTTCCTTTTCTCATATTTTTTTCTTTTCGCTTCTTTCCTTTGCCCTACCCTTCCCACTTCCCCAACTCCTTTAGACCTTTTCTTCCTATTTCACATTATCAGTTATATCATTTGAACCTTATTTACACTTTTAGTATTTCATACCAGAGAAACTATTTGGTATTTACACATGTGTGTCCTGTTTATTTCACTTAAGAGTATCGCCTCAGTGTGCATTCATTTAGCTGTAAATGTCTCTAGTTTCTCGTTCTTTATGGCTGAGTAGTACGCCATTTTTTTTTTTTTTTTTTTGGTATTGGGGATCGAACTTGGGACCTTGTGGTTGCGCAGCAGGCACCGGAACCACTGAGCTAAATCCCTGGCCCTCCAATTTATAGAAAAACCACATCTTCTTTATCCAGTCTCCAGTTGATGGCCATTTGGGCTGTTTCCAAGTTTTAGCTATTACAAACTGTGCTGCTATGAACATGGGTGTGCACATATCGCTGTGGTATGATTCTTTTAATTCTTTTGGGAAGATCCCCAGCAGAGGAATGGCTGGCTCAAATGGGACCTCTAATCCTAGTTTTTTGAGGTATCTCCATACTGATTTCCACAGTGGTTGCACCAGTCTGCACTCCCACCAACAATGGAGAAGGGGTCCTTTCTCCCCACAGCCCAGCCAGTGTTTGTTATTGGTTGATTTCTTGATAGCAGCCATTCTTTCTGGGGTGAGGTGGAACCTCAGTGTTGTTTTTATCTGCCTCTCTCTAATGACCAGTGATGTTGAACATTTTTTCATATGTTTATTTGCTGCATTTACTTCTTTGTCTGAGAAGTGTCTGTTCATTTCAGATGCCCATTTTTGAATCGGGTTTTTATATTTGGGTGGTCTGACTTTTTTGAGTTCTTTATATATTCTAGATAGTAGACCTTCATCTGAGGAAAAACTGGTAAAAATTTTTTCCCCATATTGTAGGTTGTCTCTTAGCTTTGTTGGTGGTTTCTCTTGCACAACCCTCATTTTTTACTGGACATTATTTCTTTGAAGAGGTTCAAACTCCACATCTTTGGAAAGTTCAGTAGATTTAATGAAAGAATCTGTTTCTTTTTTCTACTATGTCCACTTCTTGTTTCATCATTACCTCTTTAAAACTGATGTTAGCCTTGGATTTTTCCTTTGTCTGGGTCTTGTTCGGGTACTCTTTGCAACCCAGGAGCCCTTCAGTGGGCCCTTTCCATCTCTTCTGGCTGGAAATGCGTGATGTTTTGGGGAATGCAGAATCAGTGAGCCCTCCAGAGATGGGAAAACAGGGCAGCCGGGATGACTGGGCTTTCCTCCTAATGGAGCACTTGGAGAGTGCATGATCCACAGCCTGTCCTGGGTGGAAGGCTTGTCCTGGATCCCTTGGAATGCTCACTGCTTGCTTAGCCCAGTGCTGCTCACCTGTGGCAAATGAGCAGTAATTAGAGTGTAATAAGGTCAGCTTCTTGCATGCAGCCTTTCTGGCCCGTAGGAATGATATCCTTGAGCAAGCCTCTTGGCTCTCCCAAGCCCCACTACCTTTTCTAAAGCAAGCTGGAATTTTTCCCCCTGGCAGAGGGTTTTTCCTGGTCTCCTGCCCATGAAATGGGCAAGGGTTACATCCAGGAACACCTGCTAAACCATAGAGGCTCAGGAGGGTTAGTTATTAACATGCAGTGTACTCTCAGCTGCCCATCCGTGGCATTTCACCGACCACAATCCTTTTATTGCTTCTGTTTGCTGGGGCCTGAGACCAAGCCTGAGTCACCTGCTCAGTCAGTTGTGATCTGTTTTAGGTGACTCCCAGCTGCTTTGATGGCAGCAAGAGTGGCTGGTCAAAGTCCAGGGAGGGGCCCAGTCTGGCAGAGAACCAGCTCAGGTCATACGCACACACCAGCAGTGACTGATCCAGTGAGATGCTTATGCAGGAAACAGAGAAAGAAGATACAGCTGTGGAATATTTTAATGGGAGAGTGGAGAATCCAACTTGGAGATATTGGTTCAGGATAACTCTGAATTGTAAAGCTATAGATTTATTTTGAAGTCTAGAAATGTTTAGCTTTATGGAGAAGTTCCTCTTTATTAGAGAGACTCTGAAAGAAAAAAAAATGATGTGCTCTCCTTTAAAAGCATCACATATATTATGATTACTGTAATGTGTTACAGTGGACCCTCGCGTTACAACCACCCTGACATATGAACAACTTGAGTTATGACCAGAATTTTAGTTTTAATTTACAAATAAAGTCTTTAAGTTAGCACTTGAATGCCCCAGAATGCCACCCGGCCACTTGTGCTTCCAGATGGTCTCAGATACGGATTTAACCCTTAAAGAGCCCTGGAAGGAACATTACAATATCCTTTCCTGTGTGGGGTTAATTGAGAAATCCTGGGCCAGTGTCTCTGTAAGGACACTGAGATCTACCTGTTTATAGGACGGAGACTTTGAAGGCTGTGTAGAAGAGCCTGAGCCTTCAATTGACCAATGTGATTTACAGCCAGCCCTCGCAAATGAATTGAGTCAAAGGTCCACTATATTTTCCTTATTAACTCACTTGAGGGATTGAGCCCTTGCACATGTATGAATTTCCCAGATAGCTACAGTTTAATCCATTTGCAGACGCACCCTCTTCTATGTTAGCTATTTCATTTATGTGTTGTGAAAACAAACTGCAGAGCATCTAATTTATGTAAGATTCTGTGTGAGGGACAGGAAATGGTTAAAAATGTGGGCCCTGCTCATACAGATCTCATTTAGCATAGGACATGGAGTTGTCCTGGAAGTGCAGTGCACATCTCCTGTCCCTCTTAAAAAGGAGAATGAGCAGATTTAACCATGCCACTGTGGCCCTGGGTCATGTGCTGTGTGCTTTTTGCTCACCTGGTCTGCAGGACTCCAGAGCTTCACTCAGAGGACATGAAGATTGATGGTGGATCCCTCCCCTCTCCAGTGGTCCTGGGTCCTCAGGCCAGCTTTGTATAGTGTTCCAGCCTTTGAACATCCTTGCTTTATTCTCTGGCTTTTCTGGGGCTGACTAATGGGTTACAACCGTGATTTTCAAAGTTTACTGTGTGCTAGAATCTTCTGGGTAGTTTTGCAAAGTCCGGTCTCTGGGACACACTCCAGATACTACTACCAGGATCACTGGGTATGGGAGCTGGGACCCAGCCCTCAAATGTTTCCAGACTCCCAGGTGATTCTTGGGTGCAGCCCTTTTGAGAAAGATGTTTGACAGGGTTACATCCCTTACAATTATGTAGTGCTTTAGGGTCAGAGCAGCTTTCACCTTTCCTAGTGTTATTCCGTCCTCATAGCACCTGTCTGGGACAGTGGTGTTGATCTCATTTTCCAGAAAGCTCAGCAGTAAGATTCTGGCCCATTATCCCACAGGTAGGAAATGGCAGAACTAGCCTTAGAGTCATTTTCAGGCTCTCAATCCATGTCTTCACATTTTTCTCTATGGCAGTTACCCTGGTCGTTCTTTGGTTAGGTCCCCACTTTCCACATGTCCACCTTGGCTTGTGCAATATCGCTTTTTTTTGGGCTGACTTTTGTCACTTAAGGGCCTAGTTATCTTTTCGGGCCTGTCTCAGATGCTTCTGTGTTTATGTAGCTTGTCCTGAACCCTTCTCCTGCCTAGGAACTGTAGGGCACTTTGGCCTTGGGTAGGACCTAGCACATCTCAGGTTTTAGTAGTAATTAAAATAATACATAACACTGTTGACCCTTTTTTGGCAAATGGTTGTCTTTATTATACAATATATAGGGGCCAAGGTTGTAGCTCAGGGGCACCTCTCTTGCCTGGCAAGTGCAAGGTCCTGAGTTTGATCCCAGGTACCAAAAAATAAAAAATAAAATAGATATTACATAATATTTTCCATTAATGGCATTTGTTACATTCATAATATTGTGAAGCTATCATCATTATCTAGCTCCAAAAATTTTCATCATCCCCAAAGGAAACCCTGTATCTATTAAGCAGTCATTCTTCACCTCTTCCCTGCTCCTAGTAACCTCTAGTCTTTTTTCTGTCTTTGTGGATTTACTGACATTGGATATTTAATTTAAGTAGAATCATACAATGTGTGGCATTTTGTATCTGGCTTTCACTTAGCATAATGTTCTCCAGATGCATTGACCATTTGTATTGTTCAGACCCCTTTGTGTAGCTTAAATAACTCCTCACAGCCCTATGAAATAGTCCCTATCAACCTCCTTATTATACAGATGAAGAGACTGAGACACAGAGAGGGTAAGTAACTACTGAGCATAAACAGGCTCTCATCCCCTGCCTGCATTGTCCTGATGGTGTCTGCTGCTGACTTGGAGTGTAAGAGGCTGGTTGTGTAAGCTCGACTTGTGAAGTTAAATTTGAAGGATACAGATGGAACTTCAGGAGAGAGAATTAGTCTGCAGTGTAAGAGCAGCATATGATATCTCTGGGAGCAGAGATCATTAGAGATACCCTGAGGACACTGCAAGACAGTTACTCATTAAATTTCTTGAGTTAATTGAACTGGGTCAGTTTTGTTATAGTTCCCCACAAATGTTAGACATTGAACATGGAACTGTATATCTAATATTGGAAGCCAACTGAATGATGAAGTATCACAGATTGCTGAATGAGGAAGAATGAGTGAGTGAGGGACTTCTGAAAGGTGGAGATTGTCCAAAGGTAAGGGTATCTTTTAAAAATAGTCCTTACTATGTGCCAGGCAGAGTTCTGGGCAGTTTGTATATTTACCCCATTAATCCAGGAAGCTGGGCTCCAGGGTTTATGTACTTCATCTTTTTTTTCTTTAAAATACTTCTAAATTTTCTGTTTTGAGGTATATCATACCTTTCCCGAGGTGTGGAAAACAGAGCAGCTTGGTTGCTTGAATAAAAAGAAAAGGGGGGAGGATACTGGTTTTAGTTAAAAGAAATGCTAACCTGTCATGTCATTTCTTTGTTTTTAAGATGAGAAAAAGGTTTTTCAACAAAAAATGTGATTATACTATGTATATCTTCTTTAAAAATGTGGTAAAACATGATCTTAGTCTTTATATCATACTGCTTCTAGTATTTAAAGAGAAGCTTGGGGAGATCTGGTCTTTGTCATGAGGAGAACTCTTGCAGCCTGGGAGGCAGCTGCATTCTGCTGCAGGCCCAAAATGTCCCTGGTGGAGAAGGTACAGTACTTGCTGGCAGTTATGGATCATCATAGGGTCGGCTTGGGCCAACAGGTTCTGAGGTCTTAGTGGATCTTCATGTGTGTTCTCAGCCCTCCTGATAATCCTTTGAGGCCAGCAGAGCAGCTATGGTTATTCTGATTTGACTAGGGAGATAGCAGTTGTGAGCCAAATTGTACCCCCTGTCTTATCTTTCAGATTCATATGTTGAAGCCAGCCGTAACCCTCAGTACCTCAAAATGTCCATACTTTTCTCTTCTATTATCTTTATCCAGTTTTAGCATTAGGACAGTGTTGATTTGCTAAAATGAGGGGAGAAGTGTTCCTTCTTTTTTCTGCTTTAAATGCTTGATATAATTTATCAGTTAAAATGTCTGTGAGGGCCGGGGATTTAGCTCAGTGGTTTTGCTGCCTGCTGCGCAAGCGCAAGGACCCAAGTTCGATCCCTGGTACCAAAAAAAAAAATGCCTATGAGCCTGTTCTCGTATAGGTCAGTTTTCAAGCTAGGAATATACTTTCTTTAATAGGTGCTATTCAAATTTTATCTTTCTTCCAGAGTCAGTTTCATTAATTTGTCTTCCAAGGTACCGTAGAAATTGTCAAATTTATTTCAAAAAAGATTTTTGTAATATGCTTTCTATATCCTTTTAAATTCTGTAAAATCTGTGGTAATGTCCTCTAAATCTTGATATTGTAATTTTTAAAAAATGTATAATTGAAATTGTGTAATAGGAAGAAAAGGTCTAAAGGAGTAGGCGAAGTGGGAGGGGTAGGGGAAAGGAAAGAAGGGAAAAGAAAAAATATGAGAAAAGGAAAAAAATGGAAAGAAGGTCTTTGCAAATAGGGAAGGGAGGAGGGGGTGAAGGGAGGGCAGGGGAAGGGGAAAAAATAAGAACCAAGATGCATCATGTAATGGTACAAGATCCCAATGATGAATGTAACTGTATTTTATACCTAAAATGTACCAATAAATTTAATGGAAAAAAATTTAAAAAATAAAGCTAAAAAAAAAGAATATATTTGTAGACAGGATTTTAAGAAGAGGTGGTTTTATTAAAATGAGGTCACGAGGGTGGTCCTTAATCTAATGTAACTGTTGTCCTTATAAGAGATTAGGACCCAGGTACACAGAAAGAAGACCATGTGAAGACACAGGGAGAAAATGGCCAGCTACAAGCCAAGGAAAAAGGCCTCAGAAGAAATCAACCCTGCTCATAACCTATCTTAGACTTCAGCCTGAAAAATTGGGAGGAAATAAATTTTTGTTGTTGAAGCCACTGAGTCTGTGGTATTTTGTTATGGCAGCCCTAGCAAACTAATGCAGTAGCTAAGACCGAGAAAATTCTGTGTGTTCTTTGATCTGTTTTCCATTCCATTGTACTTCTCCAGTAATCACAATATGAGGCAGAATGACATAGGCAATGTCATAGCTAGAAAATGAGACTACGTGGGGTTCATTGGAAGTAGAGGTGGATTTTGATTGGGGGTGGCTTCAGGACACATGATATTGGGCTGTCTTGGACCCTGCGTGATGGAGGACTGGCAGTCTAGGTGGGAAACAGAACGTGGCTCTTGGGATGCTGAAGTATGGGAAATAGAAAAGAAGGCTAAGACCCTTCAATGGTCCTGAACAGTGGAGTTCTTACCTCTCTGCAGGGTGCTGGAAGGTGGGCAGTCACGTGATGAGTTGGTTAGGCCTGCAGGTCTCAGTGTCGTGCTGGGCACTGACAGGAAGGGCAGATGCCTTGGAGTTTGAGTATTTAGAATCCACTGGATTTGGTGGTTGGATTGAGGCGTGGAACTGATGGTGAAGCAGAGAAGAGACCCTGTGTTTTGTGTATGGAAGGTTGGTGAGATAACCCAAGGAATGGAGCAGCTCTAAGAGGGTCCCTACATTGTGTTCATAGGCTCTTTTTGTTCATGGGCTGTTTTTGTAAAGGTTCCCAGTGTTAGATATTTTCATGTTTTCTTTCTTTAAGAAAACCCCCAAATGGTATAATCTTTGAGATGCCACAAAACTGGGGCTTATTCCTGATTGCTTTAATGATTAGAGGCCAACAGGTCAGGTGCCTGGAGAGAAGTTCAGTAAGAGTTTGAATAGAATTCACACCCAGCTGTAGCAGTGTAGGACACTGAGAGAGAGGACGGCCCTGGCTATGGCTGTAGACTGCTTTTGCTGTGCCAAGCTCTGGGTGAGCTCCTTCGCGTGAACTTGGAGCTTGCAGAGTTCCTAAGCAGAGGTGTGCTGTTGCTGTCACCAGGTTATCACCTGGCATACAGGTGAGAAAAGGGAGGCAGATCCTCCTCTGTTCCATTGTCTCAAACCTCGAAGGAGTCAGTATTTTCAAGGGAGGGAGAAGGAAGAGAAAGGCATTTATTGAGGGTCTGCAGTGTACACAGAACCAAACCAGGAGCCAGGCAGATACAAGACCAAGTCAAAGATGCATCTCTTTCCCCAAGTCACTGCCTGTTAAGTGAGACTTGTCTTTTGCAGTTTACATGCTTTTACCCAGTTTTCTTGCTCAAGGGGGAGGAGCCAGGGCAAGACTGAGGATCCTGATAGTTGTGCATTTCAAGTGCAGAAACTGGTAGTCTAACATGGGACCAAGGGAAGAAAACAGGACTTTGTGAACAGTTTACTGAAAATCATGGCTCTGAATTCCAGGTGGGAATTAACCTTATTCTATCTGAACGCTATCTCAAAGCTGTATAGATCATCCACATAAGATGGGGTGAGAAGAATGATGTACACATATCTATACCCAATTGGCTCAAATGGAATTAATGTCTCCCCCCCCCTTCTCTCTGTTTCTCTCCTCTTGCTCTGTCTCTCTCTGCCTCTGTCTCTCTCTCTTCCTCTCTTCTCAGTAGTGAGGATTGAACCCAGGGTCTTCACGTGGAGTTACATTCCCAGCCATCTTCTATCTTTATTTTTTATTTTGAGACAGGATATCGTGACAGGATATCACCAAGTTGCCCAGGTGGGACTTGAATTTGTGATCCTCCTGCCTCAGCCTCCCAAGGTATTAGGATTACAGGCATGTGGCACTATGCTTTGCTTTTTTCTTTTTTTTCCTGCTTCCTCCTTTCCTCCCTCCTTCTCTTCCTTGTTTCCTTTTCCTTTATTTACTTATTTTTTTTGAAATGGTTTCTCACTATTTTGTCCAAGCTGGCCGTGAACTTTTAGGCTCAAATGATTTTTCTGCCTCCCAAGTAGCCGGAACTACAGGCATATACCGTGTACCTGCCCCAAACTGAATTTTGAAGGCTCATTTTTGTATTCACACACATGCTGAGTGAAATTAACCTTACAGGAAAGGGTATATGTAAGGGCCTGTGTATAATTCCACGTATAGACAGTTCTAGAACTGGCTGAACTAGTATGTGCAGGAAACAAATCAGAATAGCTATCTCCGAAACAGCTGGGGTAAAGGAGTATGGGTTACACATACATTTCCATTTGTCAAACCACAACAGCTCAGATTTCTGCATTTTGATATAAATACAACTCACCACCCTCTGAGAAAAAGAAGTATGAAACAATGAAGAGCAAGGGAAGGAACATCCAGTGGAGGAAAAGACGAGACAGAATGACATATTTACTACTCTGTTTACTCTGCATTTATATGACATTGTCTATAATGAAAAGTTTCTTTAGAGAAATAAGCGGCACATCAGGTCACATCTGTTCCCTCCTCCTTCCTGGAAGCCTGCCCGCTGTCTCCTGGGGAGAGGGCAGTGTCTCAGGGCAGGAAAGCTGGTACCAGCCTCTCCAGCTACAGTCTCTCGGTTTGCTTGCTTTCTGCCTTGTTGGTGACCCTGAACTTTGGCTTCCTTCGTTGGCACCTGCCACCGGCCCTGTCCTTTGCTGTCCTTTGATCTAGGAACTGACCCTCCCCTTCCGCTGACTTTGACCGCCAGCTACCACCTAGCCTTTTCTTATCTCTGACTCCTCCCTCCCTCTGTGGTTCCAAGTCTTTCTCTACTGTGGGTGAACCCACAAAAGGTAAATTCACTCGATCTCATTTCCCTTCTTAGAATTGTAAAGTGCCACCTGTGTGCCTTTGTTCATGGATACAAGCTCCACAGAGGGAAGGGGCACTGTCCCCATCCACCTGCAAAATCACACATGCTGTGTGATTCCACTGAGAGCAACTTCAAAACAGGCACAACAAATCTGCAGTGCCTGTGGGAAGGAAGGAAGGGAGGGAGGGAGGGAGGGGAACTGGGGACAGAGGTGTGTAGGGGCTTCAGTGGGTTGCGGGGATGACCTGAGAATGACCTCTTTTTGATTTGGGTGGCAGTCACTAGAAGGGTTCACATTTTGTACTGCTTGAGTTGTGCATGTATGACCTATGTACTTTTGACTGTGTATGTCATTCTTCATTTAAAATAAATGAGAGACCCATACAAAATTTTTCCTTACTCTACATTTAAAAATCCGTATCTCGAGGTTTTCTTGAAAATTGGAATATGTGATGATGGCACAGTCTGAATTGTCATGACCCATTTTCCCTCTCTGCGGCAGCAGAAGTTCATCAGTGTCTGGCACACAGGTGACACCTATGTAACATCCTTCTTTTAGAGTTTCTTAGAGAGCATGGGGTTGGAGGTCCGGGGGCACCAGGACCCTGATGTTAAGCCATTGCAGGTGAGTTAGTTCTGCCTGAACTGGGGAGAATTGAGGCTAACTTACGACCAACCTGTAGCAGTTACTATACTTGTTCCTGGGAGTTTAGTTCTGTAAATAATTTCCTACTTGTGCATTCTGTTTTGAAGTAGCATTTCATAACAGTCCTAGCCAGTGCTTGTACCTTGTTTGGCATTGGGCTGTCACTGTGTACAATGCAGAGATGACTGGAAAGTATTTTTCTTACTTACTGGGTAAAGACTATCTTTGTGGGGTGAACTTACCTCCCGGATTCTAATCACAACAGCTCACTCTAACTGCAAACCACATGCCTCAGGGACAGGATCTTGATAATGCCATGGTTATAAATCCAAACCTAAGGGGAGCCTGTGAGCCTCACACCTCCCTTTCCTCCATCTAAACGTGTCATTCTCTGCTGCCACCAGCATCCCCCTCTTCCTCTCCTCCGCCTTCACCTTTTACTGTTCTGGGGGTAAACCCAGGGCCTTGTGTGTATACATGTAGGTTTCATTTTACCATTGAGCTCTACATCCCCAGCCCCTCTCTGCCTTCTTGCAGGGAAGCAGTGACTTTTTTTTTTTAAAGAATACTGACTCCTCCTCACCAAAAAAAAAAAAAAAAAGAACAATCAAAGGCTGTCTGTAAAAAGCAACTTTTATTTGTATACCACTCTATCAGATAATTGACAGTCGTGCCTCAGTTATAGTTTTATGACCCTAACAGCCAAGCTCACCAAAGACAGGGTTAAAGGAAAAAAGTTTATAGGTTTCTCCAGTCATTAACCTTTTTGAAAATTCCCTCCCTCTCTCCCTCCTTCTCTCCATCTCTGTCTCTGTCTCTCTCTGCGTGCTGCTCCCCAAGTAAATCACTACAACTCCTTAGCAGTTGGTGTGATCAATACAAGGACTAAAATACAGCCTCTTTTGCTCATGGGTTCATTGTCCACATTGATAGAATGCCAGCCGAGGTTGGGACCTGAGAAGCATGGTGTGCATGACTGTGCTGTGGGATAGTCTCAGTTTGGGGACCACCATGCAAAGTGTCCAAGGGCTATCACCCGGGGAAGGCCCTTGCTCTCTAGAGGAGTGGGTAGGAAGTTCCTGGGACTGAGAGTCAGTCCTGACTCTGGTGGCCAGCTGTGACCAGGCTGGATGGAGCCCTCTAGACATGCTCTTATTTTGCCCTTCTGTCACTTGGGAGGATGGGTGCTGTGCTTTCATTTTCACTTTACAGGTAGGAAACAAGCTCGGAAGGATGAAGGAACCAAGTAGGGACCTTGCTGGCAGTAGGTGTTGGAGCCCAGATTCAAACCTGCTCCCTGACTTGAAGCCCTCATTCCTCCCTCTGTTCTTGGGGTTCAGCTGCCCCTCGGAGTAGCATGGACTTGGTGCCCTAAACAGCACCTGATTCAGTTCTCTCATAGCTCTCAAGGCTGGAGGTCCAAGTCCAAGGTTCCCACGGCAGTGGTCTCTCAGGCCTTTCTCTCTTTGGCTTTCAGAGGGCTGTTCCCTTGCTTCCCCATGTCCTCTGTCTTTTCCAGGGCATGTTTAGTCCGGATGTCTCTCTGTTCTATCTCTTCTTGTCATAAAGACACCAGTCAGATTGGTTCAGGGCCCTATTTTAACCCAACTTTCTGTTTAAAAACCTTGTCCCCAAATACAGTCAGTCACCTTCTGAGGTACTGGGGGTCAAGGCTTCAGCGTAATGAATTTAAGAGGGACAATGTACAGCATTCAGTTCAATGCATAACTTAACCTCCTGTCTCTTGACCTCCATAAACCTCATCTCCCCACTCTGCTAGTGAGTGTGCTGCATAGAATGAGGCCACTCCTATCACCAGGTGTGCCCTAGGGTTGAGCCCTGGGCCAAGCCCTATTTAAAGTCATCTCACTTCATGTAATCCCTAGAATCCTCAGCAGGCAAGAAACTTTGCAGATGTCAGACCCTACCTGAGCTGAGTAACAGCGTTAGGACTCAGACCTCAGCATGACTCCAGCATGCGCCTTCACTACCCTGTTTCGTGAGGTGCTTCATCAGGGTCACTTTTAGAGGTGCAAAGGGCAGTTTAGATTAGAGGGGGACAGTCCTCATGGGCTTGGGGCATCTAAGGAAGCTTTGGGTACAAGGTGGCAATGCTACGTCTCTCTTTTCAAATTTAGTCCACATTCCTAAGTTACAGGAGGAGTGGGGGCAGCCAGCCTCCCCGCACTGAGTTCTTTCTGTTCATGTTTCTTAACTGGGTTTCCTGGGAATTTGTTACATATTTATTGATGTAGAATTATTTACTTTGAGAATTGCACAGGGGAATCTGCAATCTGGCTTCAAAAAGTAATTTGGCAATTTATTTTCAGGGCTGCCCTTCTTCCAGCAGCTTGTTTCGAACTCAACCTCTGGCACAAAGACATCCATCATTTTAATTGTAAATGTTACTGTTTAGCCAGGCACAAATTTATTTCATTTTCTTTTTTCCTTTCTCCCCTTGATAATAGTAGGTTACTGTTTTGGTTCTTTTTTTGCCTTAGTCCACCATAACCAAGAAAAAAAGCCAAAAATATTTCCCAAACCAAGCGCTTTTTATAGTCAAGGAGTTTTTAGCACTGAGCTGTCTGGTTTTCTTGGTGTGGCATATTTGGTTCTTAACCTTTCAGGAGCAGAAAGGCAAGACTTGCCTTTTCATTTCCCTCTGAGATAGCAGCCATAATGCAGTCTTCCCAAGATAGTCCTAAGGAAGAAAAGTGTATTAGTGTCAGGGTCAGAAGGCTCATGTTCTATTTCTGGCTTTGTGGTGGCTGCCTGGCAACGTGACTGGCCTCTTGCCTTGTTTTTCCTATCTGTAAAATGAAGGGTTCAATGTGCTGGTTTCCCGTGTTTTTTACCTCATAACTGGGATGCTGTACCCAGGCCTGGTCACTGTGGCCATCCAAGGATGTCCACCAAGGAGTTCTTCCTCTTCCATGTCAAGATGTCATAGTCTGCTGGGTGGCAGATTATGGGGCTTTAATACAAGATCAAAAGTCAATCTTGTCTCCCTCAGAAACTGTGAGGGGCTAAAAACATAGTTTCCATGAAATTAAATTGGATGGAAATTTGACTTTGGTATGTCCAAAGCCAAAAATTTAGCTTTCACTGCTGTGTGTGCTTTGTTTCTTGCTATAAAAGTATTTTATTTGTGCCTGTGAAATTAAGCACAAAGTCCCTTCATAAGCTGTACCAACGTCTGGGGGTGAGGTGGAGAGGATGAAAGGTTCCTTTAGGTGCAAACATAGACACCAGCAGAGGTATGGTATTTTGTGGGAGAAAACTAATTGTTAATGGCTTAGAGTATCTCTCCCTGTCTGTAGCCCATATCAGCTTTACCTTCGCTGTGGATTTAGGACTTCTCTTTCCAACCAGTGGCGCCAGTGCTCTAAGGCAAGGCTTAGGCTGTAGTGTACTTGCAGCCCCCTCTCCCCAACTGCTTTGCATGTTTGGAGGTTTTGTCTCAGGTTTTTTGTTTCATGCAGTGCTAGGGATTGAACCCAGGGCCTTTGTATTGAGCAAAGTCCCCAGCACTTTTTAACTTAATTTAAAAAAAAATTGGAGGACAGAGCCTTGCTAAGTCATGAAGTTGTCTAGGCCGTGTTCAAACCTGTGATCTGCCTCAGCCTCCCAGAATGCTGGGATTGCAGGTGTGTACCGCTATGCCTGACTTTGGTTTAAGTTTTATTATGGAATTTTTCGAATACACAAAATAGACTAGGATGTTGAAACTGTCATGTGTATAACCACCCCTTTATTATTTTCTGGAGTTATGTATTTATTTGATTGCTTGTTTGTTTTGTAACTCTGGGGTTCAAACCCAGGGCCTTAGGTATGCTAGGCAAGTGCTCTATCGCTGAGCTAGATCCCCTACCCAATTTTTGGAGTATTTAAAGCAAGTCTCAGGCAATTTATTTAACCTTAATACCTAAGTGGGTAACCTACAGTATCATCATCATATTCCACAAAAGGAACAGTGATTCCTTAATGTCATAAATCCTTGATCAGTTTTCTGCATTCATCTCAAAAATCTTACTGTATATATTTTTTTGATTCAGGAACCAATAGGAAGCCACACACTGCATTTGGTAGGTATGTCCATTTCAATTTGTACAGGTCCTTTCCATTTTCAGTGTAATTTGTTGAGCTCTTCTAGTGGAATTGGCAAATGTGGTATATGATGGCCTCAGATAGTTTAATATCTTTTTCCTAAACAGAATTGGCTTTTAAAAGTACTTTCTAGTTTATCTTTTTTTAAAAAAAAATGCATCTGTTTATCCTACTTTCTTATTTCAAAGCAGATGATACCTAAGTTAGCATCACAGTTTTGAGGTTTCCTACGAAATATTTTTTAAAATTACGAAAAACTTTATGTGAAATCTTTTCTATATAAGACACATATGTCATGCACACATGCTGTTTCTGTGTATAGGTGTGATTTTTGTTTCATGTATCTGTTGTGTAATAAACTCCCCCAGTGCTTAGTGGCACCACCATTTATCATAGTCGTGGATTATGTTGGTCAGGAATTTGGGCAGGGCTCTGCTGGAAGATTCTTCTCCTCCTCATAGCATCACCAAGGTCACTTGGGGCTCCTCCCATTAATGATGGGCTGGTGTGAAGGGTCCAAGATGGTCCATTTCCAGGTCTGGTGTCTTAGCAGGGATACCTACTTGTGGCCTTGTAACCATAGCAGTCTCAGGGTAGCTGGACTGTTTATGTGCTGCCTGGATCTTCCTCCAGAATAAGCATCTGAAGAGAACTGTCACATTGCCTTGGAAATCACAAAACATTACTAACACTGTACAGTGGGCCCTTGATGTGTGGATTCAATTTGTTCCTGAGGCGTGGTTGTAACTCAAGTTGGTTAATTGCCTTCAAAGACCTTTCCCTGTAAAATTTTAGGCCACACTTTCTTCCAGGGATCTCAGTGTTCTTAGAGAGACACTGGTCCAGGATTTCTCAACCCCACACAGGAAAGGATGTTGTAAAAGTTCCTTCCAGATCTCTTTAAGGGTTAAACCTGTATCTGAAACAATCTGGAAGCACAAGTGGCCAGCATTTGGGTCATAACTCAAGACGTTGGTTGTAAGTTAAAACTAAAATTCCTGTCAGAGCCCAAGTTGTTTGTATGTCAGGCAGGTTGTAATTCAAAAATCAGTTGTATTTGTTGTGAATGAAGCCATGCCAAATTCTTTTAGATTCAAGGGAAAAGGCAAAGAGATCCTCTGTTGATAGAAGTGTGAGAGCATTTGCATCTGTGTGTGTAAGCACACCACTATTTGAAAAAATAACACTAAAATTAACACCTTAAGTACTTCCCACCTGGTACTTTTGAAGTCCTTATGTACTTGCTTGTCTTTTGATAGAAGAAAGAAGCCACTGGTGGGGCAGGCATCTTTCTTAAAAGGCACCTCCAGTCCTTTGTTCCCATTCACTGGGGAATTGAGAGGACTTATTTGGACAGGAGCACCATGACAGGTTACATGACTGAGCTCACTGGATAGGGAAGACAGTTGGAGCAGCTCCCAGTCCAGAACTTGCAGAGGAATTGGTCCAAGGGACCTTTGTGATAGGAAAGTTGCTGCATATTTTATTAAAGTTCCTGTCAGTGGGATAGTATATTAGTCAGTGTGCTTGATAAGTAGTATCACCAAAAATTAGAGTAGTCATGCTGTTTTGATGTTCCTCATTGAGAGCAGAAAGTATAATATTTGAAGTGTTGGATCAAAGCAGTTTTCACAGCAGTCAGTATAAGTAGCTTTAGGTATCCATGACTTCACTCACGATCTTGAGGAATAAATGGGAAACCCATCCTTTAAACTAATGAATCAGTTGTGTTCCACGCGTTTGGACAGCAGTATAGTTACACGGATATTGAAGTCAATAGATGGTTTTCGGTCTCCCCAGTTGATTGAAAGAAATTTCAAGAGACTGGGTGTGTAGCTCAGTGGTAGAGCACTTTCCTAGCATGTTGGAGGCCCTGATTTTGATCCCCAGGACTGTAAGAAAGAAAGGTGGTTCATGGAGTTGTGACCAGTACTGTCTTGTGCTGCTCACAGCAGCCCGTGAAGGAGGTGGAAATGGAACAACTGTGAGATTTGAATCTCTGCTGAGATCTAAATATAGCTTGGTCTGAAAATAGTTTATCAGAGAGAAATGGTGGCTGACTGATAGTTGATCAGTAATGCAACACAAAATCTCAGGGTTTTATTTTATTTTTTTCTTTTTGGTACCGGGGATCAAACTCAGGACCTTGCGCTTGTGAGGCAGGCGATGGAACCACTGAGTTAAATCCCCAGCCCCTTCAGGGTTTTAAATTAATGTCTCCATTAGTTGAAGCCAGTGTGGCTATGTTTCTGTGGTGGAACAGTTACACCTGGAATCTTCCCGCCCAGATCTTTCAGCGTATTGAGGGGCCCTACTCTGTGGTTTAAGGACACTAGTTGTCCCTGAAACTAACCATCAATACCTTCTTTCACTGACTCATACACCACGATGACAGTAGCTCTCCTTTTTTTCCCCCCAGTACTGGGATTGAACCCAGGCCTTCACACTGAGCTGAATCGCTAAACGTTTTTTTATTTTGAGACAGTGTCTTGCTAAGTCACTAAATTGGCCTGAGATTATAGGAATTGTCACTTTCTTTTAAAATGTTTCTTCCTTGTTGATTAAAATTAAGAGCGGTTGTTTTGTTGTTTCCTCTGATTTCTAAGAGATTGTTAGCCGAACAAGTCAGGAAATTAATAACATGTGCTCTGTTTTATCAGAATTGAATTTCCAGGAGCCACCTGGAAATTGATCCCTGCCCCCACCGCATCTTGGCTTCTGTGTTAGTTTGTGAGCAGATAATCCACTTTACACACTACAGTGACTTTCCTGCCCTCCAGACAAATTAAGGGTTGCCTCCCTGTGAGATCTGTCTCTGTTAGACCCTGTGGCCTTGCATCCCAGCCATAGCCAAAATCATGCATGGAGTAGGCTCTCAGTGTATTTGTGTGTTGAATTGGGCTTAAGAAATATTTCTTGTTTGCAGAGCATATTGTATGTGGTCTGAGCCACAACGATGAATGAGATGGCTAGGGAAATTAGTGGGATGAGGTAGAACTCTGCCCTAAAAATCTAAAAGCCTGGGCACCAATTTTAGTTCTGCCTCTTAGAAGCAGTACGAACTTGGTCATGTAATTTCTCTGAGGTTCAGTTTCCTTCTCTGCCAAATGGAGTCAAGGAATCTTTATAAATATTGAAGCAGTCTTCCATTGACAGGTGGAATTTAAAAACTAGCTGGCTTTAAGTCCAGCAGACTGTGAACAACTTTTGCACGGTCTTTGTGTCACTTCACTCCAATTTTGAATCACCAAATCTTGCTGGTGCTGAGATGGTATTTCTCACTCATGATAAAATGTGAAGGTAGCATATTTGGTAATTTCTGATATTTGTATATATATTTTCCTGGAGTAACAGTTTATACTTGGTTATGGTGACTTAGTCATATTGGCAGTGAGGATTGTATTAATTATCTTCACATTGTTATAACAAAATACCTGAGGCAGATAATTTACAAAGAGGAAAAAGTATATTTTGGCTCACAGTTCTGGAAGTTCAGTCCAAGGTGAGGTAGCCCCATTGCTTTGGGTCTGTGTTAAGAGTGGCATAGTATGGCACCAAGAAGCAAAGAGAGACAGGAAGAGGCTGGGGTCCCAAAATCCTCTTTAGGCACATGCCCTCAATGACCTAAAGATCTCCCATCAGGCCCCGCATTTTTTGGGGGGGGGGGACCGGGGATCAAACTTGGGTCGTTGTGCTTGTGAGGCAGGCAGCGGAACCACTGAGTTAAATCCCTGGCCCTAGGCCCCACATTTTGAAGGTCCACAGTACCTCCCAACAATCCCACCCTGGGGACCAAGCCTTTAACACATGGACCTTTGGAGGACGTTCATCCATCCCATATCAGAGGCAGACTCTAAGGCCACGTGGGATATGTGTGTTTGTAATATAGAATTAGTTTCATACGAAGACATGTAGGAAACTGGCAGGTTATCAGGTGGAGGGCAGAGTTAGTGACTAACTGAAGTTAGCACTTCCTAGAAGCAGTTGAAACAAGCCTAGAGGCAGTTGCCTTCTGGCAACTGCTGGCTGGAAAGCTAACTATGATCCCTGTTGGCATTCCAAGAGACTTAAAAGAGGGGTGTTAAGGACTTGCAAAGGAAGGAACTGATCTTCAGGGATCAACATGAGCTTACAGAAATCCCAAAATCAGACTAACTTCAATTTTTATTTAAATGGGATTATTAGACCTCATGTACCTTTTATTAAGGTGCCTGTTTTTTATTAAGCATTTGACAGAAAAGCACATGGTGTTATTCCTGTGAACAAGTGGGAGATAGAAGGTTTGAATGAAGCATAGCAAACCACAGTTTACAGCACATGCTTGTTTGCTTTCTTGGTTTTTTCAGAAATTAATATAATTTAGCAAGGTTGACAGAGCAGATCAGAGTATTGTATTTCCATTTTTCAGATGAAGCTGAGGCTCAAGGGTGCCTGAGGGCATGGTCATATCACTAGTAAAGTGATAGAACTGCGTTTCCAACCCAGCATTTCTTCCCCTCAGAGTTGCAGGTCACAGCCCTGTGTGGGACAGGTCTGTGTATTCGTAGCTAAACTGGAAGTCACCATCACACAGGTGCTCCTACTGAGGTACTAAAGAAGTCAGAAAGGATACTACCAGCACAGCCTCTGTCAACCTAGGCCAGCCTATGACATTGCCCAGGTATTGAAAACTGGGATCAATAACTGATAGATCAAATAACAGGCTGGGTCTTATAATGTTCTTACCAGGATCGATCCCAGGCCAACTTAAATAAGATGGAATTTAGTTAGAATAAATGCAAAAGCTACACTTGAACCAGTACCACAATTATTCTGGTTATTTTAACCTGTGTTAAAAATCCAGAGTTTGTTAATACTTTATGTGTAAAAAGCACAGCATTTTCAGTAGCCATACGGATAAGGCACAGTGGAGTGTGGTTTCTAAAACACCAGCATCCTGTTGTGCAGTAGAACAGACATGGGGTCTGGAAGGGATGATGGGCACGAGGGTTCTAAAGCCCAGTCCCGGCTGGCTGTAGAGAATTGCCGGCAGAGCTGGACCATGGAGATCAGACTGTCTGAACAGTGGGTTGTTTGAAGACCATTGTAGGAACTGTGGATTCTCCATCTCCATCAGGGTTTATGTTTATTTCAACCTCCAAATGCTAGATGGCAGAGAAACAAATACAAACAGAGCAGGGCACTTGCCAGCAAGAAGTTGAATAATGAAATTTGCTAGTTGAAAATTGGTCCTGGAGATTGGCTTGCTGCAGAGGGGATGGGAATGGGGCTGTAGGAGAAGGTATGCTAGGCAAAGGAAGAGCACAAGCCAAGCCCTAGAGCTGGGACCTGCTGTGCAAGGTGGGGTGAGCCTTGTATTTGGAAAACTACTGTAGGTACACAGCCCCCTTCACAGTTTGATTGGAGCCCAGGGTATATTATATAGGCCCCTGAGGAGAAAGAAAATTTATTTTAGATTGGACAATATTGATTGAGCACAGTCCCTGACATCAGGATGAGGGTATCTGCACTTCATTCCCTACTGGATGCTTTTTGAGTGACTGAGATGAAGGCTGTGTTGTATGAAGACCATTCTGGCAAACACAGGGAGGATGGCTATTAGGGAATAGACCTTAGAAGTGGCAGAACCACTTGGGGCTGCCATTGTGGTCCAGGTATGAGGTGACATGGCCTGAACCATGATAGCAATGAGAGAGGCTTTCTGAAAATGGGCACATGGGGACATAGCATCTGATGGATGTGGAGCAGGTGAATGTACCTGCAAGATGAGGGTTCCTGAAATCACTTTTACAGCTCAGATAGCACGCTTTTCCAGTTAGTTCACAACTAGAATGTACACTTGTCAAGTACACCCAGCTTATTTCTTCTTTCTTATTTCAAATCTTCCTAGGATGCCTGGCATCTTTTGTTAGAGTGAATGAGATTGGAACAGGCTGGCTTTAATCTTCTTTGTTCTTTCAGGACCAGATGTGACCTGTTAATGTTGCTCTTGAGTCAGGTTGCAGTAATACATTGCCAGCAACATCTTATCTAAGACCAGGATAGCGCATTTATTTGGCGGTCAGTTTAGACATCAGCTGTCTTGCAGTCTCCCTTATCAGGAATGTGGCTGGGAACCAGTGAGTCAGCAAAATAGGAACCCGTGGCAGGCAAAGATAGCACCAAGTTCGTGCTTTTCCCTGCTGGCTGCCTACCTGCCCCAGTGTTCTTTGGCAACTGTGTACTTTTACAATTTAACGAGCTTCCTTATTTTCAGCTCTTGTCAGATGAGGAGCTGCTACACAAAGACATACTGACTCAAAACCACTGGTTGCTGGTCCTTGGGAAAAGTGGCGTGTTGAGATGGGAGGCAGAGAAACTAGAAAACATCCATGTGAGAACTCAAGGGTAAAGCTTGCTAGAGCCTGCTGTGTTTGGGGACAGCTCGCTGTTCAAATCTGGGAGTACATAAGAGTGCCTTTGCATTCCAGAATGGTAATCCTGACATAGTAAGGCCTCACACTTGCTTGGTACATGCTGCTTTGAAAAGTGGGAGTCAAGTCATGTTGCTACCTATGGGATTGAGTGTTAAGCTGATATTAAAAGTCTTTCCTCCCTAAGAAGTGCTTGCTTCCTGGGGAATAGCTACTCCCCCACCAGCTAGTACCCTGACATCTGGAATGGTGATTGGCACTACATTTGTTAAATGAATGATGAATGAGTGGGTGAGTGAATGAATGAGTGAGTCCATCATAGGGCGAGACCCAGATAATAATGAGGCAATAAGGAATGGCTTTCTAGTCTTGTCACATTAACTTGTCTCCTGTTGTAACCACTAGACACCACTTCACATAATAGCAACAAAATTGTGTTTAGGTAAATGGCCTTGGAAGTGCAGCGTGGTTCCCTAGGCATTTGTTCATGGAATACTTAATATGAAAATATTTAATGAGCATATTTTCATTTTTAGACCTGCTGCTTGTGAAACATCACCAGTCTGTTGTCAAGTGCTTTACCATGGCCCATCCAGAACAGCTCTTTCTCTGTTCCAGGTCCCACCACACATCCCTCTGCTACCCACTCATGCATCAAATAATAGTGATTTATGGAGTGCTTGTTAGGTATTGTGGGTAGGCACCGTGTTTCGGGTATAGGGGGATGGGCAGGTGGGTGCTCAGGTGAACACAGCTGGACCCTGCCTTTAGGGAGCACTCCATCTCCAGCAGGGAGCACAGACATCAGCTATGCAAGGTGATCCTGTGTAAAATACAGGCAGGTAGGTGCCTCCTGTGGGAGAACAGAGGGAGCATTTCTCTGGCTCCTGAAAGAGGGAACTGTTAGGCTAAACTTGAGATAATAGTGTGTGGGCTTCCTAATCTTTTTCCAGGAAGTAGGATGTTGGGGCTGGTGGTGCAGGTGAACCGAGTTATCCGGAGCCTTCCTGGGTTTAAGAATAGATACTCTGGGGGCTAAGAGCAGGGGGAGATGCTAAGTTCAAGGGAGTGGCCTTGATCCTTCTGTCTTCATCCTGCCCAGTAACCTGCTGGGGCCTGTGTTTTAGGGACCCCTCAATTCCAGCCCAGATTCTTTTACCAGCTTCTTTTTGCAGCTAGAAAGGGCCATGGGGAAATTCTCTCTTCTAGCAGAAGATAGCAAACATGGAGCATCCTTGGGGGTGGGGGGTGCAGGGGAGTGTTTACAGATGTGCAGGAAGACACCAGCAGTGCCTACCCACCAGACTCTGTCACCTCCAAGTCCAGCGGAGTGAGGGTCTGGCATGGCAGAAGGGACCTGCCACCTTAGAAAGGTCCTCTCCTCAACCTCCACCCTGAGCTCCTCTGACATGAACAGCCACATTAGAAAGACATTGGGAAGTGAGGTTTGGAGTGACCTAGACGGAAGTTTACACTGACTCCTTTCATAGTACTCAAGTAAAATGGTGACTTTTCTGTTGATACTCTGTGAGTGATGAAAACACATGCCTGGATGGTAAGCCCTGAACCCAAATGCAGAACCATAAGTGGAGAGCAGATTGGATTTGGGGCCAGTTGAATTTTATGCTGTGACTATTCGGGGCACCATGTCAGCAGCCCTGGGACAAGCCTAGACTGGTGATAAGGATTTTGGGAAATTATGCTTTGCTCATGGTCACAGTTGGTGGTCCATCTGGGACCAGAGCACAGGGCTCTTGCTTCCTCCTGGCCCAATTCTTTCTGCCATGTCCTGCTGCTAAAGCCTTACTTAACTAGTTCTTCCCACAGGGAAACATGCTAATGAAGCATTGGAGCCTCAGTGATTAGGTATTGTTAGGCTGGCAGTGCTGGAGAGTACCAGGGTAAAGATCCATGAGATGGACTTTACCAGCAACAAGGAAGACTGCCTGTGGTTTTCTTGTTTTTATTTTTTAAAAAAAGTATCAGGGATTTGCTGAGTTACACCCCCAGCCCTTTTTAAATTTTGAGACAGTCTCACTAAATCCCTTAAGTTGCTCAGGCTGGGCTCAAACTTGCCATCTGCCTGTCTCAGCCTCCCAGAGTGCTGGTATTAGAGGTGTGCATCATCATACCTGGCTTGTTTTTGTCTTTTACAAAATTGTACTTGTTGTTTAACAATTGCCAGGAGATCAGTGTTAGAGAAAATTTGGGAAGAAAACTATCCACAGTTTCTCCCTCCTAACACAGCTATTTTTGTTTTAGCAAATTTCCTGCTTTTATCAAACAGTCCACAATAGATAGCGCTTGTGTGTTTTTGTGTAGTTGGGAATCACAGCTTACCTCTTCCTTTATAGTCTGTTTACCTAATGTCATCATTAAAATTTTTCCCTACTTCTGTCTCATCTTTGTTGTTATCTTTTAAATGGCTGAACAGTGTCGGGCAGTGTTGATGTCCCTTCCATTCTGTGTGGCTGTGGTAGCTGGTTCGTCTCTCTCCCTCCTTCCTTTCTCCAGTAGATTGTGCTTGTAGAGAACCGCATCACACATTCTGCTGTCTGTTGTTGAATTGTTACATTCACAGGAATAGTTACAGGAAGAAAAGTCAGCAATACAGTACAGAAGTAGTTTTAGTTTTAGTTTTTACTTTATTATTTTGTGTTGTTTTTTGGTGCTAGGGATTAAACCCAAGGCCACCTTCATGCTAGGCCCACACTCTTACCACTCAGCATACCGTAAATCCTTTTCTTCCTTTGTGGTGCTGAGAAGTGAACCCAAGGCCTTGTTCATGCTAAGCAAATGCAGTACCACTGAGCTAAACCTGCAGCCCCTGTTTTTACTTTTTATCCATCATATAGATGCAGATACACAAACAAAACAGAGGTATGGTTTAGTGAGGTTTTCAAAAGCAGATACCCTGTCCTGATACCCAGATCAGGAGATAGCTCCCTGCCCGCTGGCCCTCCATGTACCCGTCCTACAAGGAGCAGCAATTACCCTGACTGTATTGTCACTTTATTTATCACTCTTATTCATTTCAAGTGTTGTCACCCAAGTGTGCAACCTAGATGTTACAGTGTGATTCTGCCTTTTCTCAGAAAACGTTTTTTAAATTTCTTTTAACCTGTGGATGTCCCCTCCATTTCCTTTCTTCCCTGTATATTTTATTGGAGAAAGAAACTGGGTTATTTGCTCTGAGGAGCTTGTGGGATTTTTCCCAGGCTGGATCTTGTGGAGAGAAGGGTGTGGAACGAGTTGTGACTTGGGTGATGTGTTCTGTAGCAGGAGATACACATAGCTGGTGCCTCTTGTGATGCATGTGGTCACTCATGCCCAGCACTTACGGCCTAACATTAATTAGGGGCTATACATTGTTGATATTGCAGTTCTCTGGTTCCCCCTTTATTAATTTGTTGGAATACTTCAAAAAGAAAAACTCCACCCATCTACTATTTTTGATGGCTTTATCGAAATTCACGTATATTTCACCCATCTAAAGTGTACAATTCAGTGACTTTGAGGGCATTTATGGAGTTGTCACCATGATCAGTTTTAGAACCTGTCACTGGCAAAAGGCCACTTCCTTTGCCTCTCCCCACTCCCTAAAACCCTCCAGTCCTAAGCAGCCGCTAACCTAATTTCTGTCTCTGTAGATTTGCCTACTTTGGACAATTCTTAGAATGGGATCAGACAGTGTGTGGTGTTCTGTGACTGGCTTCTTTCATCTAAGCATAGTGTTTTCTGGGTCCATCCATGTGCTAGCATTTATCAGTTCTTCCATTTTACAGCCAAATAATATTCCATCAAATGGGTATACCGCATTTTGTTTCCTCATTGATTGATAAATATTTTGGTGGTATCTGTCTTTTTGGTATTGTGAATAATGCTGTTGTGAACATTCATGTACATGTAAGTTTTTATTTCTCTTGTGTATATACCTAGGACTGGAATTGTTGAGAAGTATGGTAACTCTGTGTTTAACTATTTGAGGAACTGCTAGGCCAGTGATGGCGAATCTTACAGAGACGAGTGCCCAAACTGCAGTGCAAAGCCCACTTATTTATCATAAAGTGCTAA
The DNA here is from genome assembly GCF_000247695.1 of Heterocephalus glaber. The sequence continues at coordinate 2,258,168 of NW_004624758.1, forward strand.
CACTGCAATTGAAACTGAATAGTAAGGTTTTAATTTAGAGAAAGCAATTCTTTTTAAAAATTTTTTTATTTGTTTTAAGTTCTTTTATTGGTACATTTTAGTTATACGGTTCATTTACATTTATCATTGGGTGTTTGTACCTGTACATGATGTATCTTAGTTCTTATTTTTTCCCCATTACCTGTGTGCCCTTCACCCCCTCCACCCTTCCCTATTTACATAGACTTCATTTCCATTTTTTTCTTTTCTCATAGTTTTTCCTTTCCCTCTTTTCCTTTCCCCTTCCCCTCCCTTCACCCCTTCGTCTTTGGACCTTTTTTCCTATTTAAAGTTGTCAGTTATTCATTTTAATCATTTTAACCCTTGTTTACACTAGATCAGTTTCTCACACTAGAGAAACTATTTGGTATTTACACATGTGTGTCCTATTTATTTCACTTAAGAGTTTGGTCTCGATATGCATCCATTTAGCTATAAATGACTCTAGTTTTTCATTCTTTATGGCTGAGTAGTACTCCATTTTATTAAAAAAAAACACATTTTCTTTATCCAGTTTCCAGTCGATGGGCACTTGGGCTGCTTCCAAGCTTTAGCTATTACAAACTGTGCCGCTATGAACATGGGTACACATATATCACTGTGGTATGATTCTTTTAATTCTTTTGGGAAGATACCCAGCAAGAGAATAGCTGAGTCAAATGGGACCTCTAGTCCTAGTTCTTTGAGGTAGCGCCATACTGATTTCCACAGTGGTTTCACCAGCCTGCACTCCCACCAGCAATGGAGAAGGGTTCCTTTCTCCCCACACCCCCGCCAGCATTTGTTATTGGTTGATTTCTTGGTAGCAGCCATTCTTTCTGGGGTGAGATGGAATCTCAGTGTAGTTTTCATCTGCATCTCTCGAATGACCAGTGATGTTGAACATTTTTTCATATAGTTGTTTGCCACTTTTACTTCTTTGTCTGAGAAATGTCTGTTCATTTCAGATGCCCATTTTTGAATTAGGTCTTTGAATTTGGGGAGTCTGATTTTTTTCAATTCTTTGTATATTCTAGATAGGAGTCCTTTGGGGTACAGCTGCTAAAATTTTTTTCCCACGTTGTAGGTTGTCTCTTAGCTCTGTTGGTGGTTTCTCCTGCAGTGCAGCTTTTTAATAAGATGAGATCCCAGTTGTTGATTCTTTCTGCTAGTTCCCATGCTGCTGAGGTTTTGTTCATAAAGTCTTTTCCTATGCCAGTGTCTTCAAGAGTTCTACCTAACTTATCTTCCAGCAAGTTTAGTGTTTCTCACTTAATATTTAGATCTTTAATCCACTTTGATCTTAGTTTAGTGCATGGTGATAGGTATGGGTCTAGTTTTAGTCTTTGGCAGATTGAAATCCAGTTTTTCTAGCACCATTTATTAAATAAGCTATCCTTCCTCCAATGAGGGTGATTGGCTCCTTTGTCAAAGGTGGGGTGGCTGAGTATGTCTGCAGTTGTTTCTGCATCTTCTAATCTATTCCACTGATCCTCATGTCTGTTCCTTTGCCAGTACCATGCTGATTTTATCACAGTATCTTTGTAGTATAGTTTCAAATTGGGGATTGTGATACCCCCAGCCATGTCTCTGTTGCTCAGAATTGCTTTAGCTATTCTAGGCCTCTTATGGTTCCAAATGAATTTTTGGATTGTTTTAGAGAAAACAGTTCTACACTAACATCTTTTGTTTTGAAAGAAAAACACAATAATAAGCATGCCATAGGTTCGCCACCACTGTGCTTAGGCTAGTTTCTGTCATGGTTGTATACTTTTTATTCTCAGCAGTTTTTGAGGTTTCCAATTTCTCCAACATTTGTTATTATGTCTTTTTTATTCTATCCTAATGGATATGAAGTGGTATCTGTGGCTTTGAATTGCATTTCTTTTTTTAATAACTTTATTGTCCAACACACACACACATACAAAAATTAAAACCATTCAAAGAAGAACAATGCAAGGGGAAAAAATGACAATAATATTCAAATACAGTAGAACTCAACCAAAACAAAACTGAAAATCACTTAAACATTTTTCCATATAACTTAAAAAAGCATCTCAAGCACCAGCAAGACACCAGAGAATGTGATTTGTTTCTGAATTGCATTTCTTTAATGACTAATAATGTTGCATATCTCTTCATGTGTTTATTGACTGTATATTTTAGAAGAACTCTATCGTTTGGCTGTTTTTTAATTAGGTCTTTGTTCTTTTATTGTGGGAATACAATAGTTTTTTATTCTAGGTAGAAGTACCTATCAGATACAGTTTCAACCTTCTATATCCGTGGATTCAACTGTGGACCAAAACTATTTCCCAAAAAATGCATCTCTAGTGACTATGTATCTATTTATTTTTCCTTTCATTATTTTCTAAAGAATGTAGTGTAACACCTATTTACATAGGATTTATATTGTATTAGGTATTGTAAGTAATCTAGAGATTAGAGTATATGAGAGGATTGTATAAATTACATGCAGATACTACATTGTTTATATGAGACTGAAATAAGTATGGAGCAGATATAGAGGGCTGACTGTCCATAATTTGCAAAAACTTTCTTCTGTTCTGGACTGCACTTTCTTGATGTCCTTTGAAATGCAAAATTTTATACTTTGATGTATAGTTCAGTTTTTCTCTTTATGCTTGTACTTTTGGTATAAGCAAACTATTGCCTAATCCAAGGTCATGAAATATTGTGCCTGTTTTATTCTGAGAATTTTATAGATTGAATTTTTTTGCAAAATAGTAGACACAGATTTTTATATATATATGACCTTAAAATCTAAAACTCTTCTCAACCAAGGTCTTCCAAACAAATCGATGACTCACACCAACATGATTTAGGTTAAAATATACACAGGGAATAACACAATGTGTTCTTTAGGAATTTAAGAACTTGAAGATTATCCAGATATGAATTCAGATCTTTGGGAAGTGATATGCTTGTATTAAGCAACTATGCTACATTTCTGCTGGATTAAGTTGTTTTGAACAATTACACCTAAACTATCTTTGATTTCATTTAGCAAAATGTATAGGGTAAAAACAAGAGAAAGCATGCCAACTAGTTAGGGTGTTCAATAATGCATGATTTTTATTCTCTTGCTCTAAAAGCTTGTATGGGAGGTGGGGACAATCAAGGAAAGTAACTCAAGATTTTAAAACTGGGCCTCTTGTGTGCTTTAAAAGGAAAAAAACAAAACAAAACCAAGTATCCACTAATTTGCTCAGACAGAGCAGGCTTAGTGTTCTTGTATCTCAAAATGTTAATGATTTTTAATGAGGAAGAGGAAAAACATCCAGTACCCTTTTCTGTAATTTAAATAGAGAGCAGTAGACATTTCTTTATGCCCAAAAGCTATGGCAGCCGTTTAAATGTGACCAAGGTAAATGTGGAATGGAGATACTTTAAACAAGCTAGGATTCAGCAAATCTAACACACTAAAATCATGATTAACATTTTGAAAGAAAATGCACAAATCTAGTAATTATTTTGAGATTTTTTTTCATTTGAAAGTAATTGTACTGTTACTAAATTCACAAATATGCTAATTTAAATACCCAATCCTATTTTATTTTTTAAAAAACCCGCATTACAAACATACAAATATTTCTTTCCACATCAGTGCCCATTCATATCATGGTTTGAAATGGGGAAAATAGATTCATTCCCCTTAATCTGCAAGTCAGTAGGTGTTTCTTTACAGTTAACTTTAGCAGAATTCCTACAAAATAGTAATTAACAGTGATTTTCTTGTTAACTCACAAGGAAACACCTTCAAAACTGCATTTTGTTAAAGTTTCTGCACTAAAATGTAGAAAAACAACTATACAAATATTGAAGAGTTAAAAATTCCTTAATTTTTTATTCCTGGTACCACTACCACAGTTTGCAGGGCAACATACCTGATGTAATGAAAAGAAAAAGACAAAGCTACGAAAGATAAAAAGACGTCAGGAATGTACATCTAATTGACACTACCTTGTGTTAATCAATAGCCGCACATTTTGCAGACTGTAGCTGTGACAGTCCTGAACCGGAAGGGTTTCCTGTTTGTAACTTTTCTGACTATGCATCATCGCTCCCTCTGGGGCAGGTTTTTACAGTTCCTCTGATGAATTTGGGACGACTGTCTCAAAGTAACCTGCAACTTTCCCGACAACTCCTTGCTCTCTCTCCTGCCAAGGACTGTAGCCCTTTTCTGTTACTTTTTTAAACCTTCTGCTCTCCATATCCACTTCCACCACCAGATCCATACCCACCACATAGGGACTGCCAGAGCTTCTTCCACCAAAACTGCCCCCCTTCATGGGTCCATAATTTCTTTGCTGTTGTCCACTATAATTTCCAAAATCATTACAGTTTCCCAACTCCACCATAGTTAGCTCCACCAAAATTTCCTCCTTCCTTGTAACCTTCATATCCTCTTCCTCCTCCACCATGTCCACCACCTGGTTCCCATGTCCCCCTCCACCACCGTAGCCTCTACTACTGTGACCAGGACCACCGCCATAGTTTCCCCATCCCCTCCAAATCCATTATATCCACCATCACCTCCTCCGTAACTAGCTCCACCGCCACCTCCTGCACCACCATAGCCTCCTCTTCCGCCACGGCCAAAATTCCCTCCACCACCTCCAGAGTTTCCTCCACAACCCACAAAGTTGCCAGATCCACCTCCACATGATCCAGCAGACTGCATCTCTTGTCTAGAAAGGGTCTTTTTGACTTCACAATTATGCCCCTTAATAGTGTGGTATTTCTGAACAACAATTTTATCAACTGTGTCGTGATCATCAAAAGTTAGAAAAGCAAATCCTCTCTTTTTCCCACTCTGCCTGTCTTCCCTAACTTCTATGGTTTCACTCTTGCCATACTTTTCAGAGTAGTCTCTCAAATTATATTCTTCTGTGTCTTCTTTAATACTGTCAACAGAAATTATCTTCAGTGTTAGATGGGCACTAGACTTTACAGAATCCTCTCTAGAAACAATTCTCTTTAGTTCCACTATACACCCATTAACTTTGTGTGGTTGAGCACACATTGCTGCCTCTACCTCTTCAATGTAAGAGTAACTAAAAAAAAAAAACAAAGCCCCTGGAGCATTTTATTTGGGGATCTCTCATTACCACATGAATTGTGAATGTGCCCAATTTCTCAGAAGGTCCTCTTAAACTATCGTGTAATTTCAAAGCCCAGATCACAAATAAACAGCTTCCTCAGTTGCTCTGGTTCCTTTGGTTTGTTCCCCCACCCCTGATCCAATCTGGCTACCATGGCCAGAGTTGGGCTGGAGCTGATGAGGCAGTGGTTTTACCACCATTTTGAGGCAAGACTCATTATAAATTGGACTCTTACATTTACATTTCTGATACATTTTGAGTTAATTTCTGTATATCCCTGCTACATAATACAATCTTTGGTACCCATTGTTACATAAAGGCAGGATCAGTGCTGGATTCTTTCCCTTTATTTACCAGTTTTTATAATAAGGAGTTGGTATTTTAGTCCTTGTGTGATGTTGTTTGTGTTCTTTGCAATGATATCATTTTTACCTGACATGCATGTCTGTCTCTGTTCTGTTTGCATGCCAATGAGCCTTTTTGCTTCAGTGGTTTCTCTTATAGAATCTCCCAAGGAGAGGTGAGAAAACAGCAATCACTAGGCCTATGTACAGGGCAGGAAGAGAAACTTAATGAGACATGATTTATTCCAGGACATACCTCCTAATAAGTGGCAGGGGTAGGACTTGAGCCCTTGGGTCTGACCTGTCTTTTATGCTCCTGCGCCATCCATGTACCACATAGTCAAAACCCCGGGATAGACTGGAATTTAGATTCTAGTCCTGGCTTTGTGGCCTGTGACCTGTAAAAAGTCTTTTGTTCATTCTGGGCCATGGTTTCTTGTTCTGTGAAATCAGAAGGCTGGAAGAGAGCCAGTTCCAAAGAACGGAGCAAATTTCCTAAGGTTGCCTGCATTGGGAGACTGCCCAGGTTTTCCTGCATAGAGCCTGTCATACCTCTGTTCAAGAGAGTGATTTTGGCAAAGGTTACCATCACATGTAGGAATTCATCCAAAAACACTCTTTTTGTAAGGAGAGGCTACCAAGGGTTAAGAGTTTTTAATCTGGGTTTTTAACTTTATACTGTTATATGATGTTTGAATTTAATTATGAGTTTGTTACACTTAAATTATTTAAATTAAAAAATTTTTATTCAATTTAGGGAAGTATTTTTTTTAAATGTTTTTGTTTCTTATCCAGCTATCACACTTTGTCTTTTCCAATACCCATTTGTCTTCCAGAAACATGCCAAAGGCCAGGATTTGTTTGACCAGATCGTATACCACTTAGACCTTGTGGAAACAGACTACTTTGGCCTCCAGTTCCTCGACTCTGCCCAGGTCACAGTATGTATTGCTTTGATTCATTTCAGGACAGATTGGCTTTTCATGCTAATTGCAGATCCACAGTTGCTAGAAATTGGTAGAGAAAAATAGAAGTAAAACTATGATATTGTTCTGGTAATGTGCATTGGCAGGTGGTGATGGTGCTTGAGTGAAAGGCATCCACACTACTTGTAGGATCTGCCCTGCCTTGAGGTAGCTGATAACCAGGAGAATTATGCATGGAATACATTAAAGAAATACTTCTGAATATATAATGCATTATGGACACATTTCTAGGATGGTAGGTAGGTAGGAAGAAGAAAAAGTATTATAGAAATTCTTCCAGTGATGCTGCACTGGCAACTGCTTGCAGAGTCTGGCTGGTAGAGCACAGGTGCTGTGAACACAGCTGAGTCCCAGCCACGCTTCAAGGTGGAGAGGGCAGTCAAAACAAGACACCTCCAGGAGGTAGTGGTAGGTCAGCACAGGCTCCACCAGCTTTCTTGGAGGCAGAACTGTTTACAGTGAAGCTGCTAAAATGAGTGACCCAGACAAGTTCAGAACCACTCTTTTTGTAGTAGGAATGAATGACTTCGTAGTCTTCCTTCCCAACATAATCTAGCTTTGGGTTTCAAAGATAATTTATTCAACAATCTAAAAATGTTTATTGAGTGCCTATTATGTATTGGACCCTATTCTAAGCATTGTGAATTAAGTGGGGAATATAGCTATGATAGGTGATAAGAAGAATAAACAAAATTAAGCAGAGGGAGGGATGCACAGAGGAGGAGTGGGTACTCCTTTAGACAATGTTTTGAAGGGTGAGTCCCTGAGACAGCGTTCCATCTAGAGACCTAGAGCTGCCCACACCTGAAATATGCTTACCAGTTACTTCCTGGAGGACCACATATGACAAGTATAAGATGAAGCTGCTCAGAATTATTGCCTGGGAATTGGGTCTGCCGGAGAATGTCATGAGATGTTGGGACCTTAGGCCATAGAGTAGAATCAGGACATAAATGCCCTCTGTCTGCAGTGCCACCTGGGTAGGCCTCCCACTAGGTGTGTGTATGTGTATAGTGTGTTCCCCCGCTACAGGCACACACCAGGACTTCTTGGTTTCCTCCAACAGATTCCCTAACCCCCATGACTGTCACCTCTTTGACTACATGGTCTATTTTTCAGGTGGAGATTCACTGCAGCTCACTGGGCCCTGGGGAGGTGCATCCCAGCTTTTCCCTTTCTTATCTCCCGGTCCAATGGTGCTTCCTTTAAGTTGAGCCACCCAGTGTCCTGCCCTCTTACTTGACCACTGTCCTTCACATTCCTCCAGGGCCTCGTGTCTTAGTTCTTTTCTTCCCCTGGGCTACCTCAGGATTCAAGTTGCTGGCCCTTCCAAGTTTTCCAGACACTATTTCGTCTCATATGAGCCGGTGCTTCTCCTTCCACCCTCTCTTCCTTTTTCCTCCCCACTCCTCTTAGCCCTCCCCCTTCTTTTGTCTGTGTGTGGTAACAGAGATTGAACCCAGGAGTTCACACTGAGCTATATCCCCAATCCTTTTTTATTTTTTTGAGACAGGGTCTTGCTAAGTTGCCCAGGGTAGGCTCAAAACTTGTGATCCTGCTGCTTCAGCCTCCCGTAGTGCTTAAGCTTCATTTCATCAAACATCACACAGATCCTCTATGGGTCCCGGTGTCATTCCCAGACCCAGATTTCTGACATTTGTCATTGCATGGTAAGTTCCCTTGAGTCCATCCATCTTCCCTCTGGTCTTGGCCTGTAATGGTCCCATTCCATCTTATTTACATCATCCAGCCTCCTCCCACCTGTGCCTTCCTTCCTGCCTGCACCAAACCTCTGATATCTCATCTATATCCTTATGCAGCGTTTGGTTCTCAGGCCCCCGCCCCGCAGCACACAGGCCCGTCTGTTCCCTCTGCTGCTTCCTGCAGGCTGCCAAGTGTTGCTGGAAAGTCATGGCTGTGCCTCCTGGCACCAGCACAGCACATGGGTTCAGCCAAGTCCAAGTCCCTGAGCTGCACTTCAAGCCTGGTCAGTTCCTGCCACCTGAGTGCCCCACAGCTCCCTTGCTGATTTGTGAGCAGACCTGGAGTCTTGTCCCCGTAAAGACTGCCCTGTAGCTGGCCTCACCTGCTGAGAAGACCAAGGTCACTTAGTTGAAACTCTTGGAACTTTCTTGCCTTGTACTTCCAATTTCTCTCCCTGTCCATCCTGTCTCTGTCTTAAGAGAAAAAATCCACCTGCTTGTGCCTTTTCTTTCTGCACCTGCATTCACAGTCCTGTGTTCAGTTGCTTCCTGAGTGCCACATTCAGAGGTGCCCTCTTTGTCCTCAGCATCTTCCAGCTGCTCGGCATCTAACACTCTTCAGCCCTTCTCTGCCCTGAAACTTCTCCATTCTGTCTTCTGTGTGTCACAAAACATGTGGTGGTTTTGGCTTTGAAATATCTACCGCAGGCCCAGAGCGTGTGTCTGGCCTGGACCCTGTGCCTGGCTGTGCCTCTGACTCCTCTAGTGGGCTCAGATAGGCCACCTTCTCTCCCTTGGCCTCAGATTCATATCAGTGACTCTCAGGCTGTGGGGGAGGCCAGCGTGCCAGGCCCATGTCTCTCCTAGTTAGAAGGGAGGAGGTAGGCACCATTTCTTCCCTAGAGCCAGTGTCTGCTGCCTTGCTGGCACATCCTCATCCCCAGGTGACCCTTCCCCAGACACTTGGCTTCCCACAAAGCCCTGGATGTGATTCCATTATGAAAGACTTTGCTGTAAACTTCTGCTGACTTGGCTGGCAGGCTTTCCCACCTGCCAGTGCCCTGTCACTGCAGCAGGAGGGATGTTCACAACAGGACTCAGGCCAGACACCTGCAGGTGCTCAGACTCTGCAGGTTCTGAGACTTGCTAGTATCTTGCTTTATGGATGTGAAAGACTTTTCCTCCCTGCAAAGGCAGGTGTGGGATCCTCATCACCTTAGAGTCAGAGGATGTATGTGCAGCAGAAGAGACTTACCAGGACCCTTCTTGTCATCCTGGTCTTTGATCTCTCAGCTGGTGTCATTGTAGGTTGGGACCCGATGACCAATGTGACTTCCTCTCTGGGCCTTTGCATGAGCCCTGGAAGGCCCTCCCTCACCCTCCTTCAAGGCCATCTCAGTTGACCCTCGCTCATGAAGCATGTCCTGAGCTCCCAGCATCTTTCCTTTGTAAACCTCTGAGCTCATTTGCCTGCTGTGGCAGCTTGCTCATATGGCCTCAGGTTGCTTATTTGTCTATATAAATACACATCATCTAATGACTAGATCCTAAGACCCAGGACTTCCTTTTCTTAACTTGGTGATTCTTGGAGACAAGGCATACAACATGGCACCTCTTTCTTAGCTCCAGAATGACCTGTAAGAGAGGCATTTGCCAAATCCCTCCTTCTAAATGGTGAAGCCAAAGTTGTCAGCTTTCAGGAAGTCATTTAGTGAGGAGCACAGCTTGGGCTTTGCATGTTCAAGCAGACGTGTTCATTCCAGTGTTCTGTGCTCTCGAGCCTCAGTGCTCCTCTCTGTGATGTGTTGGCAGCAACATCTGTTTCACAAGGAAATTGAAGAACCCAGTGAGTTCATGGAGAAGAAAAGGTTTTATAATCTGGGACATGGGTGTGGGTCTGTTTTAGTCGATTTTGTATTGCTATAAAAAATCCCTGAGGCTGAGTACTTTATAAAGTAAAGAGGTTTATTTAGGTCATAGTTTTAGAAGCTGAAAGTTCAAGATTGAGTGGCCTCATCTCTTTGGCCTCTGGCAAGAGCCTTCTGACTGTCATAATGTGGCACAGAAATAGCAAGGGACACAGCTGTATGAGGAAGAGGCTATGTGTATGGGGTGGCCTCGCTTTATAACAACCTGCCCTCTTGAGAACTAATCCGGTCCTGTGAGACCTCACTCCTGCTAGACAGGCACTATGAGGGTCGAGCCTCCATAACCAGTCTCCTCCACTAGGCTTCACCTCTCAAAGCTTCCACTACCTCAGCACCACGACGCTGAATACTGAGCTCCCAGCACATGAACCTTTAGAGGACAAAGCGCATCTGTCCCACAGCAGGGCAGCTCCACTCTCTGTCAGGGCAAGCCGATGAGGGACCAGAGTCATAGGTGAGCACACTGAGAAGGTGAAGTTAGCTGCCACCTATCAGCCCATGTTGCCTGCAGAATAACTCCTGGCAAATTTACGAAAGGCCCTTTGCTGAGATGGCTGCTGCAGGGGTCATTGATTTTCACAGGGTTTGGGAGGTAATTGGATGTCATGGAGGTGTTTCTGGGGAGAGTGGGACAGAGGCTGGGAAAGGAATGGTTGGCTTTGCCATTGGCTTATTGCCTCATAATTGAGGCTCCCACAAGTATCAACACCCACATCTAACCCCTGATGTGAGGATCAGAGGGCTGGGGCTGACCAGCCGAGCTCTTGGCATGGCTCTTTGTATACCCAGCTTATATCTCCAGCTTACTGAAAAGAGCCAAGCGTGGTTTTCATGGTGCCCTGCCCAGCCCTGTATCACCTATTTTTAGCAGTCGGAACTGGGACCTCCTGCTTCCGTGTTAAAGAGGGAGAGGCATCCAGGGACCCACTCTGCAGATCACACATTGGTACAGCTTAAAACAGGAACAGTGTGTGTTTTTGCATATCAGAGGTTTTTTGTCCAAGAGCCAAGGGCTCTGGCCTGCACCCTTACCCTCCTGGCTTTCACACTGCCTGGTCATGAAAGCTGCTTGCTGAATTTCCTCCAACCCCTAGCCAGGCACTGAACTAAAGGCTTTGCATAACTCTTATTTAACATTGATCCCAGATCTGTAATGCTGGCCATAAAGCAGACCCTTTTTACAGGTGACAGATCTGAGGTTCAGAGGCATTAGGAACCTTGTAAAGGTTAAAGTAAGGACAAAACCAGACTTCAGATCTTGGTATCCTTCCGAAGTCCAGAACTTTCTGCTGGACCATACTGGTTCCATTCCATACCTGGTATACATGCATATACACAGTTACATACATACACAGAAAGAAAGAAGGAAAAGTAACATTTTAAACTTTGGCTTGGAACTTACCCATTGCCGACGAAGCCTCCTGGTTCAGGTATGAGCTGGTCACTGTCCCTATCTGCCACATTCTGGTGGGGGAGACAGACAAGTAGTCCCTTGGAGTGCAGTGTGGCCAGTCCTTTAGCAGAGAGTATCCAGGCTCCTTGGTGAGTATCTGAGTGCCCTGAATAAAACGAATAGGTTGTCAGAGAGAAGGTGACCATTGATGTGGTCAGCAGAAGAGGAGGGGAGTTTGCCAGGTAGAGATTTGAGGTAGGGGTAATAACAACAGTCCCACCAAGGAGAAGGCTCTCTCCCCTTCTAGGGAGCAGATGTTATGGACAGTAGTTATGGCTGCCAAATGTCCCTTTCCTAAGCCCATACCAACATAAATAGGGAGCTTTTTATGATGGTACATTTGGCAGCAAAGAAATACCGAAAAGATGATTTAGGCTTTTGTCTCAAGACTTGTCTTATGTTTTTCCTCTGGTCTTTGCAGCATAGAGTGGCCACACTTCACACCCAGGGCTGTGTAGTGAGGTTAACACATAGGTGTGATGGTTGCTGGGGGGTTCGGTGGATGTGGATAGGGCTCCCCTGGCTTCACTCTGCCAATTGCTTGGAAGGTCATCCTGTTTGCCACTTGTACACACACTGCTGGACATTTGTACCATTTCAGATGTGATCATGAGAAGAAACAAGCAAGCCTTGGGGGTGTGGCTTGGGTAGAGCACTTGCCTGGCACTCTCAGAGAGCTGGATTCCATTCCCAGCACCTCAAAAAAAAAAAAAAGGAGAAATAGGAAAGTGTAAGCACTGGTAGTGGAATCTTTGTTATTGTTGCAAACAATTAGATGAAACCTCTTGCTTCCAGCCACTTGAATGGTTCCATGTGGTTTCTGTGGACACTTGTTTGAGCCTTCAGACAGTGCTGTAGGGGCTAGGGTAGTTCATAGGGAAGGAAGCTAAGACTTGGGAACAGGGCCTTGCTCATGGCAACACACCAATGAGTGGCAGAGCTGGAACTTGAACTCTGTGCCACCTTCATGGTAGTGTAGAGAATTATCACATGGGCTGAGGAAGAGCTGCAGCCTCTCTGAAAGCTGACAGTGAAAGGCTGGTGAGGGTTTTCCTGCCCGGGTACAAATATCAGTGCTGGATGGAAAGCGGGTGAGCGGGTCTCTGTGACTGTTTAGACAAAGCCCCAAGGAAACCTCCAATAGCTGGTATCAGTGAGTTTATGGCCCTCATCGTGATGGAGAAGAGGAGAGATCCCTCCTGTAGTGGAGAAGGCACGTCAAGCTAGTTTGTGGTGTAGAGACCCCGAGTAATGCATGCGGACGCCAGTGTGAGCCCGAATCCTGCCTTCCCTCACTAGGGCCATATCCCCCACATCATCTACCGGCCCACCTTCCACCTGCTGTGAGGCCTCAGCTGGGTGGTGGATGTGACACAGCAGCTGGCAGAGTGCTTCTTCCCTTCCTTCTTTGCTTCTCTCTTCATCCTTTGGAAACAATTACCTCTTCAGATTCCTTCCAGCTCTAATTTAAACACAAACTAGATATTCTTTATAAGTCGAGGAAATCTGTAGGTACTAGAAATCCCATTATGACTCCCATCATTTAGGCTTAATGGCAAGGGCTCTGGGGATGTTCAGACAAAGATTTTGGATGTTCTTTAACCCCTGAGCTTCTCTTGGGCATTGCTATTCCAATTCTTCCATGTATATTTTAGCCTAGGAAGTCCTACAGTGAGACTGAGTGTGTGTCATGTTTCCAGAATTAATGCATTACTAGAACAGATGGGCTTTGCCAGGATCATCTCACACTTCTTGATTTATGGGAAGGGCTTTGCCAGATGGACTTAGATGACAAATTCAGATCAGAACCACCTTGCTAACTCCCATTAGTGTTTGAATTAAATTTCTTGCCATTTGAACTCAGAAATGTGCCTGTCTGTCTGCAGTGACTGGTTTCTGTTGGGAGATCTAGAGCTGTTCACCTTGGCCTTTACAGATTGGGAGTCTGGCTATATTTAGCTAGGACACAGGTGAACATCCCAGATAGGTGCTAAATACAGTCCTCTGGCCATGTGTAGGATAGAATGTGTTAAATGCCATGTTGGGCTCTCTTTGCTCCAGTATTCAAGTCAAGGGGAGTCTTGTGGGATAAAATATGAGTGATCAGAACCTGGTAAGCTCCTGCAGCTATGAAGAAAGTCAGTCATTTTGAGCTGGTTGGATCCAAGATAATTTTTATCTTTTCTCATTTTCAGATGGTGACCGGGTTTCTTAGCATCTCTGATGTAAACCTGATCTGAAAACTGAAGGGGTCAAGGAGCTTTCAAAATGATGAAACTCTGTCTGATTCCTTTCTCAGTTTAGTGAGGCCCAGGCTTTTCCTAGGCCTCCATTCTGGCAGGTCTTGGTTTGGGCAGGAAGGATAGGGCATAGCCCTGCAATGGGGTAAGGGAGCTCCATTAGTGATGTAGCCGAAGGGCAGAGCAGTCTGCTACCCTTGGGAACATCTGACCCAGGCATCTGGCCTGTGTCATCACATAGCCTGTGTGTTAACCTCCACCACAGACACTTGGCCCTTTTACCATTAGGGCTGACTAGCCTGTAAAAGCTGAGGTTGCTTGAGATTTAGAGAATTCAAGTAGCCATTTTTAGATAGGTTATGGATGACTCAAGATTATCAGGGCATCTTCCTGAATAGGAGAGGATGCAGAAAACTTCAGAACTAAATATTTAAAGGGGATCCTTGGGAACGTTTATAAAACGCTGATGCTCTGAGTCTCTCGTTAATGAGTCTTGGGTAAGACCTGGATATTGACTTCTTTAACGTTTTTTCAAATGAATACACAGCCAGAGTTGAAAACCTTGGGGAAGGAAACCACAAAAATTGGACTTGGATGGAGATTAGAGTTTGACAATAAAGGGAGAAGAAGGGTAGGCTGAAAACTCAATTTATTCTGAATTATATAAGGAGACTTGAGAAAGGAAAGAAAGAGGGCAGGCTCCTTTAAACTATGATAGTCTCGGGCTGCAGAGACTAGTAGTTTCAAGGGAGAACTTTCTTTGCAGGGTAAGAGTGAATTCCTTTAAGAACAGGTTTAGATGTAGCCATTCGCATGATAGTTAGCAGGAGAGTAAATACGCTCACATCCAATCTCTATCTGTCCTCCCAGGGCTGAGTTTGGGGCTTTTCAACTGAGAGTAGTTGAGATACCTAATTATCATAACACAAACTCATAATCAGAAACTGCCTGGTAGGCTAATGACAACGAATGCTGAATGACAACCCAGCCCACCTCCCTGCAAATAATATCCTCATGAAAGCAACAACAACAACAACAACAACAACAACAACAACAACAACAAAATTCAGAAAAAGAAAAAGGAAAAAGGAAATAGTCCTACTACCCAAAAATAACCTCTGCAAATCTTTCTGTACATCTCTAATAGAAAATAATAATTTTATATAAATGGAATCCTGATTATCTACCATTGTGTTTGTAGATCTCTTGCCACATCAAAGAACCTACATCCATTTTAAATAGTATTTCATTTTATGGATGAGCCATTTTTTAATGTCTTTGTTGGTGGACGTTTAGGTCATTTCCAATTCAGAGCTATTTAATAATGAGAAAAGCATCCTGTACATGTGTCTGTGAGATAGGCACCCTGCTGTGGTGATCTGCTTCTTTTATTACACGCTTGCCTACCTGGGAGTGGAGATGACAAAAGCCCACATTCTCCCCTCACACTGCTCATAAGCTTATGGTAATATAATTCATCTGTTACATGCTTTTGTGTTTCCTCATCCCTCTCCTCCCACTCAGTCATAACGGATGCTTTGGTTAGGTGTGGAGTACACAATACTAATTTGGCCCCACCCTTTCGTATTATTAGGATGTGCAGAGTGTAGATTGCTTCTGAAAGTCCCTGGCAATCAGCAGAGTGGCCTCTGGCTCTCAATAGCTGGTGAGAAACCCACTCTGGCTGTGTCATTCCAGCCGTTTTTCTAACATTGAAGTTCCAGTATGCACTGAGTTTACTCAGTGTAATAGTGTATGTCCCTAACTTGCCTCATTTTAAAAAATGATTCATATTTTCATTTGTTCATTTCTCAACCTAATAAGGGTCTGCAGAATACTGTACCTAGTGCCTGTCATAGGAAGCACAGAAATGATTCAGTGTCCCTGATCCTCAGGGGCTTATATTCAAAGGGACTCACAGTATAGACAGGCCCTGACTTGCAGTGGTTCAACTTAATGATGATGCAGAAGTGATATGCATTCAGTAGAAACTGTACTTCAAATTTTGAATTTTGATCTTACCCTGGGCTTATGTTATGTGATAGAACACTCTCTCCAGATCCTGGGCAATGGCAGCAAGCTGCAACTCCCAGGCAACCACGTTATCACAAGAGTAAACAATCAGTACTCAATGTTGCTAAGCTATGGTGTGCAGTAAACATTTAATGCCTTTTTCAAGTTATAGTATTTTCACTTTGTCTGGACATAACCCCCTCATGTAGCTATCCATGGAAGTTAGGCCCCTGAGCCTCCTTCAAGACTGTAGTCTCAACGTGGTCATTATAGAGATACTCTTAAGGAAGGGAAATGGCTTGTGAGCTCCTTCAGAGACGACTGAAGTAGTTATGGTTTGTTTGGGTTTTGGGTTTTGGGTGTTTTGTTTTTTTTTGGCTGGGATCAAACTCAGGACCTTGTGCTTGTGAGGCAGGCACAGCATCACTGAGCTAAATCCCCAGCCCTAGTTATGGTAAAATTTTGAGGAAGTTAAGATATACCTTCATTGATCGCAAAATTATCTTAGGCAAATGCCTGCCTGTCATTCCATCTGCAGTGTTATTTTCCTGGCAAAAGAATAGCGGGGCAGTGAACTTTGGTTCTATCATTTCAGGGTTTAGCCTGACAGAAATTCAAGACTGAAGTATGAAGAGAGATTCTAACATTGTAGTTTGTACTTTTTTGCTAGATTAATGGAGACTAGGAAATATTAGAGAAGATTAATAACACGAGCAAGTCTGAAGGAAAAGGCAATGGAGTGCTTCCGCTGACCACAGGGGCTTTACAGATGATTTCATGAAGGGGTTTTAGATACTTTCAGGTACTACTTTTAAAAACTTAGGAAAAATGTGGTGCCCTATTCCCATAAAAATGCACTTAGGTGTATAAGCACAGGATTTTGAACATCATACCAAGCACTTTTCAGTGAAGAACTCATAATCTGATCCACTTCTGGGTTTTTGTGGGTAGAATTACTCATGTTTATAGAGGAGGGTAACTATGAGGGCCTAAAATCTTGCTGTTGACTGATTCCTAAAGAAATGTTCTCTTTCTTTCAGCACTGGCTGGATCATTCTAAACCCATCAAAAAGCAGATGAAAAGTAAGTGAACAGAATTTAGTACCTCTTTTATTTCTTTTATCTGTCAGTGAACTCCTTTGCCCAAGTTTTGAGGGTTTATGTTTTCTAATGAAGTTGAAAGCATTTTTAAAGAAATCCAACTTTAAATGAATAATTTTTATTAGAGCTGGCCAAAGTTAAAGTTTAAAATTTGAATAACAGTTTTTAGTAGATATTAAAAACCCACCTGTACTCTCCTTTGAAATTAGACATCTGCCAATGAGAAATGACTAATGTACTATTCAGAAACATGACTTTACACCTACTGTATTCTCTTCCTAATGAATTACAAAGCAGACTCAGTGACTAGGAAAGTAGGAGGTCTCCTTGGTAGTATAGTCCAGTTCATGTTTGAGTCATTTAAAAAATTCATAGTTTCTTAAAAATACTTTAAGGTACCCTTACTTTATTTTTTAGATGGCAGCATGCTTTGCTATTTATGTGTCACTTTCCTTTAGCTCATTTTGTACTTTGTAAAACATAGATATCAACTTGGACTAACTTGGCATCAAAGGTAAAAGTAAAGTGTCAGCTCTTAGTAATTCTTCCAGATCCTTAGATTTCCAGCCCAAATGTGGTTACCAGTTAAATCTTCATAGTCAACATAAAAGTCCATTTCAGTACTAACTTTGCATGCCTAGTTGTGCCCTCCAAATGGAGTGGTGAATGTGCTGTAGATTTAATGTGTTTTTCCTTTTGTCCATTTTGTGATCTTCAAAATTGGGGGAAAAACATCTTCAACCTTCTGTCTACAAATGTTTAGTCGGACCTGCTTATGCTTTGCACTTTCGAGTTAAATACTATTCTTCTGAACCAAACAACCTTCGAGAAGAGTTTACAAGGTAGGACATAATGCAGACGATCCTGCCCAGTACCACTTGCCTTACCTAGATTTATGTGTCTTGTAAGTTATGGGTTTGCCTCCCTTTCTGTTTGCTGTCTGTATTTCTGAGCAAGAGTTATTAGAATTTTTCCTGGGCTTCTGTATTCTGTTGAAAATCCACAACTTTGCTTAATTTGATATTGTTCTTAGTTAATAAGCATTGTATTTATTTTCTTGTCCCATTTCTATTTTCTTGGATCTTGGTATTTTGATGTTCTGTGACATTATATTTTTGTCTCAGCTACAAAAAGGGAGAACAGATATTGGGAGAATATTTTTCAATCCACAATTGCCATCTTATTTTTTAAGGAGCTGCAAAACATGCCCTTGATTGTTACAGTAGAAAGTACCATCTCTTTAAACAAACTGTGCTAGTTACAACAAAGTGGTCTGAATCCTTTCATGTTATCTTTGTTGTGCCTATGTTTCTTTATCTCTTTAACTTCAGAAAGTGTCAAAGAAAAATAGAGTTTTGCATACGCACTTTTCCTCCAGTTACCCTTCCATCAGTGAAATGCCTTACCTAGCCTTTTCCTGCTATTGATATCCCCAGAGCCTCCTTGTCACTTTTTGTGGATGATGGGTTGTGATGGTGACATGTACATAGCTAGGTAGTCTGCAGTGGTGGCCACTAGTTTGAAGATGATAACCTCAGTAACACTTTAAAGACTGACCAATCATCACTATTGCCTTACTGGAAGGGCCTGCAGGGGACTTTGTTGTTGTTTGTTTGTTTGTTTGTTTG
This sequence comes from Heterocephalus glaber, assembly GCF_000247695.1. The sequence continues at coordinate 2,276,708 of NW_004624758.1, forward strand.
TTTGTTTGAGGCAGGGTCTGGCTATGTGGTTCAGGTTGGCCTTGAACTCACTGTGTAGCCCAGGCTGGGCTCAAACTCACAGCAATCCTCCTGCCTCAGCCTGCACCACCACACCTGGCCCTACAGGGCTTTTGTAGTCAGGTTTTCCCACAAGCATCAGAAGCTCTGGCCATGTTGGTGCTGTGTTCCCCTTGATGTGGATACACAAGCCAGTATCCTGAATTTCAGAAGTGAAGTTAAGTTATGGTCATGCACCTGTTGGGAAGCCAGGACGTTCTGGAATGTACTAGAACCTTCACCACCACCACCCTTGATTTCTGGGTCACCCACATTCCCCTTTATCCATCCCAAGAAAGCAACTGGCTGCATTGTTTCCAAGGTTCAATCAAACAAATTAAATTACTCCAGTGTTCCTCTTCAGAGCTCTTTGTGAAACATGCTGCTTCTAACTGTCATCAAAACCAGTGGTTTTTAAACCGAGTTGTGTGAATCAGAAACACCTGGGAAGCTTTTGAACAAATCAAATTCCTGGGGACCACTCTTGCATGTAGGATTCTGACTCTGTAGGTATGGAGTAGAGCGTGGGCAGCTTTGGTTTTTACAAAGCATTGTAAGTGGTACTGATGCCCGCATTGTCCTGGTTTAAAATAAAAAGCAAAACTATTTAAACTAAGACATTCATTTCACCTAAGTCCCATTTGTGTTATTTGCTATCTTCCCCATTTTTTGTTGCCCCTGTAACCAGTTGTAGTCCTATTCTAGGATTTGTGTGCGTGTGTGTGTGTGTGTGTGTGTGTGTGTGTGTATTGTCTGTGTACCTGTTTTGTTAAGAGTCTGCAGTTAGGCTACATCAGGAAGAAAAGCCTCAAGCTGTTGCTAGCAGATTCCAGTCAGCTGCAAACTTGATGTGATTCTGGAATCTGCTACCTAGAGCTGGCTGAGGGCTGTACCCAGTGGCTCCACCCTGCTGGTTTTATTAGACACGTTGCATGTCCATGTGCCGAGTTCTGTGAACCTGTTGGGCTCGCTTCTCGAGCACCAAAAGGGTTGTGGAAGGTGTCTTTGGACAGCTCAGTGTTCTGTGTTCCATCCTGCAAATATCCTGCAAACTCCCAACATGCTCTCGCCTGCCCATCGAGGTTCTAGGATGCCTTCCTGGAGGCCCAGGAGGAGATCCTTCCACTCAAGTTCTCATTTGCTTTGGCCTCCCTTTTGACGATGCAGAATCCCAGGCTGTGTTTGGGGTGGGAATTGTGATGGGATGTTGGGGATTGGAGGTGGCCAGGAAAGGTTTACCTTCTGTTGACTTTTGTATGTGTTTGTCAGGTACCTGTTTGTTTTACAACTCAGGCATGACATTCTTTCTGGAAAGTAAGTATGTTTTTGTTCTAAATCTTAACTCAGGATGTATCATAGTATATTTCAAAATAATTCATTGTTTTAACTCTTTTACCCTTGTTCCCTTTTCAAAATTCAAAAAAGTGCACCAGGCATTGTGAAGTGAGTCTAATATTTGTATCACTGTCATTATCATCCTGTTCTAAATGATTATTATATGGCTTGAAGCATTTCCAAGAGCATTTAATATCTTAAGTGATGTGTATTCGGGAATAATTCTCTCCCTGATCACATCACTGCCCCATTCATAATGGCTTTTGTCGTATTTGCAAGCAAGATACATTATTAGTATGTATACACGTACAAGTATTTGGACAGTCAAAAAGTCTCATTCATCACCATCCACATTGAAGTAAAGAGGTTATGTTCTGATTTGGATAGAAAGAAGTTTAGACATCTCATCTCATTACCTTTTCCCCCTTTCAAAATGGTTTTTAAATACTAGGCTTCTGGCTACACACAAAGATTATTGAGCATGAGAAGCATTAGCACTGAAGTGGTTGATTTTGCATGTAATATTAATTTATTTTTAATATAAGAGATTTCAGGAGTCATAGCTTTCACAGTTGTGTCAGTTTTCAGCATAGGTATTGAATATTTTCTGTTCTATAAAAAGCTAAGGCTACATTGAGTCTAAGAAGTAATATATGTGATGTTACTAACAAGAATACATTCTGGGGCCAGGGGGTTAGCTCAGTGGTTCCGGTGCCTGCCTCGCAAGCGCAAGGTCCCAGGTTCGATCCCCGGTACCAAAAAAAGAAAAAAGAATACATTCTGATTTTGAATGTAATCTGAGAGAAATTTTAAAATGTAATTTCCGAATTTGCAAACTCTCAATAGAAAAGATGCTATAAAACTTTCAGTGGAATATACTCAATAGAACAAGGAGATTGTACAGTGTATACATTTGCCTTATTCAGCCATGCAATACAGATCGTTGGTTGGCGTGTGTATATGAGTGTGTGTATTTTTTATCTTTCTCTCCATACTGTGCTCCTCATGTAAAGGCCTCGTAACTGTAGAAATTGTCTTCAGTTTAGAAAAATATTATTGACAGCACCTTGCATTTGTACAGTACTTTGCAGTTTGCATGCACTTCCAGTTGGTTTACTGTACATTAAAGTGGAATGGTGTTCTAGTCCCAGCACTGCTTGCTGTCAGCTGGATGACCATGGGAACAACCTTGACACTCACTGCCTCATCTATAAAGTGGTAGAGGGGGGACAGTGACTGCATCCATCCCAGGGGTTTACAAACTGGATGCATTAACCAAATTGCATGATGCATATATGAAAAGGCTTATAAAAACTACGAAGTGCTGTACCAATGTATGTCATTATTATTTTTCTAACTAACTTTGAAATATAAGTGTGAATGAGATCACGAATTTGCAGTAACACTCTTCTACACCTGGGCCTCAGTTATACTTAGTAGAATGCTGAGTACATTCAGCTGTCGTGGCAACATTAGATATGGTGTGTTTTTATTTTTAACACTAATACCTTGTTTTAAGAAAGACTGGAGGCAGCTTGAAAACCACATGTACTAGGTCAAGATAAAATAAATTTAAAATAATAATGCAAAGGGATCCTTTTCATTCTGTTTTCCAAACTTTCCCATTCTTGCCAAATTCAGTAAAGTTGCATACAAGGGTGATAGAAAGAAAATATACCTAGATTGGATTATTTTGCCATATGATGAGAACTGATTTGGGGAAATTTAGTGTGCCAATTTGTTTGCATTCTTTAATGTAGACAGCAAAAACATACATTAAAAACAAAAATCATTGCTTAGATATCACTGTCTTTTGAAGAATGATTTTATTGATATTTTTGTATGTTTATAAGTACATAATTTCATATTTAAAATAATTTCTTTTCTTTTTTTTAGATTGAAATGCCCCTATGAAACAGCTGTGGAATTAGCTGCTCTCTGTCTACAAGGTACATTCATCTTTTGTAGTAATACTGTTTTTTAAAAAATTTTTATTTTACTGGTACATTTTAGGTATATAATATAATTACATTCATCATTGGAAATTTGCACCTTTACATAATCTCTCTTGGTTCTTATTTTTCCTCCTTCCCCTGCCCTCCCTTCAACCCCTCCATCCCTCCCTGTTTACAAAGACTTTGTTTCCATTTTTCCATTTTCTCATATTAATTCCATTCCCTTCTTTTCTTTCCCCTCCCCCTCCCACTTCCTCTTCCCCTTTGCCCCTTTTCTTCCTATTTCACATTATCTATTACACCTTTTAGTCCTTACTTAAACTTTCAGTTTCTCACACTAGAGAAACTATTTGGTATTTACACATGTATGTCCTGTTTATTTCAGTTAAGAGTATCTCATCAGTGTGCATCCATTTAGCTGTAAATGTCTCTAATTTCTCATTTTTTATGGCTAAGTAGTACTCTCTTTTATTAAAAAGCCACATTTTAAAAATCCAGTCTCCAGTTGATGGGCATTTGGGCTGCTTCCAAGTTTTAGCTATTACTAATTGTGCGGCTATGAACATGGGTGCACTTATATCTCTGTGGTATGATTCTTTTAATGTTATTACTTTTCATTACAACAAACGAGTATGTACCATGCCAGGCCCAGTGCTCTACTTTGTCCCTGTCTGTAAATGAGTAGGACATAGTCTTTACCCCCAAGTGGCTTGCAGTTCAGTGAGGAAATTAGGTGCAGAGCACAGTGTGTTCTTCACCAATAGAGACATGCAGGAGGCTTGGATGAGGCAGGGCAGTGAGGGGGAGGGGGAAGAATCAAGGGACTGAGGCATAAAAACAAAGTACTGAGAGGAACTGGTGTATAAGTTCCTGTGGTAGACAGAGCACTTGCTCAGAATGCATGAGGCCCTGTGTTCAATCCCCAAAACGGAGGCAGGTAGCAGCAGTTAAGTGATATGTTGGGGTGAAGTTCAAGAAGCCAAATAGATGGATGGCCTCAGACCCCATGAACTTCATGTGGTCAGCAGTGAGGCCTCTGCAAGCTCCTGAGAAGTCAAGCTGGTCAGATGTGCATGTTAGAAAGGCCAAGCTGACTGTATGGGATCAGGGTTGTAGCAGAACTAAGAACTGGGGCTGGGGGAAATAGAGAGGAGTTGCTAAACAGAGGTAGTAAGAAAGTGAGCAGGGCAGGTGGTTGTGAACACACAGCAGAAAACAGCCTTGGTAGTACAGGGAGATAGACTCAGTGATGAGACTTGGGTGTTGAGGGAGGAGGCAGAGACGACTCAGACTGCTTCCAGGGCTGGGTAGTGGCAGCAGTGAGCTCCGAGCAGCCAGAAGGAGAGCTGAGCTCCAGTGGAGGAGATGGCCCATGTCGAGCCTCTAGGGTGGGAGGTGCCGAAGCAGCAACAGCTCCTTGGGTGGCTGAACACAGCTTATTCTGAGGTCAGTCTAGAAGCAGTGTTGTAGGTCGTCATGGGTGGGGAGACTGACGATGAGCCTGCCTGGAGGCTTGTCAGTGTTGGCTGTTTGTAGGATGCGCTAGTGGATTGTAGTTTACAATGTATAAGAAACACTTGCTGAAGTCTCCAGTGCTAATGAAGAGAATGCTAATGTGTAATTGCACATAGGCGATTTCATTAGCACATCAGATAGACATATGCTGTGGATTCATTTACCAGTGCGTTCATTGGCTTCTATTGGATTATGAATTATGATATATTCATTCATAATTGGTATTTGTGAACACCATAATAAGATTGGCTTGCCACTTTTGTATTTTATCAGTTCTTAAAAGTTGATCTGAGAAGTTTCTTCACATTATAAAATCAGTACATGCTTATTGCAGAATATCAGGAAACTAGCACAGTAATCAGGCAAGTGGAAGGAAGGTGTTTCTATCTATGAGTTTTGAGTGGATTTTTAAGAAATGTAATTCTGATTAGAGTCATATACAAATTTTTTTGTATTTTTTTTAACTTGGTGCTTTTGGTAAATGTATTTTGTCATGTTCACACACATAAAAACAGTTTGGGGGGTTTTGTTGTTGTTGTTTGTTTGTTTTTAGTTTTTTGAAACAGGGTCTAGCTGTGTAGTTCAGGCTGGCCTCACTCTTGCTATGATCCTCCTTCTTCAGCCTCCCAAGTGCTGGCATTGCAGGTGCGCACTACCATGTCTGACTTTTCATAAAGATCGTTTCTAATGAGTGTAGGGTGCATTAGTGGATACTTGTATTCCTTAGTCACCTCTTAAGTCCCATTGCCTAATGGGGGATTGGCCTACAGTTAATGCTTAGGAAGTACAGAATAAATGAGGTTAAAAAGACCCCAAGGGACTTTGATTGAAGGGGAAGCCTGTCCCTGTGACTACAAAGTACTGGTGATAGAGGTGACATAATATCATCAGTAGCCTTCTGTGCCAAATACACTGCTGGGTGCTTCCGGTCCATATTTCTCTGATGCAGCAGGCCTTATGGTGAGAGCCATGGGGTGTGTGTGGTTTGGGAATTTGGCAGTGGCCCCTCTACTTTGCCCAGGTACCCATTTCACCAGCATAGCCAGTGACCTTCCTCAACTCCAGAGCTCCTGAACTCCAGGAGGCCACACCTTCAGGCCAGGGAGCCCTCCCAGCAGGAGATGTCAGGGTGTTTATTGTTACTGAGATGAAAGCATTGTGTCATTCCTGGAAGCAAAGCATTAATTCACTGGAGAGGTTTTCTCCTAAGGCCATTGACATATTATTGCAAGTTTGTATGCTGTCCTGAATGATTAGAGGCTAAGGCACACCTCTCACCACATCCTCCACCCCTGTGTAATGGAGTCAACACAACACTTACAAGTCCAGCTCTAGTTGAACCTTTTGCATCACCAAGAACAGAGGCAGACAAGAATAAGTTCAACCACCTGCGAGCCTTTCTTGGGGACATTACCCATTGGAGCTGAGCCATAACATAAGTATAGCTTAACATACAATCATTATGTCAGTACAAATAAACAAACTTTGAAGACTTAGACACATAGGGAAGCCCTGGTCACAGCCCATGCCCTCTCCCCCACCCCACTTCCGGGTAAATACTATAGCTTGCTGCCTGCCGTCCACTCCTGCCCAGCTGAGCCTCCTGCCCTGGGGTCTGTGAGTAGGAATAAAATGAAGTGTTGGTTTCCTTCCATGCTTGAGCTTTGAGATATCTTGTTCCAGTTGTCCTTGAATTAATAGTGCCTCCTGAGTCGTGATACAGTAGCCCTGCAAGGAGTCTGTGCTCTTTGAGGAATAAATTTATGGTAGATTTGAAAAATATTCCAAGTAAAAGGAAAAAAGAAGGAAGGAAGAGGTCATTTGTTATGTGCCTGTGGTTTTGTTTCTTCCTTGGAACAGTCTCGTTTTCCAGGTAAGGCATCCAGAAACCCAGAGTAGTTGAATGACTTGCCCAGGATCACACAGCTAGTACATGGTGAAAACAAGCTCTCCTCTGTCTGAGCTGTTTTTGTCATCCTCCATAGACTCCTTGGAGCTGAGGCCAGGCTGCAGAGGTTATAGAGTAGTGAAGTATTAAGTTCTTCCAGCAGATTCTTGGAAGACAGGCGTGCTGCCTCAGAATGGTGTACCAGCTCCACTTAGGCCTGTTTTAGTGCGGTAAAGGTGCAATAGAATACTGGTCCCTGTTGCCAGTCTGAACACATCAGGGAGACATTGTCTCTGTCTGGCTTCTCCCTTCAGTGCTTGATGATGTCAGTGGCACCATTAGTCCTGTCCTGTGCAGACATAGGGTGCCATTGCCTCACTGTGGCCCATGGGTGCCATAGAGAAAGGGTAGTTCATGTCACAAGAGTCTCTCTAAACCATGTTACCCCTCTGGCCTTTCCAGGTACCTAGTTTCATGGTGACTTCTTGAACAGAGGTCAGTGGTGGCCTCTGGCCTTGGAAAACCAGCCCCAACATTTCAGAGAAAATATTATTTCTAAAGCAGAATCTCCATTTGTGCCCTTGCCCAAGATACCAAGGTGCTGCCCACCCTGACCCTGATAGTGATAGGGGTGCAGGCGAGGGGCTGTGGGCAGGTGGGGAGACATTATCAGGTCCCTGCTGTGTGCCAGACATTGTCTTATACAAGCCTCTCATGGTCCCACTGAGTTTGGATTACTACTTCCTCTGCACGTACAGGGACATTTTATCCACTGCAGCAACCAGCTGGAGTCCCTCTCCTGAAAGATGGGCTGTGGGATTGTGATCCTCAGAAGCCTGGGCTGGCTGAGTGGGGCCTAATGGGGTGATGAAAAGGGATGCTGGGCACATAGTGCGTGGAGTCCTTGGGCAGCTTGGTCCATTGGTGGGTTTGATGTGTGGAGCAGAGGTTTCTCCTAGTGTGTTTCCCAGGTGGCCATGTCAGCATCCTCTAGGAACTTCTTAGAAATGCAGATTCTGAGCCTCATTCCAGACCTATAGGACCAGAAACTATGGGTATGGGGCCCAGCAGTGTGTTTCAATGAGCTCACCGAGTGGTTCTGATGCATGCTCAACTTCAAAAGCCACTGCTACAGATTAGTACTTTTCAAAGGTGAGTGAGTACCCGAGCTCCAGGCATCTTGTGAAAAGGCAGGCTTTGCCTGGGTGGTTTTTGGTGGGGTCTGACAGCCTGCATCTTGAGCAGACTCCCAGGTGATGCCTGTGTGTGCTGGTGCATGGCCCACACTTTGCATAGCCAGGTATTGGAGGACACTTTGGAGGATTTCCTTGTATTCTGGAATCCGCAGAAGTGGGGTGAGGAGAGTGAGTTTTCCTGTTCATACCCTGTGTCACCTGTCCTGGAGCCTCCATTCTGTGGGTGACCTGGCAAGAGCAAGGACCATATAGCAGCTCACCTTGCTGCTTCTCCTTTTCTGCCCAGCTGGCTCCATCCTGGATTCTGCCTAACTTGTCGCAGTTGCCCCTGCAGTGCGTTCATGTCGCCTCCCTCCCTCCTTCCTTCTCTCCTTGTTTTTTCCCCTGGATTCTGCATGTACCGAATTCTTGATCCATTCCCTCCAGCACTGCAGCCCCTGAAGTGCTGCTCTGACCTGCCCTAATGAGAGCCTGGCACAGTGGGTGTTTCTGGGCAAATCCTCATTCTCAGCAATTCCCTTTTATTGGAAATGCAAGGCTTTGCCACTTCTCCGGGAAAATGTAATTGGGCCTCACTGGGTGGGAGAAATGGTTGGGAGAAAGACGGTAATAACTAAGATGATGGTGTATCACACAATGAGGAGGGCATTAGAATGATTCTTGGGGATTTCGAGAGTACATATGGCTACCAAGTGAGAGTTCAGTCCTCCAGAAAGGAGAGAGTTGTACATCCGGGGGTACCTGTGCTTTATAATCATGCAAAATGCCTTTGGACTTAGTTACAGCAATAACTGAAAGTGCTCAGTGTCTCCTGTTTTCCTGTCTTTTATGGAACGTGCAGCGGAGCTTGGGGAGTGTGAACTTCCAGAACACACACCAGAGCTTGTGTCTGAGTTTCGGTTCATTCCAAATCAGACAGAAGCAATGGAATTTGATATCTTCCAGAGATGGAAAGAGTGCAGGTACCTTGATGTGACCACCTAGCATTCTGATCTGTTTATCTATTTTGTCCTGTGTGCTTGTCAAATTCTTTTGTCTACTGTAAACTTGCTTAGCTGCTGACTATAAAACTACATCTTTATCTCATCACTTCTCTCCTGTGCTTCCCTCCTGTTCTCCCAAATGCCCCCATGCCACATGCCCACCTGCCATCTCTTCTGAGGGATGTGCAGCAAGAACCAAGCCACACTCTTTTCTCTCTCTGAAATACAAAACCTTGGTCTGATTTGCTTGTCCCTGCCAATAGTGCCACCACTGCCCTGGTGACACCCTGGGTGTGGGCAGTGAAGGGCACTGCCCTGACACACCCACATCCCTGGTCTCTGGGAACCCTGTCCTGAACCTTATAGAGTAATAAACCTTTTAGAAGTACATATGGAACATCTCAAACCTGAAAACCCCAAACCCAAAATGTGAAACGTTTTGAGTGCTGACCTAATGAAACATGGGAAAATTCCACACCTGACTTTGTGGGACAAGTTGCAGTTAAAATGCAGGAACAGTAAAAATAGGGTATAAAAATACCATTGGGCTATGTGTATAAGGTATATGTGAAACAGAAATGAATTTCATTTAAGACTTGGGTGCCATCCCCAAGAGATCTCATTATCTATATGCAGGTATTCCCAAATCTGAACAGTATCTGAAATCAGAAGCATTCTGGTCCCAAGCATTTCGGGTAAGGGGTGCTCAGCCTGTAACCCTGTTGTATAGGAACACGCACAGTTGAGACCACATGCTGTACAGCACTGTATCTCAGGCAAAGCGGACAGCTTATGGAAAGCCAGCCATGCCGTTGATCTCCTTGCTTTCCTCTACAGTCACCGCCCTGATCTAAGGCTCTTAAGCCTGGACTGCCAATGCTGCCTCACTCCAGTTTCCCAGAGGTTGGCCTTCTTCCCTCCTGTCCCCTCCTCTTAAAACACCACTCATCCCAAGTCATTCTTGGACCTGGAGCTTAGCATGGCCTCCATTGTCCCCCAGTCCCTCTGAAAAGCCCCTGTGACCTTTTTTTTAATGGAAGGTGACATGAATGCATTCTTATTGTATAATACTGAAACGATATAGAAGTGTGTCACTGTAAAGTCATCCCACCCCACTCACACAAACATCTCTCCTCCCTGCTGGATGCTGTTAGTAGTGATCTGTTGTGTATCCTTTCTGCATATATATAACAGTATTGTTCCCCTAGTGGCCTATTATAGGCAGTTTTCTGTGATCTTTTTATTTATTAACAGTACTGTACAGTGGACTCTGAAGTTATGACCAGCCTGACATACAAACAACTTGATTACAACCGGAATTTTAGTTTTAATTTGTAACCAAAGTCTTGAGTTATGACCCGAATGCTGGCCGCTTGTGCTTCCAGATGGTCTCAGATACAGATTTAATCCTTAAAGAGTCCTGGAAGGAACATTACAACATCCTTTCCTATGTGGGGTTAATTGAGAAATCCTGGGCCAGTGTCTCTCTAAGGACACTGAGATCTGCCTGTATACAGGAGAGACACTTTGAAGGCTGTGTACAGGAGCTTGAGCCTTCAGTTGACCAACTTGAGTTACAACCAACCCTCACAAACGAATTGAGTTCCTAAGTCCAGGGTCCACTGTACATTTTTAGAGGCCTTTTCCTGTCAATATAAACCTGCACCCCTCATTGCCGTAGTTGTCGTGGAGCTGCCATAGTCCAAGCATGCCCTGTGGGTGTCCACACCCTGGTTCACATGTATTTCCATTGGTTTTTCAAAGGGGAAAGAGCCCTGCCCAAGCGGAACTCTCCTATCTGAATAAAGCAAAGTGGCTGGAAATGTATGGGGTAGACATGCACGTTGTCAGGGTAAGAACTATGTCTGTTTAAGTAATTTGATGTTGTTAATCCTGAAAAAAATACATAAACATTATACCAACTAAGTAACTTGTGGTGAGGAAACTGTTTTTACATTCTGCTGTGTGACGACCTGTTAGAACCTTCTACCGATTGTCACTTCGTTTGTTTGTAGGGAAGAGATGGCTGTGAATATTCTCTTGGACTGACCCCGACAGGCATATTAATCTTTGAAGGAGCTAACAAAATAGGCTTATTCTTTTGGTAATTTAGTTTTGTCTAATATTAAAAATGTCTTTTCCTATTTTGTGGTGGAAGTCTATGTGATGGATGATTATTAAGGGATACTTGCAATACTCAGATTTGTTTTAAAATCACACCTTCCTATTGCCATTGTGGGTTTGTGGCAGTTACACTGAAACTTCTGAATAATCACATTTAAATGAATGAATGATTTTTTTCTTAGCCAATCTAAACTTTAAAAGTAGAAAGGAAACTGCTGTTTGATGTGTGGATTCTTTTACTGCAGACTCTACTTTTTAAAACACTTTCTTTCTAACCAGGCCTAAAATTACCAAAATGGATTTTAAAAAGAGCAAACTGACCCTTGTGGTGGTGGAGGATGATGACCAGGTAGGCCTTGTTTCCATTTGCCCTTCTTGCTATGAATAACCCTGCATCAAAGTGACAGACGCCCCCACAAGGACCTTTGCTTTCTCTCTCAGGGACGTGAGCAGGAGCACACCTTCGTGTTTCGGCTGGACAGTGCCCGCACCTGCAAGCACCTGTGGAAATGTGCAGTGGAGCACCACGCCTTCTTCCGCCTGCGCACACCAGGCAATGGGAAGGCCAACAGATCTGACTTCATCCGCCTGGGCTCCCGCTTCAGGTTCAGGTGGGCGGCCGAGTTTCCAAGACAAAGAGCTGCTTTTTTTTTTTTTTTTTTGGAGTGGGGAGAGATGGAACAGTGGATTTGAGTCTAGAGGTTTGGGTAGTGTGTCCCATCCCCACTTCTTTCTTAAGGTCTGACCTTCAGGCAACCGCTTGAGCTCTTTTGACCTCCACATCCTTATTGATAAAAAGGAACTAATACAGAACGAGGATCCCAATCCAAAATACTTGGGACCAGAAGTGTTGCAGATTTTGGAGTTTTTCAGGTTTTGGAATACTTGCAGAGGTGATATTTGATACTGCAGATATTTGAGTGTTGGGTCCCAAACAGTTTGGATCTGGGAACATTATTGGACTTTGAGTTTTTTGGATTAGGGATGGTCACCCTATAATAACAACATTATTTATGGCTGACCTGAAGCTAGAGCTATGCTACGCAGTACAGTAGCCACTAGCTACATGTAGCTATAATCTAAATTAATGAATATTTAATAATTTTAAAATGCAGTTCCTTGGTCTCATGAGGCTAGTGCCTACCTGTTGGGCAGGGCTGACAGTACATAGCATCATTGTGGAAAGTTCTGTTGTACAGCACTGCCCTAGAACTCTACCATGTACCTACTCTTAATTCCTGAAGCAGTCTTAATAAACTAGATTGATTAGCCCCATTTTACAGACTCAGAAACTAAAGCTCAAGCTTATGCACAACCAGTAAGTGGTAGTGCAGAGATAGAGATTCAGCCTAAGAGTCTGGCTCTTATATTTCTAACTACTACTATATTTTTCCATGCCAGTGTCAAGAAATTTGGTAGCACTTTAGAATGAGCAGATAACAGCGTGTGTGTGTGTGTGTGTGTGTGTGTGTGTGTGTGTGTAATTGTTTATGTCCCAGGGAAGTCTCAGTATACTGTATTTGTTTGTTTGTTTGTTTGTTTTTTGGTACTGGGGATCGAACTTGGGTCCTTGTGCTTGCGAGGCAGGCGACGGAACCACTGAGCTAAATCCCCGGCCCAGTATACGGTATTTGAATCTGAAAAAGTAGAGAGCTTATTCAGATGTTTTTGCTTACCATTTTATGACCATGTTGAAAATCTTCTGGGTGTTTGATAAAAATGAGCCTGTATGGCCTTAACTGAGGCCTTGGTAATCAGAGTCTGTGAGTGTGTCTGAGGCCTGGAAATGTGCATTTTAAGCCCACTCCCAAGAGTTGATTTTTGAGGCACATATACAGGTCTGAGAATCTTGGTTACAACAGATAAAACTTCCCATGGTTTCGTAACCTCTGCCCACACATGGCATTGTCCCTGAACTCTGTTTAAAATGCCAAAAGATTTGCTCATTTCAAATATATCTTCAGTGCAAGGGAAAGGCTGTGCACTTCTGTTTAAAGAAGCATTTTTTTTAAATGTATTTTTAAATGCTCCGAGGGATGGGGGAGACCAAGTCCTTTTTGAAAAAGAATGGAATCACAGGTCTCCCAGAGGATGGAAACGTCAGAGCTGCAGAGGTTCCAGGAGCTGCTCCACAGTCTGCTGATAGCCATGTGGAGAGGGAGAGGGGAGGATGGGCAGGGTGGTTGCCGAGGCAGCCGTCTCCCTTCTGGGAGGAACTCTCCTGAGATTCGGCCCAGACCTGGTGTCCTCTGCTCTTCAAGGAGAAGCGTTAGAAGGAAGGGAGATTGGAGATGAGCCTGCCCCTTGGCGGCACTCAGAGTAGGTAGCATCTGGTAAGTCATTAACCAAGATCATCTAGAATGGCAAAGAGAGGTAGATAGCAAAGACCAGAGTCCCTCCTGGAAGCTGCAGCTGAGTGTCAGTGTTTGAATGCTGGGAAGCCTTCTGAAATAAGTAATATTTCCCTTGGTGTAGCAAGGAAAGCCAAGGTTTACTTAAGGGGCCATTGGTAACAGCCTCTGAAGAGATGAGTTAAATATCTACTCAAGTGTGTTCTGTGAAAGGATATTTTGTGCACTAATCAGTGTTCTCTTAGTCAAATATTCCAAGTACTCAGACGTGCTTGGTTTGTGCGGCCAAGTGGCTGGTCCTTAAGTTGTAGGTTGATCCTTTGGTGGAAATACCTGCCTCTTTAAGACATCCTGCTTTGGCAAAGGAGATTGATTTCCAAATAGAGGGCTTAAATTTAGTGTGTCTCTTCACTAGGTGAGTTCAAGCTAGGGCAAAGTGTACATGGGAACTCTTAAAAATAAATATTCACTTCCAAGTAGGTGTGACTTGCTGAGATTCTGATATTGGTAACACGAAATCAAATATTTGCTTCACAGTGGGCGGACAGAATATCAAGCTACACATGGCGCTAGGTTACGAAGAACCAGCACCTTTGAGAGGAAGCCCAGTAAACGTTACCCATCCCGGAGACATTCCACGTTCAAAGGTTATGTGATTTTCATCTGCCTCGGCCTTTCACAGTACAGCCTAGTGGGTTAAGGCCCAAGGAGCTGGATCAAGCACTTTGTGAAAGAACTTGCGGTAGTTCTGCTCCTTCTTCTAAAGCTTAGGGGAAGCCCAGGGCTGTTCTCTTGGTGGGACTCAGTCCTCTTCTGCCGTCCTCCCTTCTTTAGTCTTTCCCATTGCATTTGCTCGTGTGCTTCTCCCCTCATCCATCATTTTCACCATGTGTCTCTTTGCCACGCCCTGGGACCTCAGCATTATCATAGGTGAACACCTTTCTTGCCTAGAGAAGGTGCTCTGTCCCTTCTCTCCAACACCCTGCCATTTCTAGTGGGGACCTCAGGCTCATGCCTACCAGAATTCTAACCACGTAAGAGCAGGTGCAGAACTTGTAGAGACTTGGCTCAGGTCCCCACAGTTAGTCCTGACAGCCCCTATCCTTCAGATCTTGTTGCTCCCCCTCCCCAGAATTGCCTGAGTCTTCTCTCTGTGTCACTGCTATGGCTTACACCTGTGTGGGGGCCAGAAGCAGCACACCCTTGGTCAGTGAATGACCAAGTCCAGCTCATACCTGTTCAGACCCAGCCTTCAAAGCCTGTGTCCTATCTCTTCTTTCCCTATGGATTGCTTCTCCGTTCAGGACACCCAGGTTAGCACTAAATCGTTCTTCTATGGCAGGGCCTCTGAACTCAGCTCCTCTCACTCTTCCTGTCATTTACTTGTGACCGTCCCACATAGTTTTTCTTGCACAGCTCAGGACATAATGGGGCTCCATGGAACCCTGCTCCTCTGCTTACCCCTTTTAGAATATTTAACCTTTGCTCCCCTTGTTTCTGACCTTTATTAACCAGCAGCACGGTAGCATGGCAGCCAGGAAGTTTTAGTCCTTTTCATCTGCTTTAGTGGAAGAAAAAATAAATGCTCAGAGCCCAGAAAAAAATATGGCCTCATCTTTGAGAACAGCTGGAGAGGGGCAATAAGTTGTTGAAGGGTGGCTGCAGCTAACTGAGGAGTGAGTGTAGCCCCAGTGGGGGTGTGAACTCTCCCTGTCCCCAGGCTCTTGCCTCCTTGAGCAGGATCATGCATGAGTGTGTTGTCCCTTGTGTCACAGTTGTCCAAAAACAGCCCAGGGAAGGAAGTATTTTCCAAAGATAAAAGCCCTATTTGGAGACAGTGGTGGGCTCCCAGCCCCTGCAGGTATATGTAGGCACAAAGGGAACAAGCCCCACATGGCTGTCTCAGAGGGAGCAGGGAGCCATGATTTGACCCCACCAGATGGCGTGGAGCTGTTGCAGACTCCTGGGTCTGTGATTCCCTTCCACTCTCCTTCCTGGTCTTTAACTCCTTTTTTTCTCCTTTATTTCACTGATGTTTTCTAGCCAGAGTCCTAGCATCTTCTTTATAAGTCTTTTAATGATTTTTTCCCTGCCATATCCTTTTAAAAAACAAAATGGTGAGGTGAAAACAGAGCATAGATGAATAAACTCCACCTTATCTTCCCAGTGCTTCTTGCCTGTGACTCAGAACCATGCGCTTCTAGACAGCAAGGTCCATCTCTCTAGTGTCCGCATCCCAGTGTCCTGGCCCTGGGAACCTGCTTGCGGAAGGAATGCCCAGGGAATCGGGGGAAGGGACAGTCCACACCTGCACAGAGAAGTAGCCAGTGCAGGTCTGCCTAGAGTGGGGTGGGGATTGTTCTGTGATCCAAGAAGCCAGAGAAGTCTCTTTTCATGTCATTATGTGGTGAAAGTTTTAAAGCTCCCAAAGATGTCATAACTTTCTCTTTTTCCTTTACAGCAAGCAACCCAGTGATAGCAGCTCAGCTCTGGTAAGTGCCCCAGACTCTGGACTACAACTCTTCTAATTATCATGTTTATTTGCTGTGTTGATTTTTTTTCCTTAAAACAATTAAATCAGAATGAGTCACCTGATTTTTTTCTTTTTTCCTTTTTCTGCTCCCTGCCTATACTGTCCTCCAGGCTTTCTTAAATACATAACAGAATGTTCCCAGGCTGTTTTTCTGGAAAACACAGCTGCTCTATTTGAGTAATGTTGTGCTTTATGTAGTGTGGCAGTGGATGATAAGGGTGACAGGTGATAAGGGTGTGTGTGTGGTGCACAGTGCTAATGGCGTGTCAGGTGGGGATGGGGAAGGAAGGCTGGAGGGACAAACTGGAGGGGAGAGTAGGTGCTGGGTTTGCTCCCTGTCACACAGGTGTCACATTCTTCCATGTGGAAGACATGAAATATCTTCACTGAGATTCCTGCCAGAGGAAGAAGTTGTCACAAGACTGAAAATCTCCAGCACAGGAGTCAGCAAACTTTCTGGAAAGGGTCAGGGAAATGCTTCTGACTCTGTAGGCTGTGCTGTCACCTCTACAGCTGTTCAGCTCTGCTGGGGTAGCTCTAAAGCCGCCGTGGACAATAAGAAGATGAATGAACATAGTTGCATTCTAATAAAATTTTATTCACAAATACCAACAGGCCAGATTTGGCCCATTGAGGGGGAAAATGCAGCTTATTGCACAGATGTTCTTGATCTTCCCGGTGCTTTGAAGTCACCTGGTGAGCTCTGAAATGTCCCCCTCAGCAGCCCACATCCTGGGCCAGGCAAATCAGTTGTGCACAGGTGTGGAACCCAGACTTCTGTTTTTCAAAGCTCCCCAAGTGAATCTGTTGCACAGCCCAGGTGAGGTCTGCCATCCTTCCTGGCATATACCTCTGTCTGTCTGTGAAATTGCTGCTTTTTCCGGTGTGAGTTTGGACTTGTTGGGTGGACAGCTGTTCTGTGAGAAAACCACAGACTTGAGTCATTGGCCCCTTTATCCAGTCATCCCAGGCAGGGGTCTCAAGGCTGCTGGGGAGGGTGGATTTGAGCTGGGCACTCTCGCTAGGACAGTTGGCAGACATGACATGTGATGGTGCAGGATATCATAGGAATCTTCTCTTCTGGCACCGCCTTTGCACTGACCCAGCTGTAGGGCCTTCAGCCTTCTTTGGGGGCCCCCCTTTTCTCATTTCCAAGCAAGGAGGTTGGGCAAGATCATTGTTTCACCAACATTTTTAGTCTCTAATTTTCATACCCCAGAAGAAGCTTGCCATACTGTAGAGGCCAGAGCAACAAAAGTAGAGCTACTTAGAGGAAGTTGAGTGGAAAAGGAAAGATCCGGCCCTTTGGCCAGTGCCACCCCCAGCCCCCCCCCCACTCCCCAGCAGCTCTAAGGCACCTTCAAGGAACATCAGCTTCTGGAGAACAGAACTAGCTTCTTATGTCTCAGCCTCGCCTCTCTGGTGCCAAGCTAAGTTGGCAGTGCCATTCTGCCTCTTGGTTCTGAGTTTTGTTGATTCTGGACATCTAAAGAAGTAACTCCGGGGTCCTGATGAATTGCTGTCCTTGCCCCCTGCAGTGGGAGGAAGTTGTAATGTGTCATGTGGGTTAGTTGGAGGTCTGCAGCTGTGCCCTGTGTCAAGGATCTGTAGTATTTGCACCTTTCTTAGCCGGTCAGGTGTCTTGCTCTTAATTCTTAGGGGTTTGCAAGCTATAGTTTCTCTTGTTTGCTCTTTCAGGAGGTGATTGTTTTGTTTGTTTGTATTTCCCTAATAAAATGACATTTTTCCTCTTAGCATCTAGTGGTTGGGAATGAAAACAAACTTAAAAAAAAAAAAGCCCCAGTATACCCTTTAGGGACAAATGAGCTAATAACTGCCTTTCGCAGCTGTTCAATTGCTCTTCACAGCCTGTGGGGTCCTGGGGTGAGAAGGATTGCTGTGGGAGCCATGGATGAAATTGTGCTCTGGGCTGCAGAGGTGCTACCAGAAAAATAGCACCTCACAGAAACACTTAAGCTACCTGATGAAATCCAGCCCTAGGTGCTGGCCCAGAGCCTAGTTCGGCAAGTACTGGCTCTATCCAACAACTGGAACACAGAGCCATTTAAAACCCCAGGCAAGACTCCTATAACAGTAACAGTTCCCTCTCATTGTTGCAAAAGCAGTAAGCCTTGATTTCAAGCACACCACTCTAGCAAGAGTGATTGCCCAATGGTTGTGCCATGTCTGTGGGTTTAATTTATACCAACCTGCTCTCTCCCTCTTTGAGAGAGTAGTTCTATCAGAATAGGACCATCCACAAGAAGCTCTGTCTGAACCTTTTCATAAAACCTTCAGGAGCTAGCTTGGTTTGGTGAAGGAAGATAGGCTTTGGGGGTGAGCAGATGTTGAATCCAGCCCCAGCTCTGCCATTGACTAGCCGGGTGACGCTGAGTAGGTTTCCTAATTCCCTGTTGGGCAGCTCTTCCTTTATCTGTAAAATGAGGTGCTAGGAAACATTGATGACCTCACAGCCTTGTGGTGTGTGTGGATTAAATAGTGGTAGATGTGAAGTCCTCAAGACAGAGCTTTGTGTGAACATGCCATGGTGGTATTCAGGTCATCAGTGGCATTGTTAAGAGCAAGGGACCCACATGTGGTTCCCCCCAAGTGCCTGGTGGTAGATGTCCAGAGTGTCAGTAAATCTCTCCAGCTGGAAGAAGCTCTGCACACAACCGAGCTTCCTAGTGCTGTGGGGCTGCCACGTACTGCTAGGGCAGGCCTGCAGTGGGAGCTGAAATGACGTGGTTCGCACAACAGAAAGGACCCCCTTTCTGCCACTCAAATATGACATCACAGCTGCATTTTGAAATATTACCCTGTGTTTGTATTTGTGACCTTTAAAGTGATGAATGAAAGTTGCTGTTTGTGAAATAAATTCACAGTGTGGCATTCTGTAAAGTTACGATTTCTTTCTTTCAGCTCTAAAACAAACTCTGAAGTCCATAATTACCAGGTGAGATCCTACTTTTAAATGATTTCTTAAAGCTTTAAATTTTCCACAATGAAGTCTTCAGATTTTAAAGAAATAATACATGGTTTTTTTAGAAAACAGTAAGAAGAGACTCCTTTCCTCCTGATCCCTGCTCCTCTTGGTCATCTGAACTGCATGTTTTGCTTCACCTTGTCAACTGGCAGGCATGAGGGACATACATTAAGTTTCAAGGTGGTGAAACATCTCTTAGTGGTATTCAAGTGCGGCAGCTTTTTTGTGAAGTGTGTCCCCGGCCTAGCGAACACAAGTCCCTGGAAACATGCCTTCAGGAGAGGATGTTTTGGTCAAGTGTTTGGGAATATTGCATCCTTCACTCCCCTCTTGGATTTACAGTGCCCATGGGGATGTAAAGATACTAAGAAATCCTGTAAAAATGACATAATCCAGCATTTCTCAGAGTACTTTGTGTACTGACCCCTTCTACCATAACAAACTGGCCTTGCGGCCTCCCCACACCCATTGAAATCAGTATGGCAGTGCTTTCTAGAGCCCTCTTTATAAAACCCATTACCTGCAGAAGGAGCATGGGTGGGTTTCCGCAGCTCATCTTCCCCCTCGTAGGACCATGCTGGCTGCCTGCCTGCCCACCCACTGCCAAAGCCTTTGGTAGCGCAAAAGCCCCAGCCTGGGCCAGCAAGCCCCTCCTAAGTCACTGGCTGTCTCTCTGGGCACTCACAGCCTTCTGTGCCCTGCTCTGACTCATCTGCATCCATTTCTTACCACTCCTCATTGTATACTGTATGTTCAACTCACCAAGAATTGCAAAAGTGTTTTCCCCTAGTTTCTTCCTAAGGTTCCTTACTCATGCCCACCTGTTTGGATTACTACCCTTGCCTCCCATCTGTACACTAAAACGTCCCTCCTCCTGATCCTCATAATCGGAAGCCACTAGCTCAGGAATTCTCAATTCTGCCCTGTTAAAACCATCTAACCCAGGTATAAAAAAATAGGCTGGGGATTTAGCTCAGTGATGTCACCGCCTGCCTCCCAAGTACGAGGTCCCGAGTTCAAGCCCCAGTACCAAAAAAAAAAAAAAGTTAATGTTGGGCCTCACCCCGGAAAAGTGAACAGAAACTAAAGCTTCAGAGCTCCTAAGGTGTTCTCATGAGCAGCCAAGTGGAGGACCCTGGACGGATGATATGCTCCTTGTTTCCCAGGTGGTTCTTTCTGCCAGCTTCTGTGTCTAATGACTTGTAACTTGGGCCCGTGTATTAGTCATCTTGTCTGTTGCCATATCAAAATACTTGCTGCTTGGCACCTTATTAAGGTAAAAAGCAGTTCATTTAGCTCACAGCATTGGAGGTTCAAGAGCATGGTGCTGGCCTCTACTCAGCTCTGGTGAGGGCCTCCTGGAGGATGGTAACTAAATGGCGGGGTGAGTATGGAAGGAGAGATCAGGATCATGTGGCAAGACAGGCAGCCAGGGCAAGAGGCAGGGCTGGGCTTGCTCTTTTATAACTCACTCTCATGGGGACTCACCAGCGTTCCATAAGAACTACCTCCATTTCTTTTAAAGGCAGTGCTCCAGAGACCTGATCTCCCACTGGTTCCTCCCGTCTGGTATATAGCACCATACTGGGCCAATCCATGAACTTCTGGGGGACAAACCACATCCAAGCCACAGTAGGACACCTCCTGGGTGGGTGTGAGTGTCCAAGCTACTGTTCTCCCAGCTTCCTGTGCCCTGTTCTCAAGCGGTTGTGCATCACAAGTAAGGAAGCTGTTCCATTAATGAGTTCACTTTGGAGTCTTTTTCTGATTATCCCCTCCTGATCTTACATTGCTATAGATACTAATTCCTTAGATGAGAGTGAGATCCCAATGTACATTACAAAGTTTCCAAGTTATGTTTCTGAAGAATTTAGTGATCATTGACTTCCCTACATGAAACCATGTCCTCATTGTGCAGAATTTGGAATTGATTTCTACATTTTAGGGAACAACAAGTAGAAACACTTTGAACGTGGTTGGAGAAAAGTCCAGTTTCCCTGTCTCCTTGTCTGCCTTGGATTATTGAATCTGCTTGTTTAGACTTTTTATTGACATATCTTTGGGTGTAACTGGAATGTTGAATGGGAAAGGAGAGGTTGTTGACGGAATGATCAGAACTTGAAAAAGAGAGGAAAATAAAAATAAAGCAAAGCAGCTCTGTTCAGCACTGTCCCTGCCCTTCCCTCTCCCCTGCAGGTGTGTGTTCCCTGTACCTTCTCTGCCTGTAATGAACATCGAGGCAGTAGTTTGTTAAAATCAGATCTGCAGACATTGTGCCTTCCACATTGTTGCAACCACTGGTCCTTTATACTTGGCCACTTTTAGAGGTTTTGTGTCAGACTATCAAGGTGTGGGAGTGAATTCACTTGGAAAAGAAAGACCTAAGAAGTGGCCTGATCGTATCAGAATGCTAGGAAGGGCTTTCAGGAGGATGGTGTTGCAGCATTTATCTTATTCCCAGCACAGCAAGGTCAGCCAACTGTAGAGGACAGGGGGCTGTGTTCTCAATAGGGACACCATTAGCATTTGAGGAGGGATAGTTCTTCATTGTTTGGGACTCCCTAGAATTACAGGATGTTCAGCTTCCCTTTTCTCTGTCACAGTGACAAGTAGAAATGCCTAAGGTGTGCTTCCAGTTGTCCCCAGAGGGACATAACTGCCCCAGTTGAAAGACCCACCTCAGTTAACAATAAAAGAATTGACAGTTGAGAATGTGAGTAAATTACCAGAGAAGTACGGGAAAGATTCTAGAATCTCTTTACCAGGTCTGTGGATAAGGTTGATGAATCTAATTTGAGTGTGTTTAAAGACAAAAGCCCAGAGAGTCCTACTGTAGGTTAGTCATTTTCTTTTCTTGAAGGTCTGATACATGAAGCTTCATTTTGGGTCCTTCTGGATGACCTAGACACCTGGCACAGTTTGGCTTTGGGCAAACCATCCAATCTCTGCAGATTTCTGTATCCCCTAAAAGGGATAAATATAAAGACATTGTGTCAGAGTGATTCTGAAGCTCTGGTCAGCTCTCAGATTCTGCAGTGGAGATATTTTATCCAGATTCCTTTCCCCTGCAGGCACAGCTTGCTGACAGGCATCTTTGAAGGAGAAAAGAAAGACTACTGGAGGAATACAGAATAGGCAGGGAAGGCATTTTAAATCTATGAAAATTGGATGAACAGAATCACAGAAAATTTTCTGTAACAGAGAGCAGGCTACTGCTTATTAACCACAGCATCAGGGGAAGGAGGAAGAGGAGGACATAACTGAAAGATTAATGATGGCAAGATTGTAATGACTTTAATGTCAGAAGGGCCTAATTTGCCCCATAGCAAGTTTAGCTTTGAGAAACCCCATGGCTTCTTGCAATGTCTGGGCTTGCTGCCCTCTGCAGGCCAAAAGTGGTTAGGCAGCCTGCTCCCCATCCAGGCCCATCTGAGCTTCACCTTGGTTGCTGCTCTGCATCTATTTTCTCATCTTCACCAGTGGATAACTTCCCACGCACCCTCCTTCCTTTCGTCCCATTGTCCTTCTCCTCCCCTTTACCTCCTTCAGCTTTTTTAAGGATAAGTGCTCTGAATGGTTTTTCATTTTGTTTTGGAAGATTTCATTTTAGAAAATTATTTTTATTGTTTATACCAGGGAGAAAGAAAAAAAATTCACCCACAGTCCTGCTGCCTTCCTTAGCACCCCATCCATTCCTGGTGTGTATGCAGATAGAACCATTACGCATGGTTGTCATCATCTTTAGCAACAACAAAACAGTTTTTGAGGAGAGAGATTTTCTCCGTCTCCCTGCCTCTTGGCTCCTGTTTCCCTGGGAGAGGAAATAGTGCCCATCCTGGACATGCTGGCTCGCCCTCTTCTGGGCAGATGCTGACACCTTGCTTCCAGGGCAGCATCCCAACCCCCTGGCTTTGTCAGTGGCGAAAGCGATCGTCCTGGGAAAGGTCCACCCCTCAGCCTGGGTTTGGTTGCAGCCTCTCTATTCACATCCCTCTTGGCCCTGAGGTGGTCCCACTAACAGAGAAAGTGAATGAAGACCATTGCAACCCAAAGGTCATGGAGTAATCATGTTTGGTGGTTTTTTTCCAGCCTCAGTACCATCCTAGTGTCCACCCCAGCCAGCCTCGGTGGCACCCTCACTCTCCAAATGTCAGGTAAGTGCTCATGGCCACAGACTGGGCCTTGAGAAGTTCTCCCTTCCCTGGAAAAGTCCCCACTCTGTGCTGAATTGGAAACCTGTGGCACAAACAGCTCTGAAGGCTTGTGCTGCCATGACAGAGCTGAATCATTTTCATGCTGAAGGGAGCCAGCCATGAGTCTTCGTGAAGTAAAAGTGAATTCTTTAAATCATTCTGACCTCACATATTTTTGGTTTTATATCAGAAATGTTTCTTAAAATTTCTAAGTAGCATTTTCCTGTCCTGAAAATTTGTTTACTTAAAATGTGATTAAAGCTTTGTGGTGATTGTTGAGGGTTTGTTTTTTGTTTTTTTTTTTTAAAGATCTTTTTTTCAAGGATGGGAGCAGCATTTGTTTGGGTAATAATGGATTTTTTTCCCCCTAAACCTAGAGGTAGGTGAGCTTTTTCTGAAAAGTTAGTCAATATTTTTGGCTTTATGGTCACTGTCACAACTACTCCATATTGCCCTTGTTGTCTGAAAACAAGGATAGACATACATAAATAAGAGGGTTTGGCTCTGTCCCAAAAAAGCTTATCTAGAAAAACAGAGGGATTTGGCCCTAGGGCTATTGTTATTTAACAACCCCTGCCTTAACCTGCGTGATCCTTGCTGAATGAACTGGTTATCTGGTATGCTGTGTTTATAATTAGCCCTGTAGGAAAGGAAATCTGCCTTTAAGGTCTGCATTTTAGATCAGTCTTTTTTTTTGGGTACCGGGGATTGAACTCTGGTCCTTGTGCTTGCGCAGGCGGTGGAAACCACTGAGCTAAATCCCCGGCCCTAGATCAGTCTTAATTGGTGTCTATGTGTCAAGTTATCTCAGAAACATAGTTGGTGGATTCACTTTGCATAAAGGTGAGGTCTGAGCTCCTTGAGAAACTAGGAGAACTGAGTGATGGAAATAAATCCACCAAGAGCAAGTTCAGTAAAAGTTTGTGGGGATCCTGTATCATAGGAGTACAATTTTATTAGTATAAACATTATAATATTCATGTAACTCTTTAAATCAAGTTACACTAGCGGAGTGACAATTTCAGATCTTTCATTATTGATTTTCCAGAAAGGTGGGGTATTTTTGTTTTTGTTTTTCAGTACTGGTTATTAAACCCAAGGCCTAACACAGGCTAGTCAAGCACTCTACCCCGAGCTACATCTCCAGCCCTGTTTCTTATTTTGTCTTGAGATGGTCTTGCAAAGTGACCCAGGCTGGCCTTGAACTGGGAATCCTCCTGCCTTGGTCTCCCGAGTAACTGGATTACAGCCATGCACCACCACACCTGGCCAGAATTTTATTTTATTAACACCGCTTTTGCAAGATTTTATATCCAGCATTGTCTGTTTTGTTACACAGTTTTATTTTGAGGCATGCTCTACCCCAGCTTTCACAAAGGATGCAACAGAGCCCCTCTCCTCCGGTGGCCCTGATGAATGGCAGCTTTAGCCTCCCCGGGTAACTTGTTGGAAATGCCTGTTCTCAGCCCTGCATCAGAATCTCTGGCATGGGACCCAGCATTTTGTGTATTCTCAGGCTCCCCAGAGATACAGAGATACCCCATGAAAAGAGAGTTCACTGGTTTGACACTTCTGGCAAAGGCTACCCAAGGCGTTCACCTTGCACATTAGTATGATAAAGGAAACTTTCCACCTTCCTTGCCTTGCCCCAGTCTGACTTGACCACCAGACCCCTTTGAGAAATGATAACTGGGCCATAGACAGAACTTTTCTAGACTGGGAACCTGATGATCTGTATCAGAGTTTTAAAAATACTAAAGTAGCCAATCCATTCATTCCCATGTGTCAGCCACCCCCATGCACTGTCTCCCCTGCCCATTTCCCTTGCACTTGTGTTGTTTCACTCACTTCTCAGTGTTCTTCCATTTTCCCACTAACCATTCACTCTGCAAACAAAACAGGCCGTCCTTTCAGGATGACAAGTCGCACTGGAAAGCCCCGGCCAGTGGAGAGGACAGCCATTTTGACTATGTGCACGACCAGAACCAGAAGAACTTAGGAGGGGTGCACAGTGTGACGTACCGGGACAGACTCATGACTGCACTTTGAGAGACCAAAGCGTCTGACTTCCAGTCACCACCGTAGTGTCATTGCATTCCATGGGAAGCATCTTGGCATCACATGGACGTGTGTGTGTATGAGAGTCTTTAAGGAATAGTTCTCAGAGGTGTTTTCAGTGTCCATGTAAATATTTGAAGATAACCGCAATAGCTAGTCATAATTTACTGTTGACTGCGTTCTCAATGAAATGAAGGTAGTTAAAGGCTCAGGAATCATTTTGATATTCTGATTTTAAAATTGGAGTAAAAGTCTATGTTTATCATCTTGGTACATACCTGATATTCTTTGTTATTTAATTAATGGGAGCAAATAAAACCAAAAAGGCTTAGGAAGATAGCTGGGTAAACAGTGCTATTGCAAAGACTGAAATTAGAGTCCAGTCTCTGCCACTCTGTGACCATGGATGCATTTCCCCCTTTGTTGGCCTCATATTCTTCACCTTAAAATAATGGATTGGACCAAGTCATTTCTGACTCTAAAACTCTGTGATTTATTAAAATTTAAATTCTTTTAGGCTAAGGACATAAATTTAAACTACTCATTAAGGAAAACTGCAACATCCCTTTCTTTGACAGAAGTTTAATAAAGTATATAACTTATTAGAGGTTATATAAATACAAGACTTTGACTTTCATATCTTAAAGCAGTTTAGCAGCTTTGAATTTCAGCCTTAGTACTAATCATGAATCGCAGAGCATCCGTTTTGATAGAATTTGCTGCTCAAGTATAATTTTTAATGTCTTAATGATTGGTGCTGCTAACTTTCGTGCTTTCAGAAGACATCGTCGTGAACACACACTCAGAATTGGGGGTTGGATTTTACTCTAGACTCACTCCACTGGAGAGCAACATGCAGTTGATGCACTTAGGGCTCGAGTGAAAGCCTGTAGGCTTTGAAGGAGGTCGTGCCAAAGCATTCTGTAGCACAGGTAGAATGGGCACGGCCCCAGTCTTTTTGTAGAACCAGAAAACAATGTGTTGTCTTTTAGGGTGAAACTTGTACTAAATTATTTATTTCCCCCATTTTAAGTCATGATGTTTTTTCCTCTTAGTAGCCTGAGATACTTTTTTATTAGTGTTTTTATGATATCAGTTCATTATTGTGCCACTTTTATGTGTATAATTGTAATTCGGCTCATTTTAAGCCCTTAAAAATGTACTGGCATCCTTTGAGATATTTTATTGCTAAAATCAATCTTTTTTGGAGGGAATCAGGACAATCCCTGCACAGTGGAATTGAGCACCTACAAATTCCTTGAGATCTTTGTTTACAGGTGTATTCCATTTTAGACAATGTTTTAATCCTCAGTGTATGTGCTGCATCCAAATAAATTGTGTTCCAAATCTTTTCATCTTACTGATAACATTTTTACAAGTG
The DNA here is from genome assembly GCF_000247695.1 of Heterocephalus glaber. The sequence continues at coordinate 2,303,263 of NW_004624758.1, forward strand.
TGTTTCTGAGGAATAAAGATTATTCTTGCTTTTTTTGGACTCCATTTTATTGATTCTTGCTTCTGCAGAGAAGTCTCATTTGCAGATGATCTTGGTGATGGGACAGTTGGCTTTTAGAAGTCTGAAGGTGAGCATTCAATCAGGTGGCATGGAGCAAGGGTAGCTCATCTTACAGGCACAGTGGCTGAGGCATTTCTTCACTGGGGGCAACCCTGACAAAGTTGTAGTGCCTGGTCACATGAGCTAGGCAGAATGAAGTGATGGAAGTGGGGCTTCCTGTGGTGAGGGTAGGTGTTTGTCTTGGCTGCTTTGCGCTTCCTGGATGGAAGACATCCAACCCTGTGTCTGTGGCTTCCTGGAGATTGTATATACCAGTGGTGGCGAACCTGTGGCATGCATGTTATTGATTTTTTTTTGTTTAAACAAAAGATGTTAATGTGTGAGTTGTGTTTTTTTCTAAACTAAAACCTTATTATTCAGGTTTAATTGCAGTGTTGGCACTTTGGAATAAAGTGGATTTTGGGTTGCAGTTTGGGCACTCGGTCTCTAAAAGTTTGCCATCACTAGTATACACTATCAAATACCCTCTAATAAATACCTTTCTATTAACCAAGACATCTAATCAGTATGCACAGTTATGGCATTCTAATTGTTAAGTACACTTTTTATTCCTTGGTAGACCTTTCTCTGTCTACTACATTTGACACCTTCATTCTTAACAGCCTCCTCTTCTGCCATCCTGTTAAACATTGTTAAACATTTTCCAAGGGTCTTGCCTCTCCCCACTGCTTTTCTCACTTAACGTGGTCTACTGGAGCCTTCTCATTCTGTCATGATTATAGTACTGTTGACTCTGAAGCTCTTCATCTCTAACTCATAAGAGTTTTCAGACTGACATTTCGCCTTGGACATCCTGTGTACACAAAACTTCACACAGTAAAAATCAAATTTAATCATCTTTTACCACCACCCACCAAACCCAGTTTTCCTCTACCTGCGTTCTTTCTTTTACTGATAGTAAGAATTTATACATCATCCACAGGGCTTTTCTCTTTTGCTACCCATACTCAGGCGATCCACAGGACTGTTCAGCTTGGCATTCTTAGTACTCATATGTACCCCTTCCCTTGTCTTCTTTCCAACATTGATCTTGCAGAAGCATCTTTCCTCTTACTGAGAGGTTGCCTTGCTGATCTCCCTGACTCCTGACCGGCTCATTTTCCTCACAGTCACTGGGGTGATCTTTCTGAAACACCATCTGATTGTGCCGTTCCAATGTTGGATTTCTGCCGTAAGACGAAATCCAGGCCCCTCTTTCTGGAATCCCCTCTCTTTGCATCTGTCGTATTTGCTGTAGCACGGTGGTGGCAGACCTGTGGCACACATGTTTTTCTTTTTAAGACAAGAGATATTAATGTATGAGTTATTTTTTCTAAACTAAAACCCCATCAGGTTTAATGCAGTGTTGGCACTTAGCGATAAATAAGTGGGTTTGAGGTTGCAGTTCAGGCACTCGTCTCTAAAAGGTTTGCCATCACTGCTCTCGCATGTTCCCCTCTCCCTGTTTCTCACCTTCCTGTTTAAAATCCTGCAATACCAAACTGCTTCTGGTTCCTGTCACACACCACACCCTGCTATTACTTCTCCCTAGAATTCTGTCATTCCCATCCCTTCACTCAGCTCCTTGTCATCTGTTAAGCCTCCGCTCAGACATCATCTTCTCTAGGGACTCTCTTGACAGCACCCACCTCTTCAAGTTGGGTTAATTTCTGTGTGCCGTGTTTCACTACCACCTCTCCTTCCACCCCCAGAGACAGCAACATTGTACTCGCAGCCTCTTGTTCACATCCTGAAGCCTGTACACTCCTTAAGTAGCTTTGTGACTTACTTACCTTTGTTTCCCAGTGCCACACAGATAGCAGGTGCTCAATGAATGCCCATTGAGTAGATTATTTCACATTCATTCTAAACGAAGCGTCTGACCACAGAGCAGGCATTGATGTGTCATCTTGGGCTGGTCTGGAGGTATCTGAACAACTTGAGCATCACATTTTGAGTAAGACATGAACCACCATGTTATTTCTAGATTAAGCTTAATCATCTGGATATTAATCAGTGTGTCAGCTGTATTCTTCTTTGAGACATTGGTGTAATGTTGAGCAGGGCAGGGGACAGATCACCTGACATTGGAAACTGTTAGGTTGACATTGATCCACAGGACTGAAGCGGGGCGGGGGGGGGGGTTCACTAGCCATGGGCTACACCTCGGGGGGAAGCTCAGACTTAGTGTTTAGCCAAGCAGTATGTACATGTCATGCAGCCAGTAAGTAGTCAGAACTCTGGCTCCAAAGTCTGTGTTAACTCTACACTCTAGTGCTTTACCACTAATCATCATTCCACTACTGTGATCCTGTTGATCCACATCGCAGCAAGATTATCATAGTGAGCAGTTCAGTACATTCAAGCCTAGTAACTAGAGAACCAGCCCTCTGTACCAGCAGTCTGTAATGCTTGTCCACCTCCCTCACCATCACCAGCAGTGGTCTGGTAACCATCCATATCCCCCTGTGCACACACCAGTGGCTGTCAGCCTTGCCCGACATCAGTGATCTAATTACCCTGTCTAGCCCCCCATTAAGCTCCTCCTAGTGGTCTAGTAGCAGTCTGCAAACCTTACCACCCTCCCCAGTCTTAATAATCTGTCCACACAGCATTCATTCAATGACATACTCATTTTCAAAAAGCAGAGATTGGGTGTCATTTTCTCTTAGCAAATCACTACTTAGCTGAGATCCACTTCCAAAAATTCACAAAATAATTTCTCCTGGAGCATTACCTGCCAGCAAAACCAAGCTCACTATTCAGTAACTAATGGGATCAACTTTTTACATTTTTGAGACTCATGTACTTAACTTCTGTCATCCATTCATGTTCTGTGATCCCTCAGAACATCTATGAGATGGTGATGTTGGATTGATGTAATTCACATGGGTGAGAAGTCTTGAGATCATGCCAGGTAATTAGCATGCCCTTCAAAATCTCCTCGCCTGTATCATTACTGGTTCTACCCTTTCCACTGAAAATCATTTCCCTTAACAGCGAAGATAGAATAAAGGAAGTCAAGAGTTCCTTTTTGTCTTTCTTGCCTGTTAATATTGCACCATCCACCACCCTTCCAGGTCAGGGACTGCAGCCTCTTGGGTCCTGCTCTGAACACAACTGATGACAGAGCCTTTTTGTTGCCCTTGACTTTGCAGCTTTTAACTAATCCTTTAAAATCGGAGCTCATCAAAGAACTCCCTGGGCAGCCATATTGATCCCTTTGGATCAGTATTTCTCAAACTAAGCTCAAAGTCAATTCCCTGACTGACCAAGTCTTCCAGATGTTTCAGATAAATACCCTAAATTGGCTTAGGATGCTTTTTTTCTGCCATCTCAGACAAGAGACCATGGGCAGATGCAGAGGCAAGGCATGAGGGGACAGAAAGAGAAAAGAAAAAATGGAACTGCTGCTAATGTCCCTGTGCACAGAAAAGCTGGCACACTAAGAAGCCCTCGGGGACCTAAAAGGCAAACAAAGTGAAGCTGACATTCAGCTGAGCCTGGGCAAAAAAAAAAAAAGTCAATAATTCTGCAAACAGGCCCACTTTCCCCAAAATTGAAGAAGCAAACAGTGGTTTGGACAATTTATTTAAAATGTCAATTGCTGGACTCTATTTAAGTGTTTGAGGGTGAGACCTCGGAACCTGTGCTTTGCCAGTTACCCCTCAGGGAGCCTGAGATGGGCAGAGATAAAATTTCACTTTGGAAAAGCTCAGCTTCTTACCTTGTTATGACTGTTTAGTTTTAATTACTCGGTTTTAATTTTCAGCAGAGGCAAACTTCTTTTAGAGGGATGATGTTAAAAAGTAAATGGGCAGATACTTAATAAGCTAATCTGTCCATTCCATATAGGTTTGATTTCTTTAGGCCCATGGTGTGTAGAGAAGAATGTGAGGATTCTAGTAGCTTCTTCTGATGACTTTAATTTCACCACCCACTTCCCTCCCCACCCTATCAAACCACACGCATGTCATCGTTCTGTCCGCACTGCACGGGCAAGGCACTAGTGAATTCTAACCTCTGGACAAGGGTGGGGCTTGTGCACACACCTCCAAAAGACCTATCCCAAGATTAGAGTCCCTGGTAGAGAAACGGAAGTTTGCAGAAGCAAGATGGATGACATTATAAGCCACATGACAGAGGAACTAGAGTCCAAAGTGTGGCACACTGGTTTTATTGGCAAGAGCCCTATCTTACTCTGACTAGATAAAATACAGAAGCTTTGGAATCTCACACGGTTTGAGACCCAGCTTTGCCATTTACTAGCCATGTGACCTTTGGCCAATTTTTCCTGTTTGCCTCATTTTCCTCATCCCCAAAGGGAGTTTATGTTGTTGCTGTTAAGAGAATTGAATGGCATTATGTATGCAAGGCATTTTATACAGCGGTTCTGGCTGGTAGCCATTTTTAAGTGAGTTTTGAGATGTAAGGCTTCAGCAGCCCTTGTGGACAGAAACAGGCCAAGGACAGTCAAAGTCTAGCTCAAGAAATGGTGAATCTTGTAGGATGATGGGTAAATATGTGTAGTCTAAGTTTAGCGATGGAGAGGAGGGCATGGTTCCAAAGGAAAGATCAGATGGAAGAGGGTTAACACGGTACAAAAGACAGCTCTCTCTGAAACTGACAAGCTAAGGGCACAAACACCGTGGGGATCTTTTGAATGGGAATAAAAAGAGAAATAGAAATGATATTTCTGTCTGAGAATCCCAGGAAATAGCCGTCAAGGTGCAGTGTGGACAATGCTTGCCCACCTGTAAATGGCAAAACTGACGTAAGGTGAGGAGGAGTCGGTGAGACTGCTGAGAATCCATTCTGCTGGTACAACTGGGACTCAGAAGTTTGGAGGATTGAAAGAAGCATCTCCTCAGCTCCCCACTCATCTAACTTGAGATTTCATCTCAAAGTACAGGAAGGCTCGACCTGTCAGGAGCTTGAGTACAAAGTAATACAGGAAACCATTGTGCTTTTTTAAAAAATAGGTAAGACAGACAGTAGTACAATTTCAAACAAAAATATCTCAGTTACTTTTCCTTTCATTCCCCATCCCCTAGGTCTCCTTAGAGGCAAACATTGTTAGCATTTCTTCTTGTCAATGTCAAGCTGTTTTACATATAAACAAGCACATATATTTATTTAGTCAGTCAATATTGATGAATATGTGAGTTGTATCCATTCCCTAGTATTACAGTTGTCTACCCTTCTTGTGTGTTCTGTTTATGCATTTGAACAAATGAATTTTTCAGTTCCTTAGAAGTAGAAACACTTGGTAAAAAGTTATATAAATAATCTAATTTGAACATTGCTTAATGAAATTTCCCTCTAAAGATATTCTCCCTGGTACACATACCAGTGATGATAACAGTACCTCTGTGACTTCACAAGAAGCAAGCTCATAGCCTTTGCTAAGTTTTTAAAAAATTTTGTTAGCTAAAAACTTCTTGTTAGCAAGAATTTCCATTTTACTTACATTTCTCAAGAAGCAAGGTTGCACATCTTTTCATCTTTGGGAATACTGTTATTTGTTTTCTTTGAACTATCTGGAACTTTTTTTTTTTTTTCCTCTCTTCTGGTACTAGGGATCAAACTCAGGACCTTGCACTTGCAAGGCAGGTGCAGTGCCACTGAGCTAAAACCCTGGCCCCTGGAACTTCTATTCTTGACTGTTGTAATAATGATCAGGCCACTAGCTGAGTATGGTGGTGCACACCAGTAATCCCAGTAACTCAGGAGGTTGAAGCAGGAGGATTACAAGTTCGAGGCTGGCCTCTGCAACTTAGTGAGACTCTATCTCAAACTAAAAAGGTCTGGGGATCCAGCTCAGTTGTAGAGCACTTGCCTGACATGCACGAAGCCCTGGGTTCAGTCCTCTGTACGACACACGTGCGCACACACACACACACAGAAGTACAATTGACCATGTCACCTTAGCTTTTATAATAGTGAAGAAAAGAAAGGCTGGGATGAACTGATCTTTACCAGATACTTTCTGAAAGCAGGTTTGCAGAAGTTCCAATAACAATCAGCATGATACCACCCTGGAGAGCCGAAAAGGTGATATAGTCAACATAGAAATCACTACAGCAAAGGAACTGATTTATAATAACTGTATTTCCTTTTCTTTGGGGGAGTTTATTGAGGACTTTCTAATGAGACTACTTAAATGCCCACTCCAATAACATGAATTTCCCTGGTAGATTTGACCAAGAAAAAACGGATTTACTTTTAGTTACAATTAAATTTCTATTATAGTCCATCTAAAATTGCAGCCTCATCCCGAGACCCACCAGTGGTTTTATTGGAGGAAAGGCTGCAGAATTTAAAATACCAAAATCATTGTAGCTTAGGCAAGCCACTAAAAAGGGTTAGAATAATTAGAGGAACATCCCCGTGGGCTCATGTTATAAGAACCTGCAGAAACCTACCTAATCATCCCCTGCTGAATGTGAATGGTTTAAACACTCACTTTCTGCAGCTGAGTCCTCAGAAGCAAGAGATGTTGCTATGCTAACGACCCAGCCAGCCTCATTGCCTGGCTGAATAATGGACATTGTACCTATATTAAAGGCAATTAAACCAACAAGCCCCTAAAATTCAGCCCAGTGTCTGGCCGCAGAGGCTAACAAAAGATGTTTATAATAGAAGCTTCTGAAAAGCCTGCAAGAATTAGGGAACAGAGAGAGTATCATCTGAGATTTTTAAGCACTAATGAACACCAAAATAGATTAACTCTCATCTCTGTCCCCTCAGAAACACGGACCCAGTTTTCAGCCCCAGCTCCAGCTCCGACTCTGGGTCCCACTAGTTTCTTATGAAATTAAAATGCCTGAAACATACCCTTAAGAGATTATCCATCTTATTCCTCTAACCTGAACTTTGTTCTGGGGTAAATAGTATTTTAATTTCATTCATTCAGTGGATGAGGTGGTGTCTGGGGAGTGGCAAAATCACCCTCCCAGCTCCTGCCTGAGTCTCCAGTAGCTTGGGGTGCACAGGAAGCTTGGGGAAGAACGGCTGTTTAGATATTATTTTACACTGGCAGTTGAGCCTTTGTAGCAATGATTATTTTGTCTTTCTGTTCCTTCAGGGCTCCCATGTAATACCGTTTGGGGCTGCACTTAAAGCAGCCATTAGAGACAAGTCTGTTCATGCTGTTGCCTGCCTGAAAAAAAAAAATGAATCATTTAAAGCAAAGAGTGGGGGAGGCAGTGAGACAGAATTGAGAGGCCGAAACATAAAGGGGGGTAGTTGTTGTTAGACTTATTAGACATGAATGCGGTAAAGGAAAACAACTGTATTTGTATCCAATTTTTTTCTTTAGTAAGACAGGAAAAAGATTGAATGAAATTCTTGAGTCATGACCCCCTGAGCAAAAATGAACTTAGGAAGTAGTAATTCTCTAGACTAATCTTGCAAGTGATCTGAAATTACTAATAACCTAGGTCTAACTACAAAATCCTATAGAGCCCTTGCAGGCAGCTTCTTGGCCCCTTACTGGCACACGTGCATCTGTATACCTAACACAGACATGAAGACACACGCGATGAGAAAGCCACTGTAAAACTTAGCAAGGGTACCGTCAAGACAAAATGAACTTTCTGTTGGAAAAATTTCAAGAGCTGCTTACCTGCTTGCAGCCATTCATTGAAATCATTTGACTGCAGTTCACAGAAGGAAAATTTCAGACCTGAAGATGAAGACGCATCCCCTTCTCTGGCTCACACAGGACACAACTATCACTGAACCATAAAGGCTTTGCGCACTGCTTCAGATTTTGCTGTACAGTTTTCAGAGACTAAATATGTAGTTAGAACAACTAAGGAATTCATGCCCAAAGCGAGACTTTTATGAATAGATACTTGATAATTACCTAAGGAAAATTAAAATGAAATATACTAAGACTAGTTAATTGAACAAATATTTGCTATACTTTTACAGTGGGCCACGTGCTGGAATATGGAAAAAGATACCATCTTTGGCTTCAGGTAGCTAATAAACTAATCAAAGCGAGAGTGCCTTGCCTAATCCAGAGTCACATGTCATCTGTGCTAACACTAGAATTAATTTGGAAAGTTGATTGCTTGGAAAAATCTATTGAAAGAAATACAATGTGGGAAAGTTTCCTTCTGCCAATTAGTCTCTATGAAGGAATCTAAACTTACATGTCAAAAAAATTTTTTCTCTTAGTGCTGAGAATCGAAGCATGCTCAATTTTGACCTTTTCAGACAAGATACAAGTTACCTTCTCAATTTTTTTAAATATGAGACTACTAAATTACTGTAAGAAATCGTTCCTAATTAACAGACCTAACATTCATAATATCTCACATTTCTAAGATGTCAATACAGTTTTCTTCTCAAACTCATTTTGAAAACAAGTACAGTTTTTCAAATATATATATATATATATATTCTATGTACTTACTGCCAAAGGGCATGCTTGTACTAAATTCAGTAAGAATTGTTGGTCTGGTTAGTCTCTACTAAATTAAGATTGAAGTATGTGACAAGTATCTTAGAAACTAGGATGAGTAAATGTACCTCATTTTTCAGTCAGACGTGGCAGATATCAAGTTATTTCAGTATTTCCTGCTGTAGTTCCTGCCATGTGAATGCTCAATAAATGTCCAAAAGTGAAGGGCCTGGGACCCAAGTGATTGGGGCACCTTAGGTCACAGCCAAACCACAGCAAAGCTAGAAAGCTAAGTGCCAGCCAGTGCCCTGGTATTGGCTTTGGTTCTTTCATCCACGAGGCAATGCAATGTCATTTGGCATGAAAAACAGCACAGGGTCAAGTTACTTAGGTTCAAATCTCAGCTCTGCCATCTACTACCTATGTGACTTTGGAAGAATTATTTAGTCTTTTTGTGACCATTTCCTGTCTATAAAATAAGGATGATAATTGTCCTTTCTTCAAATAGTTGTGAGGATTACACAAGTTTAACTATTGGCACAGTGCTAAGCACTCAGAAATGTTAGCCCCACCTCGGCCCATAAATATTTAAAAGACATGAGTAAAGCACAGTGTTCAGTCAGAAGGTAGACTCCGGGTGACACTGTTGTAAAAACACAGTACTTAGGTGTTCTGATAAGAGCCACAGTTCCAGGTGAAGGGACGGAATGAATAGGGACCACAGGCAGGGCTTCCCAGCCTTTTCTGGTCTTTGGCAACACAGAAAGTGAACTGTTTACATAGTGCTCATAGGAAACAAGGCAGCTTGAGGCTCCAGGCTCCCCAGGTCCTGACCACTCAATCCGAGGAGGATCAGGAGAATGTGTGGTTCAGTGTGTTTGCAACTGCTTTGGGGCCCATTAGTTGGGAAGCTCTACTGAGATAATGTACTTGTTAGCATTTTCTTTGCCTTATTGAAGTTAGTGTTGACCATATTCCATGGTCTTTTGTTACAGTAATCTATACACATGGTATAGTAATTCCACTTAGCTAAAATAGTTATATGGTTAATGATCTTCCGGTATTTTATCAAGAAACAACTTCAAACTTTTCACTTTCTGTAATGTCTTTCTCTTTTTTGGAAATGTGGAAGATAACTCATGTCAATATTTGATACCTTCTAGCTGACCTCTTTCCTACTCATTTTGGTCTTGTAAGATTAATAAAATTGGTATTATAGAATGTAGTTTATACCCACAGGCAAAGTAAGTTTTAAAAAATGAGCCTTAGACTTAAGAAATCTTACCTTAGCTGGGCATGTGGTACATGCCTATCATTAATCCTAGCATTCTGGGAGGCTAAGGCAGAAGGATCGCAGGTTCAAGCCCAACCTGGGCAGCAACTTAGTAATTTAGTGAGACCCTGTCTTAAAATAAAAAAGGGCTGGAGATGTAGTTTAGTGTGAAAGCTCTGGGTTCCATCCCCAGTACTGCAAACCAAACGAAGACATCTTACCTCAGACTATGTCTCTATAAACATGTTGGAAGAGCAGGTACCTCTCAAAGGTAGCTTTACTTCTAGGTGAAAATGGTGAAAAAGAAGAGCTAAATTATTTTTGCAAAGTCACCAGAAAGACTGAAAAGACGAGCATCTGTCCCTGTGATGGGAGGAGGAGGTGAGGAGTGGAGGGGAAAGATGAGGGATGTTATATTTGTAGAGACTCCCTTATAAAGAAGGTTTGGGGTAGTGAAAAAGCATTTCCTATCTAAGAAACTTCATTTTCCTCTTGATGATGTCTCCTGCCTCCTACTTTTTCCAGGTAGATAATTTTTCTGGAGGGAGAAGGCAGAAATGATAGGAGTTCATAATTTTGCTGCTCTTTATCATTTGTTAGTGCCTTATCATTGAGAGACTACTCCTATTTGTTGGTTTCCTTCCTTTGTTCTTAATTATTTTTAACAAGGTTCTCCTGTGATTGAGTCTTCCTAGCACATCTTGTTAGCTTCCTTTCCTAGTGGATTCCTTTTTAAAATATGATGGCTAGGGCCGGGGATTTAGCTCAGTGGTTTCGCCACCTGCTGCACAAGCGCAAGGACCCAAGTTCGATCCCCGGTACCAAAAATGAAAAAACAAACAAAATATGATGGCTCAAGTCTGCAAAAGAACACAGAGTGGAACTCTTGTGTTTATGTATAATAAATTCCCACAGACTACTGAAATAACAAAAATTTCACCTTTTGGCTGTACTCATGCTAGTTACCAATAACTGACATGAAGATGATGCTTTAAAAAATTTTAAATAAAAACTGGAAAAATACATTAACTTAATGAATGTAGTTTGATATATATATCTTCCCAAAGGGCTCATCAGCTTTTTTTTAAAAAACTATAACTGCCTGTTTAACACGTTCCTACCAGCTTGAACCACTGGTGGTATATGCATGACTGTCTCATCAAGCATTTTCTTGATGCCTCAGTTCCAATGGGGCATATGGCACTGTCCCCATAGGCTCAAAGTGAAACCTGAACCAGTTTGTCCCAGACAGGCTTCTCTGGAGTTTGGGAACTTGGGTGCTACTGTGTGGGCTGCTTAGGCCACTGTATGGTTCTGCCTCCATGGCCCTCACCATGGGAGTTAAGATAGGTGGCACGAACAGGAGAGAGAGTAACTTGAGGCACAGGCAGCACCTGGTACCTGTGCAGCAGAGCAGTCTAGACAAGATGCTGGGGGCTTCAGCGGAAGGATGTTCACTGTGTTTACCTAAGCAAATTGTCAAGCTGGCATGAAACCCATGGGGACCTTTCAGCCACCCAGACACTTGGCATTCTGTGAAAAGCAGAGCCTCTGTTGATTTCTTGGCCTGCCTGGCTGGTGATTTGGTTGTATGAAAGGTAGAAGAAACAAACACTGCAGGTATTGCGGTTAATTCTGGGAAGCAAGGAAGACTGGGTTAGAAAAATGCATTAAGTGAGAAGGTCCTGGGAAGAAAATGACCCTAACATGTTGGAATCATTAATGTGAAATGAGTAGAATTCAGCATTTAATCTTCCATGTCTTTTAACCTTTAAAATATCAGATTAAAGAAAATACCAAAGCAAGACTATTTGTCATGTGGGCTATGAAGATAGCACAGATAATCTGGAAGAGGAAGGCTTTTAGAGGCCTCTCCAATAAACCCGTAATTTAAAGCAGCGTTTTAAAGAGAAGGAAGGTAGAATATGTGATCAAAACAAAGGGGCACAAAGCTTTTTTTTAAAGAGCCTTAAAGTTTTATAGATGCATAGTTTAGAGCAAAAGCTTTAGCAATGTTGTGGCAGAGCCATTCTTGAGGGTGGTATGTGACTTTAATGGGACAGAAGTGGGCCTACTTAACTTCTGTTTATTTTTTTTTATCTTTTCCAACAAGGAATATATGAACTGCAGAATATAATGAGAACAAAGAGAAGGAAATTGAAGTCCAAGATAAGAGAGTAGTCAGAAGATATCTTACTGCCTTGTGATTAGTTCAAGTCTCATAGGCTCAGAAAAATGCCTCCCTGAATAGTGAGAAAATTTGCCCTCCTCACTGCCGAGTCAGCATTTGGTGCCCTTTGAAAAGCCACAGAGTCTTGGGGAAATGCCAGAGGAGAAGGCAGGAAAATGAGTTTCCAAAACCACATTGATAAGCTTAATGGTGATACCAAGGAAAGTTTGAGGACAAGGTCTTCTTAATGCACCTAGAAAAGGAAGCAGTGTTCACTGAGGAACAGCACAAGTCTGCTCAGGATTAAGTCATGCTAATCTTTCAAGATTCCTAGAGAGCTAAGAATAAAAGGACTGTCTAACTTGAAAAGTGGAGTTTGTCAGGAACTACATTTAATATTGAAACACTAGGGAGTCTACAAACTTCAGAACTAAGATAAAGATAACTGCTCATATTCAGTATCATCCTGGAGGTTTCACCAGTGCAATAAGCCAAGAAAACAAAATAAGAAATAAATACTGGAAAGGAAAAACAAATTTCATAAGACTGTCTTCTTAAAATCTAAGTGAATTTCCACTAATAAGAGAGTTCAGCAAAGTGGCCAGAATTAGAAATATTCTAAAGTCAGTAGCTTTGTGTATATAATCATTAAAAATTTGGGAAAATGTAATAATATCTAACTTTCAATTGTGACAAAACTGAAAAATACCTAGGAATGAAGTTATTAAGATATATTTCACATCCTAATAGAAAGTTAAAACTTCTGATTGAAGGACATATAAAAAGTTCTAAATAAATGGAGAGAAATATCATGGTATTTATGAGTACATTCTTTCAAATTGTTCCAAAATATTTAATGTTTCAAAACATAATTCCAGTGGGAATTTTTGGTAGTAATGTGAATTCTAAAGTAACATGGAAGGCCAGGTACATAGTAATAGCCAGAAAGAAATGGAGGAAGAGGAAGAGAGGAGGAGGAGGAGGAGGAGGAGGGGAGAGGAAATGAGAGGAAGAAAAAGAAAGGAGAAAAACAAAGAAAAATGAATGATGTGGAAAAGAGAACAGATTTGTGATAGCAAATATTAAAGCATATATCAAAAGTAATTAAAGCAATCTGACAGTGGTTCAACAGTAGATAATGTGAAGAATCCAGAAACAGACTGGTTTATATTGTGTTTTAATCAGGAGTAATCAAGAAAACTGGTCTAGGCTTTTTTTCTTTTTTTTTTTTTTTGAGACAGCATCTCACTATGTAGCCCAGGCTGGCCTCAAACTCATGGTGATCCTCCCGCCTCAGCCTCCTGAGTGCTGAGATTACAGGCGCACACCACCATGTCCAGCTCATGCTCTAGGCATTTTTTACCAAGGGAATTTAATACAGGGAATTAGTTATGAGGGATAAAAGAACTAAGAAACTAAATTATTCAGCGAAGCAACCCAGAAATGAGCAACAACTAGAACCTGCTAATAATGACTCCTAAACCAGAGGGACAAAAGGACAAAGGACAGTGGCAGTGTTCTGGCACCTAGGAGCTGGGGTTCTTAGGATAAGAATGAGTTTTTCCTTTGGGAATAGTGAAACAGTTCGTTTTCATCTCACTGAGAAAAAATTGTAACTCTGCCTCACAATAAACACCTAAATCCCTAATGAGCTCGTAATCCAAATGTGAAGAATGAAGAGAGAACACTAGGAAGCACCTTCTGCTGCCCACAGTGAGCAGCGGCCAGTCCTCTCACCAGCTGGTGTGTTTTGTCAGCTCCAGGACGTGGCACTCGGGGTACCCTCTGCCGGAGATGCCCAGGGCACCCCCACCCCCAACCCACTCTGAGTTATCCCTCAAGACCTCACTTGCTTCAAACATCTCTAGCTCAGGAGTTCTTCGTCTTTGACTCCTCCCCAAGCTGGGCTGAGCACCCCTCCCCTGAGCACCCACACTGAAGCATCACTGAGCTCCTTGAGGCAAAGACATCTCATCTGTCCTTACTCCAATCTTGACACAGTGCCTAGCGCAAGACCTGGCACTTGAGTATTTATCCAATGCACTGAGACTTAATTCTGTTCTCAGTCTGACCTGTATTAGTTGAGCATCTGCTATGTGCTTAGGACTTTCCTTACAGCAGAGGACACAAAAGCATATGAGGTAACGGTCTCTGTTCCTACAGGGCTTACTGTATGGTTGGGAATCAAGATGCAGTCTCAAGGATGTCTCAGCCAGTGGATTCAGAGGAGGACTTGGGTTTTCCTGCTGAGCACATTGGCTGCCTTAAATAGAAGTCGAGACAGATGGGAAGATGCAGCAGATGGGCAGCACTTGGGGCAGCTAGCAGAGAGGTGGGAGTCCTGGATTGCATCCCAGGCTCAGCCAGTTTCCGGCTGCATGACCTGCTCACCCCGCTCCCCATCGTGCGGCCGTATGCCAGAGGAGGAGGGTGGACCCGCAGCAGTTCTCAGCCCTGGCCGCAGGTTGGATCTAGACACAGTTGACTGTGTAATTGTTCTGGAGTAGAGCTTGGGCGTTGATATTTTTTCATAGTCTTCCCTGGTGATTTTTTGAATTAACTTTATTAAGAAAGCTATTTCATACAGCTCACCAATTTAAAGTGTACAATTCAGTGTTTTTTAGTATTTTCACAAAGCTGTGCAAACCATGACGACAGTCTAATTTTGAAACATTTTTATTCCTCCTAAAAGAAACTCAGTACCATTCACAGTCACTCCCTGCTCATTTCCTCCCATCCTCCTGAGTCCTAGGTAACCAGTGATCTGACTTCTGTCTGTTCTAAACATTTCACATAAATGGAAGCATGCCACACATGGCCTTTTGTGTCTGACTTCTTTCATGGAGAATAATATTTTCATTTCTTCTTGTGACTAGATAATTTCCCACTGTATGGATATACCACATTTTGTTTATCTATTCTCCAATTAGTAGGCATGTGGGTTCTATCTGCCTTTTGGTGATTTGAATTGTGCTGCTCTGAACATTCATGTACCAGTCTTTGCCTGGACATGTTTTCATTTCTCTCGGGTTTCTATCTAGGAGTGGGATTACTGGGCCAAATGGTAATTCTGTATAATTCTTTGGGGGAACTACCAGGCTGTTTTCTGTATTGGCTGTACCATTTGCATTCCATCCAGGAGTATACAGGGACTCCTCTAGTGATATGATTTCATCCAGAGCTTAAAGTCACGAAACTGAAGAATATCTTTTGGGCTCCATTTCTGAAATTGTGTGATTTCCTATCCAAGACGAGATCCCCTGGGCTGATCCCCAAAGCCCAGGCCTCCCAGAACTTGGCTGAGGTGTGGAATGTATGGCTTCTCAGTGCACCCTGGTCACTCAACCTTTTTATTGAGAGGAACCCTGTGTTCCAGCTTGGGTCCCTCCCTCCCTCTGTCCTTGCCCTGAGCTGGTCACATTCTAGAAATACCACAATTCAGCATGTAGCACATTTTGTTTGAACACATGTGTTGGGCAGGCTGAGATTCCAGGCTCAGGGTGGGGAAAGGCTCTGGTTGGAGCATGCATGTGATTAAGCAGGGCTGGAAGAACCCCTGCCACCACCTTGGTTTTGCAGAGATGAACCCAATCCCAGCAATGAAGTCCCCTAGGACACAGGCCCAGTGGGAACATTAGCTTCTCCTAAGTTGGAGGCAAAATGGGAGCCAGGGCTTCCCCTAAGAAAAGGGAAGAGAAGACTTTAGACCAGGTTTAATTCTCACTATGCATTTACTAATACAGATCATTACTCATCTTCCCTAGGCCCCAATGTCAGTGTGGCATCAGCAGTATCCTTGCAGGATAGCTTGAAAATAAAACATTAAAATGCCTGGTATAGCGGTAAGCATATATCAGCCCCATCTTCTATGCCACTTTCCTTCTCTTCTGTCAGCTTACAGAAGTAGAGGCTGAAGCCTGCATATCCCCTCCTCTGCCACCCACTCTGAAACCAGGACCTGGGACCCATTCTCCAGAATGCCAGAACTTTCATGAGTTTCAGTCTCTGGTGATAGTGGACCCAAAGCTGACCTAATCCCCTGAGCCTTACCCAGTGTCCCTGTGGCTCATGGGCTGCTTTGTGCTCTTGGATCTTGTAGAGTGGGCTTGAATGTCTCTGCAGTTAGCAGAGCAGATGTACAACCTCTTAGAGCCACTTATGTCATAGTCTGTGTGAAGGGCACTCTTAGGAGTCTGCAGGGAGCAATCTAAAGGCCATGAGAAATGTCCTCAGTGGATGCACAGCCTTCCAAAATTCCAGGTTAGAATCTTCTTGATGGTCCCAGTGTGTACAAGCTGAGATCACCCCCAGGCCATTCTACTGCCCGCTTGGGAATCTCTGCACTTCTAGAGACCCTTTACTTGGCCAGTTTCCTGAATCTAGCCTCAGACAGCTTCTGTGACCCTTGCCTATTTCTCTTCCCATTTTTCTCTTTCTTAATCTCTCCCTTAAGTAGCTGTAAAATGAAAGTCACCCATACATATATTACTTGCCATATCAAATGTAATTTCTTACTGACCGAAAATACATATGAATGTATATGTACAGTATGCATATCTATAATTCTATGTTACTGTTTGACTTCACTCTGGGTTTCCTTGGAATGAAAAAAAAAATCACATGCCTTTAACTCGGAAAGACAAGTACATGATACTATAAGTACCAAGTCTGTGGCAGGCATCACTAATCAATCACCACCCTGAGCCAGGCGCAACCTCAGAAGCCTCCTCCATCTTGCTCTCTGGGCAGAGTGAGGATCAGTTGGAGCTGGCATCAGAGATAGTGTCTATTTGCCATCCTTTCAAGCTATTACTCAGAGCTTTCCAAGTCCACTTCCAGCCTTGAATGTATGCCAGATTTCTGCTACAAGCCATCTTTCCCTTTGAGTGTTGACTCTCACACTCATCGAAACCCATCTACAGTTCAGTCATGTCAAGGAAGCCCTCATTCTCCACCTCCTTTTTGTGTTAATGACATTTCATAAATGTTTGCCTTGTGCTCTAGTCTAAAAAACTTGGGAGTTATCTGACCCCTCTTCCATCTCCATGTTCTCCATTTTCCCAATCCAGCCAATACACCTGTCCTGTCCCTCCCTTCCTTTCAGTGTTTTTCTGATCTGTCCCTCCTGCCTAGACAGGTTAGTCAGTGCCCATGCAGACCTGTAATAGGCTGGCAGTAGTGAGAAAGAAAGGAGGGGAAGAAGAGCCTTGGGAGGTCCTTGCCAGTCGTCCCAGGCAAAGGGCATTTTCTCTCTTCTGAGCTCCCTATCTCTGCACCTCCATAGGTCAAATGTTATTTTTCAAACGTATTTGAGGGACAGGAAAACAATGTTAACAGGCTTTGGAGTCCACAGAACTGCTGTCAAATCTCAGCTTCCTCCCTCCCTCCCACCCTTCCTCCGTGTCTTCCTTCCTTCTTCCCTTCCTTCCTCAGATACTTATGAAGCACCTACTATGTATCCAGCGAAGGTCTGAATATCGATAAAATTGAATATTTTAGGTAAAATATCTAGCACAGAGCCTGGAGCATAGCCAGATAAATGTCAGGAGAAAGGATGACTCTCAAATCCAGAAATCTGCGCAACAGTCACCCAGCTGACTTCATGTTCTGGAGAGGAAGTGAGGTCTAGTGTGACTGGCCAAGATTCTGCTGCAAGGCAGGGCAGGAGTACGACCAGAGTGCTGGTGTTTCAGCTCCAACTCGGTGCTCGGTGCTCGTCGCTGCCTCCGTGGAAAGGGGGGGCGTCCCAGATACCCCTCAGGTGGGAGAGGTGAGGATGGAGCATAGTCCCAGGAGCCAAAATCATGCCTTCTTTCACTTTTCACTTTTTACACACACATGCACATGCACATGCACATGCGCGCGCACACACACACAATATAAGACTGTCCGTGGGCAAAGGGAGAATGGAAGATCCAGCTCTTGAGGCAGCGTGGGGACAAGCAGTGCCTTTTCTTCTGGAGTCTGTCCTGCTTTTGCAGCAGAGTCTTCTGGGTACCTCCTTCCCAGTGTCCCCAAGGGACAGGCCCGCAAACCCTGCTGACACTATTTCGGGACACCCCAGAGAGCAGCCGGCACCCTTTCCATGGTGCCTTGTTGCCCACATGATGACCCGGCATGTTTAGCTCTCTATGGCCAGCCCTGGCTTGTCTTCTCCTGCTCACCTCCTGCTGTGCACCTCTTCCCGCTCTCTCTTCCAGGCAGCCTGCCATTCTAACCACATTCCTTTGCTCCTGCTGTACCTTAGGCCTGTGACAGCTGTTTACCTTTTCTACCTGAAATTCCACACACACCCCCACACAGAAAACCTCAATAACAAACTGACACTGATTTAGAGCATGTGGGTTATAAATCAGAGAAATCCAACTACCCCGATCAGCCAACGCATTCTCCAAACCTCAGAAAATCAAAAAGCACAGTGGTAGTATTAGCTTCAGGTGTTGCCAGATCTAGGCACTCAGACGATACCACTAGTTTTTTCTCTTACACCTACCTTTAACCTCTGTTCATCTTTTCTGTCTTTGAACATTGGCTTCATCCCCACAGATACCACTTCTTTATGTCCAGAGAAGATGGTCACAAGAAGCCTCAATTTATATCGTCCTTATAGCCACAACCGGCTTATTCCTTGTGCCAGTGGAATTAAGAGGTGTAGCAGTAATGTTAACAGGGGCTTTCTGCTTGTTGAGATGGACAGAAATTTCTCATTTGTAATGTGATCAAAGGGTGGCTTAAAATTATTTGTTGTTATTTTAATTTTTCCTCCCATTTAGAGAATGTCTTTTTTTTTTTTTTGGTACCAGGGATTGAACTCAGGTACTTGTGCATGTGAGGCAGGCAGCAGAACCACTGAGCTAAAACCCCAGGCAAGAATGTCTTTTTTAAAAAAAATAGAAATTATTTTATTCCATTTCAAAGATAGGAATTTTTTAAGGTACAAGGTGTGATGTCTCTAATATATTCAAATTGTCATTTTTCTTTCTTTGCGTACAGAGTGCCCATTGTTCTGTATTTTAAATGGGGATCTGTTTATTGAACCAAAATCTCTTGGTGTTGGATACTTAGGGCACATCTTTGTGCACACAGGACCATCAAGACATTTTTCCATTCCTAAATCTTGACTTTGTCGCCATCACAGCTACCCACTCCCCTCCCCAGTGCTCAGCCCCTCAGACCGGCTGCCCTTTGGCATCGAGGAGAATGGGGGCCTGCCATTCCCCCCGAAAGCTTCGGGAAGGCACCACCACCAGCATCATCACCACACCAACTATGGCCTCTCGCTGACCCTGGAGAACAAGGAGGGGCCTCTGAGGTCCCCGAACTCCAGCAGCAAGTCCCTTACAAGTGAGTCGGGAGGAGGGGGCTGCCTGAGGTGGGGGAGCAATGCTGCAAGAAGAGTGGTTTCCCTGGCACTCAGGGCAGACCCTTCCTGGGCAGCTTGGAGGGATGGGGACGTCTTGCCCAGGTTTGGGCAAGAGTGGACAAGGGCCGGATGCATTTAGGCAGGCACCATCTAGAAATTACAGCTTTCCAGCAAGCTCTGTGTCAACTCTCAGGGTAACGTATCCCTCCCTACCTCATTTCCCAGCAGCATTCTGCCATCACAGGACCCAGCTCTGGCTCAAGCCATGGAAAAGGGAAAGAGGGAGGGAGGTTAGTGGTTAGAGTTTCTGCTATCCTAATAAGAGCAAAACGTGTTCTGTGCCCTTTCTGACATCCGCTCATGAGTGTAAGGAGGCATTGAGTAGATCAGGTTGGCTCTCGATATTGTCCCAGTAAGAAGCTACAAGAATAGAGAGTCAACAGAAACGTTGTGAGCAAATGAGATTGAGTGCCATGGTATTTGTAAAATCTAATAAAAATCTGGGCGTGGGTTTTGTATGTGTGATTTTATTTTAGAAACTCACTTTTATTGCATTTTACCCAATAATTTATCTCTGATAGAACTGGTTCTTTGTCACATGGTTTGAGAAGCACTGAGATAGAGGTCAGGGTTATGGGGGCTTTGATGCCAATTCTTGCTGTGGAGCCAAGTGCCCTCTCTGATTCTTGAGTTCGGGTGTCAAAATGACCGTCAAGTAATCCTCCAGTGCCAATGTTGTATGCGTCTCCGCTGGCAAAACAGGATGAGCTATTCTGCCATCACCTGTAGACCATGGGGAACAATTCTGAGGTGGCTGAACAAAAAACAGCAACTCATAACCCACTTGATATAAAGAATCTGAACTCTACATCCTCATCTTTCCCCACACTGCCCTCTCCAGGTCCCTGCCTCGTCTTTCATATCTGAATAATTTTCCCAGCCTCATAGCGGGGCACTTGCTCCTGTGTAGTCTGCATCTACAAGCTGTCAAAGTCAGCTCTCACACAAAGCTCTGTCCAGGTGTCTTATGGCCCTCGATAGTTCTTCCCCATCCTGGTGAAAGCCCACACTTCTGAACGTGACCACATGTAGATTGTCATGGCCTGGCTGCTGCCATGGTCCCCAGCTGCCCACACCCCTAAGCACCCTCTAGCTACAGAGAACTATTGTCCGCACGCCACCTCCTGTGCTGGTGCCAGCTCTGTCCTTTGCAACTGTGTTCCCTCTGTCTGGAATGCTTTTTTCTGCCCTAGTGAGCTCCTATACATCCCTTAGAAGCCAGCTCATGTGTTATCAGTGAAGCAATCCGCATCACCCCTCCAGCATTCCAGGAGTTGGAGTTCTTTCTTTCTAGCTACTGTACAATTAAAAATATTCTCGTTTTTAATTTGGGATATCTCTGTGTGCACCTGTCTGCCCTTTACACTGGAGTTGTGTCTCATTCACCTCTTTATCCAGCTCGCCAGATCCCAATTGCAAATAATACTTAGCACAAGTTTTATTATGTAATGAGTATTTAATATTTAATACATATTAATGAGTCAATTCAAGCTACAGAGAGGAATGGTGGCAAACTAATCCAAAGTAGTACAAAAATCAAAATTAATGAATTTTATTGTAGAAATATAACATGGTTTTTAAGGGCATATTTATGGGCCGATTATCCTGAACATTAATCTTTCCAGTTTGCACAGTACTGTTCCATATTCAAAGCCTTTGTACGTGAATAACCTCACTTAATATTTGCAGCAGCTCTGGAAGATAAGTATTTCATTTTTATATTAAAATGGCTCAGAGAGGTAGAGCAACTTACCGAGGGCCACCCAGGTAATAGGTGGGGGAGTTGGGCCTTGAGGCCTTGATCTCAGCCTCACACCCAGTCAAGCTGGAGGAAGAAAAGGGGGCCAGAAAATGTGCTGGGAGTCGGGCCTTGGAAGGTCCCCTTATTTTCTGTACCCATCTGCCCTTTCAATCTTTCTGTATTCACTTCCCCCTCCCGCTTTGTAGAACTGAGTCCAGGAGCACCTGCCCTGTTCAGCGAGGCTGCAGCCCATCTGAAGAAGCTGGAACTAGAAACGGTGAAAGTTGCTGGACCCTGGCCTGCTCTGCACATCAACATAAACAAGGTACTAAGGGCTGGGTGCTGCAAGGAGCACGTACTTGGTGCTCATGACAAACCAGTGATTATCTCCCTGGCTTGCCTCCTAAACCATGTACCTGTGTCCAGGAGGAATTTCTCCTCCATTTTTTAAATATTTCTACTCCAGCTATCTTCTAGGAGCAAAATTTCACTTCCCTTCTTGTTGGGTGGATTACAGTGGTAGGCATTGCCTAGTACCTCACATGCCCCCTGGATTGATCTTCTTTCTCTTAGACACTTGGCTTTCAACTTTTCTTCCACAACACACATGATCAATGGTTTGAATGGGGGCTAAGCCAGATTGTGACAAATTCCCAAGCTACTCTATAAGGAAATGCAGCATATTGTGCAGCAAAGCACTCAAGCTCTATAGTAGTTTGCAGTTGCCATGACTACTGGTATGACATTGAAGGTAGTGGCTTGCTTGGGTGATGACATACCTCAGCAACTGTGGTGCTGGAGCATTTTCCTGGAGCTCAAGCTGTGACTTCCCTCCTTTCTCCACTCTAAGAAATGCATCAAGGGGTTGGGGGTGTCACTCAGTGCCACACACTGCTGAGCATGTGCAAGGCCTTGGGCTCAGTCCCCAGCAAGTAAGCTACAATGGTGTGATTATACAGGGAACTTTGACTGTGTCCTAAAACATAAGCAAATGATTCCTTATCATTAATAAAGCATTTCTTGAACAGATATCACTGGGTATCAATGATGCCACAGTTGGGAACCACTGGCTTGGGTGACTTTGAACGTTTTTTCCCAGTTTTAAGGATGGAGCATCTTCTGATTCTTCTGAGGTTTAAATAACCTCTTGTTCTTAATTTAATGATGAAAAATCATGTTTGCAACCCAGTTCCAAAGTTGTTCCCAAAATTATCACAGGAATTGAAGTCTTATCAGATTTTAAATGTGTAAACAATTTGTGTCAACAATCTAAATATGCATGTGATCATTTCTTTATCCCCAAATGACATCGTCAAACAGATGGCCCAGTTCCAACTATCATAATATCAAAGCCCAATTTTCATTTGTTTGTAAATCATTTGTTTTTAAATCTGTATTTCCATATTGAACGATAAAGTAAATTTTCACAGTACAAACTGAACATAAAATGTAAAATATGGTCATTCAAAAGACAGAAAGCATATGCTTGGGGGCATCCTTCATGCTGGAACTGTGGTCTTGTAATCTCCCAAAGAGTTGCCTTTTAAACAAACAAATAAGAAAATTCATCCAATGATGTACCAATTTCCCCAAATTTATATTGGCCTTTACCTAAGTCACTTCATACAATTGAACATTATTGTCCTTGCTTTGTCCAGATGGAACAAGAACAAGTCAGCTTGAATTTTATGTCCAAAAATCAGTTTAGAATTACTAAATTAAAGGGGAAAAATCAATGCTGAATGGCCATTCTTTTCTTATTTTAGTAGCATTCCATTTTTTAAAGTAGGATTTTGGTCATTACTGTCAGTATAAACTATATTCCCTTAAGCAGTTGTCAAAAACCTCAAATGGGCTTTATAACTAATTTAATTCCTAGATCCCAGTGCATTACTCCAAAGAAATTAAACCTAATTAAAAATTAACTCTTCATACATCAATAAAAACATCCATTCAAGTATGGAACAAATATCTAAATGATTTATAAATATGAGATGAATTCCACCTGTCAAAATAAACAAGTTATAAATAAGTTAGTAGTAGCCTAAAGGAAAAAATTAAGTCCTTCAGGATAGTGGATCTGGTCAACTGATCCAGTTCCTTAAGCTGAGCTTAATGGCTTAGCATCATTAGTATCCTTCTATCTGATGTAATTTTTGTTACATTTTCTTTTCTAACCAAAGAATGTAGCATGAAAATGCTATTCATATGTTTTGTCACTTGAATATCCTAAAAATCTTGTGACGAAGGAAACAGAGTGGTTAATGGCACCTAGTATGGTTGAATGGTTAAGAGCTCTGGCTTGGAAGTCAACCAACATCAGTATTCCTGGGTATGAATTTTACCTTCTCTGTGTTTTTGGGCAAGTGACTTCCCCTCTCCGCTTTGTTTTTCTCATCGTAAAGTGGAGATTATAATATTCTCTCCAGATCATACAAACCTTTCATCTTTTATTAAAATGGGCATAATAATATAACTACCTCCAAATGGGATGGAAAAATGAGAGGATTTAGTGAGACGTGCATATGAAACATGTGGTCAGTGGCTGGCCCACAGGAAGCTCAAAGTAAATGTTAACCAGTAGGGGTTGGTACATGCTGGCCAAAAGCTCCACCCCTGAGTTACACCCTCAACCCTTTTTCTTTGTTTTCTTTGTTTCTCACTAAGTTGCCTAAACTGGCCTCTAATAGCTGGATTAGGTGTGTGCTATCACTTCCAGCTTTGTTTTTAACATCATCACCTTTTTTTTTCAATACTGAGGCTCAAACCCAACATCCCCAGCCATCCCTCCACCTTTTAAAAATAATGCTAGTAAGGGAAAGCTGAGATTAAAAGCCAAGTCTTCTGCCTGTCTCTTTGGTGTTATATGACATTGCTGAGGGCCGGGGATCTAGCTCAGTGGTTCTGCCACCTGCCTCGCCAGCGCAAGGACCCAAGTTCAATCCCTGGTACCAAAAAAAAAAAAAAAAGAAAAAAGAAATTGCTGAGCTCTGTTTGCTCTACCAAATGCTCCTCTATGTGTTTTAAGGCCCACTGGAAAACTATATTCCATGTCCTCTTTTCTTTATTAAATGATGTATCTAGCCAATTTCCCTATATTTCCTCTATGGCTTTCATAATATTCCTACAATGGGGACTGTGCTGAGATGCTCAATAGGACTTTTGTTTTAATGAATAGGATTAATTTCAGAACTTGAAGAATTTGAGGGCTTTAGAAGATTTTATTCTTGTCCTACTACATGGAGGTGGACATGCTACATTCAGTCCTGATATTTCTGGATTGACTTCTAGTAATCATATAGTGCCTTTCTTATTATACACATATCTCTTCTGATAGTAAGTGTATATCATCATAATCATCTTGGTGGATGTTTATTGGATACTTCACTCTACATCTGGCCCCATATTTGCACTGAGATATGCAGTGACCACAACAGTGCACTTAGCAATGAGTCGTTATTTCCCCAAAGTAGCATGTGTGTCATCAAAGATGATTTCAGGTTACATGCTTGGATGAGTATTTTTAATAGTTATGTAAATACCATCATGTCTATTAGAATAAATATAATAATTACAGAGCTTATAATTTCAAAGATATTATTGCTTTGAACATGACTGAAGTAGGAATATGTTGTCCCAGGGTAATCCACTTTAACTAGGTCATATAAATTTTAGGTACCTTTTCAGTTAACACACAGGAGGTGGTAAAAATAGTGAAGATGGCACCAAATTATTGAAGTCCAAGACATTATCTACAATAAGGTAACAGGGGCCAGGGGTATAGCTCAGTGGTAGACTTAGCATGCACAACACCCTGGGTTCAATTCCCAGCAAAATAAATAAATACAAATTCCTTGTTGAGATTCACAGTTCTGAGCAAGATTTATTGTAAAAATATTAATGAATATTTTTCAGTCTTTCTTTTGATCCTTAAGTTACAGGATTGGGTCTACGTCAGAGTTGACAGTTATGGGGGAAATAGCACTGGATTGGGTGTAAGGTAGTTGCAGGTTGATTCTTGCTTCTTCTACTGGCTCTCACTGCAAGATTCTGCAACTGTTCCTCTCTTAACCTTCACCTCAACTCCTGATGCATCGCCCCCAGCCTCACGAGGGAATGGAATGATGCCCTTGTGCATCTTCTGCAGAGGACAACACAGGCACAAAGCTAAGGAGCTTGTGGCACACTTGCCTATATCTTTAAATCTATGAGATATTTATAGCTGTAATTGTTGGGGAAAGTTAATATGTGTGTTTTCTTTTTTTCATTTTTTACCATCTGTTCCCTATCTTTTGCTTTATCTCAGGCTGAAGAAAAGAAAGTTGCTGAGAAGACACTGCAGACCCCGCTCCTGCCTTCCCCAGTGGCAGACCATGTGAAATGTAACATCCTGAAAGCACAGCTAGAGAATGCCTCCCGGGCCAGTGCCCAGGTATGCAGCCTAGGTGTTCTGACTCTACCTTACAGGGCACCCTTGATGCCCAAAAAAGCACTGGGCACTGGATCAGTGGGTCCAGATCTAGAGACAGAAGCTCACCTTGGTACGTAAGCCAAGGTTTTCATATGAAGACTTAACTGGGGTATAGTTATTAACTAGGTAAGTGAAAGAGCATAGAGACAATTGGACAGCAGTGGTTCTCACACATTAGCATGCACACAAATGTACAGAAACCTGGTGCATTGGCAGAGACCAGCAGGCTGGCATGAGGCTGATGAATCTGCATTTGCACCTGCTTGGAGGATGCCACTATAGGTAACATTACTCTAAGAGACGTGCAGTAGCCCATAGGAAGCAGGCCTCATCTGTACAGCTGAGGAAACAATGATGCCCTGAATAGTAAAATGTTGTCATTAGAGAAAAATCACTGTGAACATGGAGCTTACACTTCTGAGCAAGAGACCCCGTGGTGGTGCTGGTGTCTCTGAGCTCGAGGAGACACCCCATGTGGCATGGCCAGACACTTCAAGGAGGGGCATCAGCTGGCTAGTGCTGTGTCTGAGGTGGACACAGTGATGCTGAATCTGCCAAATGTTGGAAATCTGTAAAGCAGAGTCAACTGGGAGCACCTGTCACTGCCTGGGTGAAGAAGTCAGGCTGGTGACACCCAGGAGCAGGAAGCAGATAGGAAGGAGTAGGTCTGTTCCCACTAGTGCCCCCTACTGATGGGTCCTGGCATGAGGCCAGCTGGCAAAGCATTTACTGAGTTTACTGGTTCTCATTCCCACCTCCATCCAGATGTTCCGAGGGTGAATTTGGAGATGAGAAGTGAGAGGTCAGAAACTGCTATAAATTCTCTCACTTGGCACCCATAGCAGATACTACTGGTTTGAAGTAGTGACCACTACACTTTCCTGTAAGGTCAGACCAAGGCACAATTGAGACCACTGAGGCAGGTAAAGTCTAAGCAACATGCAATGAGTTTATTGCCATCTGGGTGCGGATGGGCCAAGGTCGAGAAGGCCGTTGGCACTGAGAGGAGGGCGCTCGTGGTTATATGGAGCATTTTAGGTAGGGGAGGGGGCACTGCTCAAGAGGGTGGAAAATTTGAGAGTCCCATGGGTGATGGGGCTGGAGCTGGCTGATAAAACAGGCCATTGGTGAGAGCAGAAGGGTCGCGGCTGGCTTCCTGTTATCTCTGTGCTCCTGTGGATGCCAGTAGTGGGTCTGCTTGGCTGGGGGTCCAACTTGGGGGACCTGTCATTTCCCTATAACCCTAAATACAGTCTCAGAATCATTTTCTTTTCTTTTTTTTAAGAGTAGGAAAGATTTATTGAGAGATAGCTCCTGAGAGACAAGTGGGGACCCAAAAGTGGGTTGCAGCAGAGGCCCCTTTTCAGGAGTAATTTATACAGCAAAGTCACAATATGGATACAACACGGGTCAAACTACAGTCAACCTGTAGGATTACAAGTATAGCCACTTCCCAGTAGGGAAGCAGATCACATAGCAAGGATACATGGAAAGGACAAAGCCATTTTGGGGAAGGGATGGGTCCAGATGCTCTGGTCACCCACCTGGGTGACTGATGTCTGTTTGAACTTAATGGATTGAGTGGTATCAATCACAATATAATCCCAAATTTTCATTCATCTCTTAGGGAAATATGCAAATCTGGCCACTGGGATTTTAATCTCAAGACCTTGCCTTCTTCAGATGCACCTCCAATCACATTTTTGATGTGTTCTCATCTTTTGTACTGACTCTCTTGAGAGCCTAGCCCTGTCTTCTGACTGCCTATTAATTTCTATCTAATTTAGCTGTCTGTGATATTCCCCCCTCTGAAGAGCTATCTCTAACTGTGGTTAGCAGAGAATGGGCATAGTTCAGAATCATTTTCTACAGTGTTCCAAGGAGAAAACACAAGTTCACTGAAGATGGCACTCAAGTAGAAAGCCATTTGCCATTATACCCTGCAAACAGTATATATAAAGCTACATTGTCCATGAGTTCATTAGAAAAATATATAACTATCTTTAGTCCATATCAACCTAGTATCTATGCTTATGTTGCTGTGCAAATATTTTTATATTATTGTGTCTACTTATGTATGTAGCAATCTGAATAATTTAAATCCTCCTAGAACATACTATGAAAAACAAGAGGAGGCTTACAAAATTTCTTCCATTTGGGGGTTGTGATGTAAACAGGGAGCAGTAAGGTATAGCACACAAGTCTGAACATTAGATGGTCTGAGTTTGAATCTTGATCTACCATTTATCAGCCATGTCACCTTACATGTGTTTGCTAAACTGTTTGAGTCTTGGTTTTCTCTGCAAAATGGGTATTACAGTTTATACCACTTTTAAGTTCTTGGGAAGCTTAAACAAGACTATCCATGTAAAGTACCTGACACAATCCATTGTCCTACCATTGTGGAGCTATGTATAATATCAATTGCAGATATGGTGTGATAAAGTTGATAGGCACACTGACCTTTTTGCAGGTAATGGTAGTAGTACTTCTTACCTGATGCTCAGATTAACTTCTCATTGCACTCAGTCATATCACAGTTGTAGTCTCGGTTCTCTTTGTCTTAATTCTACTCTCTTCATTGTTTTGAAGTATGCCATTTTGCCACTCTCATGGAGCAGACAAACCTGATACACACATCACTGTCTACAAAGACATTATCCACACTAGGAAGCTTTGTCATGTTCTCAGTGGCCCATGATGCATGCCGCACCTGTGGAGGACCTGGGTTTCTGCTTCAGTGAAGAAGTTCAATGTATTGGAGACACTTTATTTCTTAGAGTATCAAAAAAGATGAGAGATAAGTACAAAGAAAAGAAAATGTCCTTGCCGAACGGACGTAGTGGGAGGGCCTAAAGCAGGAAAGGAGAAGAGAGCTCATGAGTCAGAGCATTGTTTCCTAAGATTTTATAAGGAGCAAGAGTGCTACAGGATGCTCACTGATGATTTTGGAAATGCTGCTTACTGAACTTCCTAAACAGGAAGGAGTAGGCCTGTTAGCTACACATTAGCTTTTTATAGGCTCTGAGAAGTCCACAGGAAAGAAACCTGTTTTACTTTACTCCACACCTAAATTGGCTGCAGAACCCTTTGTAGAATAGTTCCCACTGTCATCTGTGGAATAGTGTTAATGGGACACAGAAATATGTTTTTGGGACTCCCTGATTTAGGATAGGCTTTTGGGGGGTGGCTGATTGATTTTGCAGTAAAAGAGATTGAACCCAGGAATTTTCATATGCTAGGCAAGCACTCTACCACTGAGCTATATCCCCAGCCCTGCCTTAAACTTGTGATCCTCCTGCCTCAGCCTCCTGAGTAACTGGGATTACAGGCATGAGCTACCGAGCCTAGTTCCTGGTTTAGTGCTTTGAGGGGTTGTGTTAGAAAGGCATTGGTGCGCTGACAGGAATTTAAGTGTTAATCCCCTGTTGACCTGGATGCAGGAGCCCAACAGGCCAACAGTGCTCTCTGTTATTGCTGGCTGCAAAAAAGGGTCAGGAAACAGGGCTGGTCCTTATGTGGACAAGCATAGTAGGCTAACAGTGCAGGGCCCACTAAGCCAGCATCCTTGAAATCTTTGCTCAACATGTACCTAGAAGAGAGACCAAGCTCTGTGCATGGCAATGTAGGTGTGAGGGTCACAGACTACTGCATTTCCCATTGGCCACCAGTGTGTGTTCTGCTGGCCTGGCTGGCTGAGTGGGTGTCTCCCACCACCCCTGCCATTCTTTGGGACTCACCAGAGGGAGGAAGACAAGGCTTCTATCAAAAATGAATGATGTAATTCCTCCCAAGCTTGTTATGCTATTGTGAAAGGACAGATTCCAAATTCTTTTGTAAACTGTAAGTACACTGTGAGGATGGAGCTGATTATTATTGTTGATCTAAAATGTGACTGAGGGATTAAGCTGTGGGCTTTTCTTTGCCCACACCATCCTTTTCTCATTCAAACATGAGCTGGCTCATAGCAGATGCTTATTAAAAATATGAATATTGGCCCGGGGATTTAGCTCAGTGGTTCCGGCGCCTGCCTCGCAAGTGCAGGGTCCCGAGTTTGATCCCCGGCACACACACACAAAAAAATATGAATACAAAAATTGATTACCTTTAGATGATTGTGTTTTAATTTCCTTGGTGGGGAATGACTCAAGGAAACATTTTTTGATAATTTACATAAATACCAGAACAAGATTTACTATTGCCTGAATAATTGATGAATTACTTATTGGTCCACCTTCACATCTCCGTATCCTTTGAATGTAGGTGACTTGGAAATGTTTTTTCATGCCAAATGCTCAGTTTTTGCTCATCCAACTGTTTTTGTTTTAAACAGATAGGAAAGGAAGAATCAACATTTGTAAATATCAATAAGAAGTCAAGTCTTCCGGATGCTAATGTAAGGTCTGTTGCTTCTTGTTTGAATGGGGAAATGATACTCTATGTTGTCAACATTATCCTCAAAACATTGCTCGTGGGGGAATTGGCTGATAACATCACAGGAAAAATGAAACCAAGAGAATGTGAGCCCAAGGAAATCATCTTAAACAACTTCCTTTAATCCTCAAAAATGTTGCTTAGTCTCAATTTTAATATCGCTCCTGCTGTACTAATGAAGAACTCAGCACTTTGGGCTGTCCCCCGAGCATGTTCATCTGACCTTGTGCTCCTGCATCAAGCCTTTTAAAGACTAAGAACTGAGTCTCCTCCCAGCCCAGCTTCAGCTTGTTGCTCTTTCCTCAGCCTATGGATGTGGCCCTCATACTAAGCTCCTTGCCAGGCCTGGAACCACACCTGTTCGTGGAAGTTCCCAGGTCACTCCTGCTCCACCCCAAACCCAAAGAAAACCCTTCCTCCCCGGTCACATAGGCAGCAGAAACTCTCCTTGCCCTGCCCCAAGTGAGTAACAGCCTATAGATTATGGCAGCCCTATTTGCCACCTTCATGGCCCATGAACACCCACAGAGGCTCCTAGGGTAATATTTCTCCAAGGACCATGGCATCAGTCTCTTATTAAAAACACAGGCTCTTGGGCCTGGAATTTAGCTCAGTGGTTCCGGCACCTGCTTTGCAAGCACAAAGTCCTGAGTTCGATCCCTGGCACCAAAAAAAAAAAAAAAACAAAACACAGGTCCTTGGGTTCCACTCTAGACCTCTCAGGTTGTGGGTGGGTACAGGGTTGCGGGGGTGCAGGTAGGGATGGGAATCCACATTTTTAATAAGTACTCCAGGGATCTAGATCCACTGCCCTTGGGAATTTTTTTTTTTTGGTACCAGGGATCGAACTCGGGACCTTGAGCTTGCAAGGCAGACACCAGAACCACGGAGCTAAATCTGCAGCCCTGAAATTCTTATACTTAATGCCCAAAAGAAAAGCTAACATTTCTCTATGTCATCTTAAAATTCCCAATCTATGTTCTTGGTATAAATGTGTCTTCCACTAGAGACATACACCCCTCTGGACTGTCTTAAAACTTCATTAAGACTGGGGTTTTAGCTTAGCAGTAAGGCACTTGCTTTGCACGCACAAGGCCTGGACTCCATCCCTAGCATTGAAAAAAGAAAAGAAAGAAAGAAAGAAGGAAAGAAAGAAAGAAAGAAAGAAAGAAAGAAAGAAAGAAAGAAAGAAGAGAAGAAAACTTGATTCATCTCTTGCCAGCCACCATGCTTCACCTGTTTTCCAATCTTGGCAAATGATATGTTACCTATTTCTTACCCAGGACTGAAATCTGGGAACCCTAGTTTTCTCCTGCCTTGTCCCCTCCCCTTACTTAATTAATCACCACATCCATTCAATTTGACTTTCATATTATCTCTCACACCCATCCCCTTCTTTTCAGGACCATAATCCTTGCCTGGTCCCAGCCTGTATTATCTCTCTTCCCGCATTACTGCTGGAACCCTCCTCTAAGGTGCTCCTGGTCTCCTCTCACCAATGCCCTCTTCATTTCTCTGAGGACCTTTCTAAAATACAGATCTGACGTGCCACTTACCTGCCTAAAACCTTTAGACGTTGCCTTCCGTGTAAACTCAGTGGCCTTAGGTCCTGGTGACCTGGCCCCTGCTTTCCCTCCATTCTGGAGCCCTTGCTCTTCCTCTGGGGCCTCCCCATCAGCAGTTCTGCTGCCCTGCCCTCAGCCAGGTCACCACTCTGTCTCCCAGCCTGGCGATCTTCCCTCCACCCAGTTAAGAGTGGATTCCACCACAGAGCTTTCCCACACACCAGCCCCTCCACCCAGGCACAGTTTTGTGTCTCTATGAGACTGAGTCCTTTCAGGGAGTTTGTTGGGTTTACCCTGGACTCCCTGCCTGAGGGAACCACAAGTGGGGCCCTACCCTTTGACTCCCATTCTTTATTTACTCATTCCTGTGTTTATGCAACAAACACTTATTAGGCACTAGCCACATATTTATCACACAATTAGCCAATGAATAGAAGAGTAAATGGAGGCCCAGAAGTATTAATTGACTTGCCGTGGGTCCCTTGCTGAGGGCCTTAACTTGTTTAGATGCCCCTTCAGTGCTGGAAGCTAATTACTGGTTTTTAAAGATGAAATTAGTCATAACCACTATAAACTTGTTAAAGCTTTACTATAACATCCCTGTTTTGAGTAGGGCCTATTAGTTAACTGGCATAAATGGTTGAGGAAAGGTAAGGATGAAATTTAATTTTTAACATTTATACATGTACATAGAATTAAAATATAGAGCAAGTCCTAAAGGCCTTCTGATTATGCATTTTTCACATGACATATACTATGGTTCTTCATTTCTTTAAAAATGTATTCTGTGCTGTGTTTAAAATAGCATGATCACCAGGTTATTGGAAGTAAAACCAACTTATCCACAGGTTTCTCTTCATTCATTTTACTGGCAGGACCTGGTTATAAACCAAACTCTTATATTATGGATGGGTTGGGTGGGTGGCTGTTTGGGGCAGAGCAATTTTACTTGGTACCCCAATTATATTTGCTTCCCCACTTGCTATATTTCCTTCTCTTTGAGTTCTGTTTGTTTATTTTTGGTTTTGGACTTCCCAGTCTTGGCACTGTGCCCGCCTCACAAGTGCAAGGTAGCTGGTATCAAAAAAAATTTAAAAATAAAATAGGTAGAGTGGAATGGGAAAAAAATATTGATTTCTTGCCTATCAATGTTACTAAGGTATAAATTACTGAGAAAAATGGTCTGTATTGCCAAAACAAGACTAAACTTTTTTGTCGGTGTTGTCCTGTTTTTTGGTATGTCTCTAGGAGTCCTATCCCTATTCGTGTGGAAACTGCCCAGCCGGCTGTGG
Organism: Heterocephalus glaber; assembly: GCF_000247695.1. Next base: position 2,336,144 of record NW_004624758.1, read on the forward strand.
AACAGCCAGAAATCAAGCCTCCCCGAGTGAGAAAGTTAACAAGACAATATAGTTTGTGAGTTCTGTACTGCAAGTTTTTAAATTCTAACAACTACAGTGACGCTACATAATTTGGTTCTAATTTCTTAGCCCTGCGGACCATTGCCAGAGAGCCATCCCCCAAATTCCCTTTATTTCCAGTTTAGGGCATGATGGGACCAGGCCTTTTTTCTTGAAAACATTGCATCGTTGGCATGTGTACTCCTTGCTGATTGCTGGATAGCATACTGCTCCGAAACAGTCCACTCTTATCACCTCCCAGTTGCTGGAGGCTGGGAGCCTGGCATGGCTTACTGGCTCTTCTATGTCAGGGTCTCTTATAAGGCTGTGTTCAAGGTGTCATTGAGGGCTGTGGTCACATCTGAAGCTTTACTTGTGCAGTTACTGTTCTTCAAGGACTGTTGGCCCAAAGTCCCCCTCAGTTAGTTGTCACCTAGACCTGTCTGGCTTTCTCTATCAGAGAAAACCTATGAGAAGAGCCAAAGAAGACTGGCAGTCTTTTGTAATCTAAATACAGCCACGACATCCGTTACTTCTGCCATATTCTTTTCATTAGAAGCAAGTCACAAAGTCTAGTTCATACTCAAAAGGAGGAATTCAAGAGAGCATGAATACTAGGACAGGGATCATTCAAGGGAATAGCAGAGGCGGCCTCCCATGGCATATTAGTATAATGGTAGCATGGTCATTGACAGAGCCAGAGCTAACCACAGAACTATATATAAGACCAGTGACCACCTAGTTCTGCTCAGCTTAGCTTAGCAAAATCTCCTGGCCTTCATGGATACTGAACTGTTTTAGGCACTGTCAGGGAATAGTCAAGTGACTTTGGCAATTTCTATCCAAAGATTCACAATATATTGTAGGCAATAGGGCTGGGGATTTAGCTCAGTGGTTCTGCTACTTGCCTCACAAGCACAAGGTCCCGAGTTCAATCCCCGGTACCGAAAAAGTGTATCCAGGCAACATCAGAGTTGTAAATAAGAAGATAGATAAGTGCTATAGTAAAGGTAATGGTGGTATTAGTCATAGTTGTAGTACTGATCACAAAGACAGTTCCCATTTCTTGACTTAGACTATGGCCCCGGCACTGAGCCTTAATGGCTAATTGGTCAGAGAGCTGTAGGGGGGTCTCTGGATACAGAGGGCTCTGAAGTTCAATAGGCTTCTATTAGAGCCATGACTGGTTTACAGATCTTGGGAAATTTATTCTTTGAGCTGCTGTTTCCCCACCTGTAAAATAGGTGATACCAGATATCTACCTCTGAGAAATGTTATGAGGTTTAACATGTGACAGTGTGGGTAAAGTTCCTAGTAGGGGACCTGGCCACAGGATGTGCTCCTCTTCCTTCCTTCTCTAGGACCTGGAAGTTCCTGAAAAAGGTCAAGTTTAGGGGGTTCCCAGGGTACAAAATGTAGGACAGGGACTGTACTGCCAGGTGCACTTCTGAAACTGCCACCTCAGACCTGCCATCCACACCTTGTGAACGGAGGAAAGGGCATGTGTGCAGTCCTAAGGGGCAGACACATCCCGCTTCATTACCCTTAATTTCCAGACAGGATAGTGGGTACATTTCTTAGGAAAGTTGCAATGAATAGATTCAAATAATTAAGAATCCTCAAGATCTCTGGGGGACAAATTAAACCATGAAAATCTGCCTCCCCATGGACAAGGCTGGCAGGATTTGCTTTTTATATATTTTGAAACTTAAAATGTTATCATCACCCTTTTGGGATATGTAATCAGTTTGAAATAATGATGAACTGATAGGTGGCTTGGAAGGAAAGAAAATTTCAGTCACCAAATTGGCTCTTTTAAGAAAACCTTTTTCAAACCTCTCACTTAAATATGTGTTTCTTAAGCTGTCTCCAAATATTCTGCTTTGAAAAATCAAAGAATGACAGCATTTCCCCATTAGTAGAAAATAGCAAAATTAATGGATAGGATTTTTGCAGTGCTGACCTCTCTGTGGGAGGTCAAAACTCTCTCTCACCCCCAAATCCAAGTCCTGAATATCAGCCCATGGTGGCAGGTCAGACGTCTCCCTCATGGTGACTTCCTGTCTAATGTCATTTTGTTCCTGGGTCATATGATTCTGTCAGGGAGGTTCTAAGACCAGAGCTATTTGGTCCCAACTCTTTCCCTGTAACCAATTTATTATACCCAAGGAACAGCTGCTGTTAGGCCACAGAAGGGGCCATTATACCTTTGGGTCAGAACAGTGGGTTTCATTTACTAACTTACAGAAAGCCACTCAAAATAATATGCTTTGATTTGGAGGCTCTGCAAAAAGTTAAACATACTATTACCGTAGGACCCAGCAACTATATATACTCCTAGGTAAAATTTCAGTCCGAAAGAATTGAAATCAGTTAGCCAAACAAATATTTGTCCATCCATGTTTCTAACAGCATTATTCACAATAGCCAAAAGATAAAGGCAACCTAAGTATCTATCAACAGACGAATGGATAAGAAATACAAGGTATCCATAATTTGAATATTTTTCACCATAAAAAAGCAATGGAATTTTGATATATGCCATGACATGGTTGGTCCTGGAAAGGACATTGTGGATGAAATGAACCAGATCCAGAAGGACATGCATTGAATGATTGCATTTCTATGAAGTACCTGGAATAGGTGAATTCATGGAGGCAGAAAGGAAACTTTATGATATCAGAGGCCATGGGGAGTGGCCATGGACAACTATTGTTAAATAACAATACATACATAGTTTCTGTTGGAGTTGATGAAAGGTTTTGGGGATAGATAGTGGTGATGGTTATACAATGTGATGAATGTATTTAATACTGCCGAACTGTGCACTTACAAATGGTTAAAATGATAAATATCATGTTATATATACTTTACCACAATTAAAGAACACAAACCCTGGCAAGTGATAGAAAATCCACCCCAAATGTGCTTTAGAAGAAAGCCAGTGTATTGGGCACCTGGTGCACATCTGTTGGGGAAGCCTCAACCCCACTCTGACCTCTCTTCCTCCCCAGCTCCCTGCATGCCCCACCGCATGTGTATAATTGTAATGAACAGAGCTTCATGTGCTTTTAGTAACCACAGTGATGAAGACGACCTCCCCCCAGACCTGGCTGAGGCAGTGGGAGCAACCACAGACACAATCACCAACACCACGACAGCTGCCACACAAGTTGCAGTGCCACTGGCATCCCCCAAGGTCCAGAAAGTCAGCTCACCTCAGAAGTCAGAAGGCAAGGGCCAGCTGTCCCCAGGGGCCAAGGTATGGAACAAAACTCGGAGGCGTAGCTGTCCATGCTGGGAATATACTGTCACTTAGTAGCACTAAGTGTGTGTATTTGAATTTTTGCATAAACAACTGTATGCATTCATTAAAAAAACAGCAAAACATATTTTCATATATCCTGTCCCCAAAATATAAGCCAACTATTTGCAAAAGTATGACCTAAAGCCAGGTACAGTGTACTTCAAGAACAGTGTAAGGGATTCTTGAGGGCCATTTTGATTTAGAATAGCATCCTATATAAGCTATTACTCCTCTGTAAAGGTAGAAAAGGAGAAACAACCCCCCCACACACACATATACTCCATGATAGACAATTTGGAGGAATGAAAACATGGACGTATCCCTATCTCATTCCTTATATAAGATAAGCTGCATTAATAGTTTGAAAGTAGAAATATTAATATTTGTCAGTTTAAAATTTCAGGAAATTGCCAGAGATGTGAATGGGTGGTGACAAGGGCCTCACATAAAGCATTTCTCTTGGTTTTCTGTGAGTGACCTCTAGCTATGCTCATTCTTCAGCAATTGGTCAAATACAGTCAAACTTAATGCTAACCAAGTTGATATGTACCAATACACCACGATGAATTTATACATTATGCATTGCAAACATACACTAGTAAAAAAGTCTTCAAAAGTTGCTCCTGTAGTCCCTGAGACCATAGAAGGAAAGATGTATGTGTGGAATAGGGACCCTGAAGTCAAGATGAGAGTGCCAGTTTGTTCCAACTGCTCCATTTACATGCCTTGTGGCTTCTCAAACGTATATTTCCAAAGCCCTTGTTTCTCCAAGCCTGTTTCTTCCTCCTAAAAATGAGAAGATGCTGCCTTGCCAGCTCTGGGCCTAGCATTACATCCAGTGAAGGTTCCATGCAAACTGGATGCCAGGCACCTCTGCAGCTTCTGAGGCCACAATTCCTAGCAACATTTAAATAGCAACCATCCAGGTTCACATCCTACATGATCTAGGCCAGTCTTTCCCAGACCTCAGAAATAGACCCAGGAACAGGGCTGGACCCCTCAGCTGGTGACTGGCCTAGACTGACTCTGCTTTTCTATAGATCACCTCCTGGCATCTTCAGTTGGGTCTTACTCTGCTGCAGGGTGTCCTCTTACAGCTTTGTCTCAAGTGTGGACAGAGGGTCCTGTCGTTTGTCCCACTGCTGGCTAAAACTGGACTGAAATATTTACAGAGGGGAGTGGTTGTGGGGGTGGAGCAGACAGCAGCCTCCCAAGGCCACAGGGCTCCCTCTCCTGGTCATTTCTCTCCTTTAGCACTGCTTCTGTCAAGATGACAGAGCCGGAGTTTTTTCCCTCCCTCAGAGGGCCTGGAGGCCACCCATGAAGCTAAAACCCTGGAGGAGGAGGACAAAATGTTTTCCAAAAGCAAGTAATACTCAGAGGTGCCAGCCACCCACCACGAGCATCTTCGCCACTATTGTACAGATCAGTTTAGCTCCTGGAGGCCAGCTCATCCTCCCAGAGGACACAAAGTCTTTGGTCCCTCTTCCTGTGTTCAAAGGACTCTACAGCATTTCCCCCCAAAAGACTCATCAAAGAGCACTCAACGCACTTAAGAAAAGCTGACTGCAGCTTTCAAAAGGACAGTTTACCCACCCCATGCCCTACCTTTACCTATGAAGACTTTTTAAACATGGAGTTCAGTCTCAACATTTTGTATACTGCAGAGCATGGGAAATATAAGAGGACCAGCAAACTAATGAGATCAGTGTTTGGGAGTAGCAGAGAGGTGGGGAAACCATCTTTTCCGGTGAATTCTGTTGTCAACTCAGAGGCATCACCAACCAGGTATATTTTTGTCTGCGTTCATAGAGCCCCTCTGACCGAGGAGGTACCTTCACCTTGGAGCCTGGCGATCTTCTGATGGATTTCACAGAAGCCACTCCTCTGGTAAACTTCCTATTTTGCTAAAGCCACAGACCATAGAAACGTCTTGGCAGTGGGACAGATGGAGAGGTGGGCATTGCTGTTGACAAGGTGTTTCCTCTTGTCCCAGAGGTTCAGAGATCTGCTCTCATGGAGGGTGCAGGCCCATGGGTCCCCCCCACCTCTGATTGCCCTGGAGGGAAGGCTGCTTCCTCTCCTCCTCACAGGGTGCTTGCAGGGGCTCTGCCTGCACATGTTTGCTGTGCTTATAGGGCTTCTTTGTGCTTGGGTCCACTTCCTGGCTTCCTGGGCTGCGCCCTGCATGCCCACCCATTTCACTGTGGCTTATGACAATCTGTCTGGTCTGAAACACTAGCTTGATGCCATACCCCAGCTTTCCAGGTCCCTTGCACCAACTGCCACCATCCTTCCTCTGCGCACAGTTCTCCCTTTAGGGACATAGGCCTTTGTGGGACTCCTTCAGGTAAGGAACCCTGTTTAAAGGACAGAGCACTGAAGTAGGAGTCACACAGACATGTTCTGGCTCCTATCTCTTCGGACCTTCTACAGAGCCTTGTCATTAGATAGTCAACATGCTATTGTCTATAAAATAAGGGTGTCATTGTCACAGGAGTGTTATAAGGTTTGCAAGAGAGGGAGCAAGAGAAAAAGAGGCCTCTGAGAATAGAAAGCACCACAAATTTGTGCAAGGTATTATTATTAGATGATACAAGCATACTTGGATACATCTTTGGCTGGACTCAGCCTAATACCTGAGTGTACTTGAGTATAAATTATAGTCCACTTTGGGGTGAGTATAAATCTCCACTTTGGGCAGGGAGTCAAAATGTGAGCCAAGTCAGACGTATCTGCTGAGTTTACTGTGTGCCTGGTCACATGCCAGGCTCTGAGGGTGGCAAGGACAGCCCGGGGCTGGAGGAGAAGTCAGATTGATGAATGGCCAAGAGCCTCATGAAAAACTGCAGAGAAGTTACTCAGGGAGAGATCAGAGTGGGAGTCACTCAGGGCCGACTTGCTGGAGGAGGAGTGTGTGGACAGGAAGGATTCCTGGAAGGCTTTCAAGAGAGGACAGATGGGGCACAACACTGCCCAAGCTTTAGAAATGATCACTGCTCCTGGTCAGCTGCATGATGAAATTGTACAATATCCTTCTCCTTGGGAGAGCTGGTGCAGTCTGAGAGCTCAAGGCAGCACCCTGGGGCGTGCAGCTGTGGAATGACAGTGGTGACCCCTGACCTGGAACCCTTCAGATTACACTCTTTGAATAAATTCATAGCCTTCTTGTTAGGCAAGTTACCAAGACTGTTGATAGATGGGAGGGCCCTTCTCCTTGCCTTTCAAATAGGGTAACCCAGAAAACAGAAGCCCTTCAGAATCACCTCATCACCCCCTAGCACAGATGGAGAGACTGAATTCCAAAATGGGAAAATCACACAGGGACCAAGCTGGAGCTGGAACAGGTGTCTGGCTCCTCTGCCAGTGTCCTATGCATCAGACTGGGCAAACTTGAGCTTCCTCTTTAGGGAACTCACCACTTTGGAAAAAAGCGGTGCCTGGAGGAAGGGCTACATTTAAATCACTCCCCAGGGTGGAAAACCAGAATAAGGGCATGGAGAAAGGGCCAGGAAGTTAGGTGCCTGGACCTGGTGCTGCATCAGTGTCCCACTTGATATCCTATCTGAGGCCTTAGGTCCAGGAATGCCTTGTCGTAGGAGATATAATTCTGAGCAGCAGTGGGAGGACGTCCAGTCTCACTGGAGGACAGCATCTCCCTAGGGACCTGAGAATCCCTTGGCTTCAGGTACCACCTGAGGACCTATGCAGCCAAAAAGGAAGAGAAAGCTGCATTCTGAGGACCGTGTGGAGAAGAACGTGCTTGGCAGGAAGCAGAGCCAGTAGGGGAAGATACATAGCTTGCTGACATAGACTCAGTGGCAGTTAATTCCCAGCCTACTAAAATATGCTGCAACAGACGCCATAAGACAGTCTATATGAACTGCTACTCTGATAAACCCACTATCAAACTGTTCCTAGGGGCACTGAGGAAAGAAAGGTTCATGGTGCTAGGGTTCAAAAGTCTGAATAGGAATTTTCCAGGTGAAGAAAGTCATTCTATGGAAATAGCCCAGCATGAACAAAGTACTGAGTAATTTGTAAGGGACCTGGTAGATCGGAGAACGAGGAGCAGTTTATTAAAATATTCATAGCAGGTTCTGCAAGAGTGATAGAATTCCTTGGAGACTCTCATACTGGGACTCCAGCTTATAGATTTAATCACTTGAAGAATTAAATTATCTTTTGTTTGGAGATAACAGATGGAGATTAGGAAGGAAGAGGCATGTCTCAGGAATTCAGAGATGTGCTGATCCAAGGTGCAAATGTCAGCCAAAAGGCCATCCAGCCTCTTCTCCCACCCCTTCAGCCACAGGAGGCTCACTCCCCTCCCTGGGACATGGTTCCTCCATCCCTGGGCAGCTCAGACTTAGCTCTGAAGCAGGGTTCAGGGTCCTGCACTACCCAGGCCTGGGACATCCCAGTCCTTGTCCTATACACCAGGATGCAGCCACTCACTGAAGTTTGCAGTGAACATGTGCACAAGAGGAAGTGTCCTTTGTCTTGAGGCAGGAGTGCATGTGTGCAGGACTCAGGGAGGTAGATTAGTTAGCTTGCCTGTGCTGTGACAGCACACCTGACATCCACAACTTAAAGGAGAAAGTAGTTTGTTTGGCTTATGGTTTCGGAGTTTCCAGTCCATGGTCGGCTGGCTCTAGACAGAAAGATCGTGTTGGAAGGGCATGGTGGAGCAAAGCCAGGAAGGAAGGCACAGGGGAAAAGCACTGGTGAGAGATCCACCCTCCAAAGGCACGGCCCCGATGACCTGCCTTCTTCAGCTGTGTCCTGTTTCCTAATAGCACATTAGTCCACTCCCAGGATCCAGTCGCCTATTCAGCAGCCTCTTAATTCAGTCAAGTTGACAATTGAGATTAGTTGGCACAGAAGGTATCCCAGAGGTCTTCTCCAAGAATCTTCTCCATCTTGTGCTTTCCTCAGCACCATTGGCTCTGACCTTACCTTGCTCTGAATGAGTCCCGTTTCCATGAGTGGCACAGGGTCCTAGAGAGGAAGAGGGAACTAGGACAGGCTGCTCCTCCCCTTGTCTGGCCCCTTTCACTCCATGTCCTCCTAGCAAGTAGCAGCCCTCTCACCTCACTGTTGGATGCTAAGGAGAGGAGAGAGTGGATTCAGGGCCTGGAGCTGGGAAGCTTGCTTCCAGTTTAGGCTTGTAGGCACCAGAAATCAGTAACTGTGCCTACATCTGCAGGTCTGGGTCCTGGATGCAAAGAGGGGTGCTGCAGAGGTCCCACCACAGGAGAGAACTGGAACCAGAGGAGGCAAGCGCAGTCCTCATGCCTGACATGTGGCCAGGACTTCCTCTACTTCTTGCGTCAGCCTGTCAGCAGAACAGTGCCTTAGGACCATCATCCTAAGATGAGGAAGCCAGAGCCCAGACAAGGCCATGCACTTGTCCCAAATCACACCGCAGTCCGGGCCAGGACCAGGACCAGCCGCTGGACTGCTGTCCTAGCACGTTCCCCATGGAAGATGACCTGAACCAGGACGTGTCACTTTCCCCAGTAGCCAGTCCACCACCTGTCAAGCCGGTCCTTTCCCCTGGCCTCAGCCCTACCCTCCACAGTCCAGGCTTGGGGACATCTCTGGGACCATAGCCAAGTCACTGACCCAGGTTTGGACCCCAGAGTTGCCGAGTGGGGATGAGTGTATGGAAGGTGCCCTGTGTCTTGGTCTAAGAGACTCAGCCTGGATGCAGTGTGCTTCCTTGGCTGCCAGCTCTGTGCCTTTAGCCTCCAGCTCCTCTCTGAGCCTTCCCATCAGCATTTCCTTCAGAGGAGGAAGCAACACTTTTTCAGGTATGGTGGCACACACCTGTAATCCCATTTGCTAGGCAGGAAGATTGCAAGGTCAAGGCCAACCCAGACAACTTAACAAGAATCCGTGTCAAGAAACCATTTAAATTAAAAAAAAAAAAAAGTAACTAAAAAGGGCTGGGGATGTAGCTCAGTGGTAGAGCCCTTACCTAGCATATACAAGGCTGTGGGTTCAATCCCCAGTACTGCCAAAAAAGGGAAGGAAAAAAAGCAACCAGCACTTTACTGGGAAAGACAATCAAATCTTCCTGGGTGATATCCTCACACAGAGAATTACATGACGGCTTTGAGAATGCCCTTTCAGAGTCATCACCTCTCACGTTCACAGGCTGTGTCTAGCTCTCTCTCCCGCCCTGGTTGAGACTCTTAAAGCCCCAGCCAGTGAAACGGAAGGCCAGGGAACTGGAGAGAGCAGAATAGGACCAGATGTTCCTGTCTCCATCAGGAACATGCCACCAAGGCACCATGGGAACCAGCATATCCCTCAGACTCCCCCTCGTGGTCTGTTCTCTGTGGACTGGTTTTTTTTGTTTTTGTTTTTGTTTTTTTTTGTACCGGGGATTGAAGTCGGGTCCTTGCGCTTGCGCAGCAGGCGGCGAAACCACTGAGCTAAATCCCCGGGCCCTGTGGAGTGCTTTTTAAAGAAGCCCAATCCAAAGTGCCAAGAGTAAGAAAGATTCAATCTTGAACTGGTGTCTCCTAGAAACCAGTCAGAAGATTAAGCTAATACCCTCCTCCCGTAACTTGTCTTGAACCTTCTGTGCCATCTTCTTAGTTCTCTGGTGTCCTACACAACTTTGAGGACTTGCCTTCTCAAAGTCTCCACACAAACACTCTTTCCAACCTCACTCTTGCAGCATTTCCCCCCTCCTTTCCTCAAACCTATTCTTTTCTAATCCCCAGCTCTTGGATTGCACAGCCCAGTGTAGCTACCTGCAGCCTTGCTGCCTTCACAGATTGATACCTGGCCATTCCCAGTTCCTGCATCCCACAGCTCATGATCACCTGCAAGTTTCTGCCTGGGATGAAGCAGTGGGGCTGGGGTGGTAAATGAGGGAAGGGAGCAGACAGGTGAGTCAAGGTAGCATTTCCTTCAGAGAGAATTCTCTCTGGGTGTGAACGTGACCACCGCAGAGAGGTTTAGTGTCCACTGAGGAGGGGATGTGGGCAGAGGAAACATCAATAATGTTGACTCTGGGAGTGCAGACCCTTGTCCCCATTCCAGGCCTGTGGCCAGCCTCCCTTCCCAGGTGACACAGACTGTAAACACCTGTGCCTTCTGTGTTCTTGACTCTGATCTTCATAATCCTTTGTAAATCACTCACCTGACTGGAAAGCAGAGCTAGTCAGGATCCACCTTCTGGTGCATGGCACATGAGTAAAGAATGCACACATCAGGGAGGACATTAGCTAGGAACAGGCCCTGGGTTGGGTGTCACAAGTCAATATCTGTCTAGGTCAACAGCTTAATGCTTATTTTGAACTTCATTCATCTGGGAGGGCTAAATCTTGATCTCAAGCCAAATCAGGGCACCTCTTCTATCTCCCCATAGTCTCATCTCTGTTCCCCAGGGCCCATGGAGGTGGAGGGAAGTCTGGTGCCATGCACTTGCTGATCCATCTGGGACATTCTCTGCTGCTTCCGATGGCCCTTTTGGATAGGTGGGAACCTCTGTGCTGCTGGAATGTATGAATCCCAACTAGCTGGCACCCTTCTTCCCAGGGCCCATTGCCTTCCCAGCTATCCCTGAGCAGGGGCTCTGGTCCTCACTGCTCTTTAACCCCAGTTCCCAGCCTCTATCCATGCAGATGGGGCCCAGAGTCCTTTGCTCACTACTCACTGCTGTCTGTTCCTCCTCCTTTTGCTTGGCTTTCCTCCACTGTCCTCAAATGAGCAGTTTCTTCTCTTATTCAGATGATGAAGAAGCCTTACACATTTTCATTATCATTTATCTATGCCAGGAATCTTTCTGTTCTCCCAAACAGTCAGATTTTGAAACTCAAAAGGCAGATATCTATAAAAGAATACATCAGCCTGAATGTGAATAAGTCCCAAGGAGGAAAGACAATACCCAAAGATAAAATGATATTTCAAAGTAATATCATGTTATATATATCATCTTATTTCTTGTTCATTTACTAAGAGTTAAGGGCATAGATTTACTAAGAGTCTGGGGATGAACTTTTGTTTAATTCCCCTCAAATGCATATTTAGAAAGGCCAGACATCCTTGTGTGATGATCAGCATTTACCATAAAAGTCCAATGCTGAAAAGCCCTAAGTCATTAAGTACACATTTTGACCTCTAAGCAATATGGCCATGTTTCTTGGTCATTTATGCCAGTTTTTATTTTCTTCATAAAATACACACTGATTACCTGTTGATATCGGCACGGGCAAAGGCCCAGTGTCTGGGGTTCCCTACTGCAGCTGGTTCTGGCTGGAGCCTCTTGAGTGCTGGGGTGGTAGGAACTGATCCCGGAAGGCAGAGGGAGCCAGGACTCCTGCTCTGTCTTGTGGCAGGCTGGATTTAGCCTGAGGACCAGAAAGGACTGTGGGAGGATTTTTTAAGGCAGCTGGTAAACCTGAACTGCAGGTGACTACTATGGATTCACTTATCTCTGAAGGAGTATTTAGAAATAACCAAGAGGATTTGGATCCAGGATTTAGACTTTGTAAATACGATTTCTGCACCTCCCAGATGTGAATAGTGAAACAAGACTGTTGTAAAGACCACTGTGAGATAATGGTTATAAAAGCCCTTTGGAAATTGTCCAGCTTTGCATGATTGTCAAGAGGACAGAGTTAGATCAACTTGGTGGAGCGAAAGAGGCCTGCAATTTCCTTGATCATTTTACAATGAAATTTACCCAGAGGCTATATTTTATTCCTCCCGCTGAGGTGAGACAAACTGTTTAAGGCAACTCTTGAGCTAAAAGATGTGTGCATTTGTTCTCTGGAGTGAATCGTCCCTCCCTGAAATCCAAACTAACCCTGCAACGCCCACTGTCCTAACATCAGTGTCTGTTTCCCATCCTCATCCTTGCCAGTTGGACTTCTGCTGGGCATGCAGCACTCTTCAGAGTGGGGAAGCTAGAATCTCAAAGGGCACAGTGCTCTTCTCACAATGCTTGGTATCTCCCCCTGAGCAGCAGGCTCCCCAGTGCTGGGCTCGGGGGTATAGGAGTCTGTTTTCAGACCCCAAATAACAAAGAGCCACGAGAGACGAAATCCTACACTCTGTTCCTCCCCTGGATGTATCTCTCTCCTGGTGCATCCTGCTGGATGTCCACTCACCTGCACACCCCAGTGGGTGCCCTTCTTCAGCAGAGGGTGGGAAGGCACCTTGCTATGGAAGGCAAATGCTCTGCAGTGTGTGGCCAGTCTGCATATTGCTCCTCTGGCTGCCATTGCTAATTCATGGTGCTCTGCTTCTGGCTGGGCCTGGGCAGTGCTTTGGAACCCTGACTGTGCATCGAGAAGCCACTCCCAGTCCCACGTGGCTGGCACAGATGACCTGTCTGTGCCAGCCCTGGGAAGAAGGTTTGGCGTACTGTTGCTCACATAGTGGAGGAGAGAGGTGAGGGCCAAAGAGGAGGAGAGGAGAGGCTGAGAGAGCAGGGTGGCGGGCAGAACCAGCAGCCTGCTCTCCAGAGGCTGGAAGCAGGCTGTGGGCAGAGCTGGTTTGAGAATAGACTGGAATTGCCAGATCCATCTTGCACTATGCTATCTTTCTCTCCTTTCCCCTCCCTTTCTCCTCTCTCTCCTCCCTGTCTCACCTCCTCCTCCTCCCCTTCTCTCCTCTCCTCGCGAGCAGGCAGAGCCCGCCAGCAGCCCCCACTGTGCCCGCTCTCGCTGCTCTCCTTCACTCTCTCTCCCCATGAAGGAAGAGACCACTGGAGTTTGCATGTACCCTCCAATCAAAACGAGGCTGGTAGGTATCCCAGCAGGGAGAGGGCCTGCCAGGACAGGCGTGGTGGCCAGGAGCCCAGAAGAGGTGGAGGCTGGCTAAGTGCCCAGGAGCACCAGACCTCCAAGGGGCCTGGCCGACAGGAGCTCTCACTCCAGGATGTCGGGGGAGTTTGGGGTCCACCTGGGCCTGGTCAAACTGGGACACAGGCTGTGGTCCAACCCCTCAGACATAGCTCTCAAGAGCCAGGAAGAGCTTGTTTTCCTAGAATTTTGATGAGCATAAATGCTTTTGTCAGAGAGAAATACGTGTTCTGGCACTCATCAGATGCGCTTTCAAGTGTCATTTCTATTGAAAGCCATTTCTTTTTTTTTTGATACCGGGGATCGAACTTGGGTCTTTGCGCTTGCGCAGCAGGCAGCCCCTGAAAGCCATTTTTTAAACTCGTCTTGTACTGCTATTTATCAGCACAATGACGTAATAGAAGTGCTCCCTAACAATTTAAAAGAAAGCACAACCTAGCGTGGTGTTTTCATTTTTGCATGTTTCCTTCTGTTTATTCATTTTCATTCATAATTTCACAAATTACTTCATAGTAGCCATATTGTCTCCTGGTTTTCTCTTTTCACTTGATTCCATGTTGTTTCTACGTTGTTCTTATTGTCACATTTGCAATGACTATTTATATTCCATCAAGTGAATGGTCCACCTTAACCAACTCTTCACTGTAGGACATGTGCTTTGTTTGTCATTGTTTGAAGGAACACATGTAGCTTTTTGCACCAGGATTTCATTTTCTTAGGCTAGACTCTGCTGGGTTACACAGTGTGACTTTGGCTTTTGTCCCCTTCTGAATGATTATACCGACTTCAGTGTCCATACTTTGCCCCAGCACAAGCAATGCAGAGTGTAACTGTTAGAATCTAGTTACCTTATTTACAGCACGTAAAAAAATTTACAGCAAATTGTTTGTTTGTTTGTTTTTTGTTACCGGGGATTGAACTCAGGACCTTGCGCTTGTGAGGCAGGCTCCAGAACCACTGAGCTAAATCCCCGGCCCCCAACAGATTGTTTGAGGTTGCTAACTTTCACATTTCTCTAATAGCAATAAGAACCTACTTCCTCTTTTATGTAAAAAGGGTCTTAAAGCTTATCTACACATTACTTTTCCCTCTGAGACTGGTTTCAGAGCACCACATTGACCTGCTCAGCAAGGCGAGAATATACCACAAGGCTTCCTTCCAAGAGTTCTTTGAGTGTGGGACCCATTCTGGACATTTTGAGATACTTAAAGAGACTGGAGAGATTGGGGGGAAGGAAAGCAGAATTGGGCTGGACTTCTTGGTATACATTGCAAGGACATCATTGTCCCCCTGTTGGTTGAGACCTGCTCTGCCCATTCAGAAAACTTCAGTCAATTTGGGTCTTGTCTAACGTGATCTTGCTCATGAGTACTTACCCTCCCGTTGTGCAGTGCAAGAGCACCCAGATGTTACCCCAGCAGCCACAGGCAAGACCCTGAGAAACACAAGGGTGTCTCTGGGGGGGGGTGGCCTTGGAGTCCTGCCTTCAGCCCTCTGCCTGCAGGTGCTACAGTGTGCCTTCACCAGGAGAGGCTTGCTGGCATTCTGGGTTGAAGAAATAAGTCCTTTCATTCCCTCACAACCTCCAGGAAACCAAGGACAAAATGACCATGGAAACCAAGGATCCTTTGGGCCACCACTACCTGATCAGACAGGGGCGTCCACCCTCTCCCAGACCATGTCTGTGCTTCAGTTACCCCCAACACTGGGCACTTCTGAGCACCACGCCTTCTGCTCCCAAAGCCCACGGTGACAGGATTCTCAAATGCATGCATGGGTTCCCCTGAGGTTTCTTTCTGTCACCTGAGGTGTACAGGGAATCTGACATCTAAAGTGCTTAGACAGGGACTACTTTCTGACTTAATTAGCCCAACCTCCTGGTACCCTGCCCATCATGATAGACTGTAGTCCGGATGCAGCCTCTCAGCAGCCTCTTGCCATTCCTCATAGCTGTGGAGAGGCCTCAGAAGTGACCCCAGGCAGCTCTGACTTGCCTCATTATACACTCTGAGTCTGGCCCTTTGTAGATCAGGCCTAGGACTCAGCACACCCGGAAGGGTCAGGCAGACCAAGCAAAGGGAGCTCCAGGCAAGGCAAGCATGCTTGTCATCCCTGCTGAGCCCAGCCCCACAGGTGAACGCAAGGCACAGGCCTGCTGTGCCCACACTCGGGAGGGACGAAGGCCTGCCAAGGTTCCCCTGAGATCTTCAGTTCGTTTTAAAGGTGCACTGCCAAAGATTTCAAAACTTTTTCTAATCTGAAGATAACCCTCTTGTCTGTATTTTTGTTTTGTTTTATTTTTTGAAGATAAAAACATTCCCGGCTGATACAATGAGCCTGTTTCCTGATCCTTTTACCACTGGGCCACAGTTTACCGTAAGTAGATCCAGAAAGTCTATGTTTTAAAGCATTGTTCCTGTGTGGTGTGCTTTACTGTGAGATGCCAGGCAGCAGTGTCAACAGATTCTTTTGATCAGGTGAACTCTGAAGGACCTAGGGTTTGGGGTCTGTCTGATTCATTTTATTTTATTGGAATGGAATCCACATAAAATTAACCATTTTAAACTGCAAATTCAGCAGTATTTAGTACATTCACAATGTTGTGCAATGACTACCTCTATCTAGTTTCAGCACATCCTTATCACCCCAGAGGAAACCTCATACCTGTTAAGCAGTCACCTCCCATTTTCCCTTTGCACTCAGTCCCTGGCAAACACCAATCTACACTCTGTCTCTGTGGACTTGTCTAGTCTGGATATTTCTTATAAATGGAACCGTACAATATATGTATGGCTTCTGTTACTTAGCATCATCATTATCTATGTTGGAGGATATATCAGCACTTCATTTCCTTTTTATGGTAGAATAATACTCCACTGAATGGCTACACCACAATTTATTTATCTATTCACCAGTAGTGGGGATTTGGATTGTTTCCACATTTTAGCTATTGTGAATAGTGCTGCATGAGCATGTGGCTTTTGAACATGTATTTTTTAACTGTTTTGGTGAAAATGGTGTGATCTTAGATGAGTCAATTGACCTGCCTCTCGCAAAAATAGTAATCAGAACATGCCCCTAGTATCCAGTTGAGGAAAGAATCAAAAGGACCAAGAAATTGAAAGTGCCTTCAAAACCACAGAGCATCCTTCCAGTGTCAGTAATGATTATATTTCTGCAGACTATACAGACAGGCGATGCAGTGAAAAGGAACAGGTAGTGCTGACAGCAGGCTTCTTGCTGTCACTTTTCTCCGTGCCATCACCAGCAGTTTATTTAAACTCTGGAAAATGTTTAAATGTTCTTATAGTAGTAGTTGTAGTTTCTTTATCTGCAGAGTGAGAGCATTTGATGATTTGCATGCTTCTTTTCACGTGCTCAACTCATTCTTACTTGGAAACTTCTTCGGAAGCTCACTATATAGTGAGCTGCTATGTTGGCATAGAAGTGGAAGACCAGGGTCCTCTTGCTCTCTCCTCCCAGGAGTCAGAGTTTGCAATTCCTACAACCATGTGATTCCTGAGGCTCATTATGATGGGTTTCTGCTCTATCTGGAGGGGCTATGAGGTGCCTTATGGATAGCCCTAAGTGCCTTGTCTTGAGCAGGATGATGGTCACTGCCTGAGGTGGCTTCAGCCACACGGGCAGGGAGGGAGTAAGCAGTGTCTGATTCAGGTTTCAGAAGATGAACTGAGGTGGAACAGTGTCCAGCAGTCCAGGCAGAGGAAAAATAGGTTGGTAAAAGTAGTCTGTCTGTAGGGTCATGAGCTGCCTTCAGCCCTTGCCTTTTAATGAGAGGGCAGAGCCACCAAGGCTGTGCTGGATTGTTAAATGCCATCACCCTGACATTCATCCAGCCTCTTACAGTTTTGCTGGACACAGCTCCCCAGCTGGCAGCTCTGTTCCACTTCCCTCAGTTGGCCATGGTGGGGCACTCTGGCCTCCTGCCCAGCCTTGGCTGTACTGTAAGACACTCAGGGAAGCCCTTCCTGAAAGCTGGGGGCCAGGATGGAGCAGGAAGCCAATGTCAGAAATCATGCTGGGACTTTCAAGAATTGGGAAAGAGAGGCTCAAAGGCAGCTGAAGCAGGCAGAGGGAGCAGCAGGAACCAGAGTCCTGGGGTGGGAGGGGTCATCACACATTCAAAGGACTGAAAAGAAGGCCAAAGGGACTGGAATGGAGAAAGCAAGGGTTGTGAGAGGAGGACAGGAGGAAAAGAACATACGAAGGGACAAATACTGTGGGGGTAAAATCTATGCCTGGCCATGCAAATCACAGGAGAGATGTCTGATCCTCATTTTAAGAGCAGCAAGAAGGCTTCAAAGGTCTTTAAGCAGGGTAATGAGAGGGCAGACATATTTGGATAGGTCTTTCTGATCACAGTGGGAGAGCATTTGGATCTAGACACACTGGATTTAGAACATTAGTCTAGATATCTAGGACAGTGGCTTAAGGGACAGAAATCACAGAGAGCTTGACCCAGAATGGTTTTGATGATATAGATGGGGAGATGTGCACAGATGGAGGAGATTTTTAGGATCCAATTTCGGAGGTTGGTAAGGTATTGGATGAATGAAGGAGAAGGAGGTTTATAGATTTCTCCCAGATTTCTGACTTGCAGAATGGAGATGGATAGTCAATCTATTCACTGATATAAGCCAACCTGAGAGAGAATTGGATAGGGAGAGATGAGTGTGCCTTTGGCCATGATATGCTGGAGTGGGCAGTTGGATATCCAAGTCAGTAACTCAGTAGAGGGGAATAAACAAGAGATAATGGTAACTGACAGCTAGTTAGTAGTAGAAGCCAAATTCATGGGCTTCTGGCAATTTTCTCACCCCTGCATGTCGTGGTCTTGTTTCCTTCATACCAAGGTCAAGATACTTGAACTTGCTGCAGGTTTGGCCTCTCCACAGGCCTCCAGACCTGCCACAATCATGGGGAAGTTGAACAGCTCCAAAGAATGCTTCATGAAGTTGTTCTGGCAGTTGATCCAGCATTTACCTTGGACCTGGTTTTCATAAACAGGCTCCTTATTTGTTCCTGAGACAAGTTCCTACTTTGTATTCTGGCCTATTAGCTGGGTGTCTGCTGATAGTCAGCTAAGTATGTTGGCCCAGGAAGCATGAGGGCACCTGTCTAGCTCTGGTCAGATTTTGGTCTGATGTTGTTCTTCCTGACTGGAGTTTGTCTCTCTGTTATCTGTTTTATTCCACTGAAAGTTCATTTATTCATTTCCTCACTTAACTATTAAAAAGGTAAGTTTTTAGGATCGAGATTTAATAAGCAATTTTATTGCTTCTTCAAGGTCATTCGTAGGTGAAACTGCCTCCACTTCAAGTGCATGACAGGGAAAATACAGTGACTGCTAATACTTTTGTGTTTGTGTTCAAGCAAAGATCCTAGCACTTTTACCCACCACTGCCTTTGTGCCACTGGCACAAATATCCTTCAACAGTGGCATCAGAAGCCCAGTCTCCACCTTGTTGCTGGAGCAACTAAAGAAATTCTCACCTCAATTGATGTAACAGGCAGGATAGGCAAAACCACTTCTGTTGCATGTCTGTCCTGGGTAGACTGAGGCCTCTATTCTGTGTTGCCCTCTTTCTGGGATCCAAGCTAATGGAGCAGCTGCCTGACATATGGAGTGTTGTTAGTAACAATGGCAGGGGAAAACAAAAAAGAGATGACAAATCATACACTGGTTCTTAAATCTTTCAACAGAAATGAAACACAGGACCACACTGGCCAAAGCAGGGCACATGGTAATACCTAACTTCAAAGTAGGCAGGCGAGTGTAACCCTTCCTGCTTGGAAAGTGTGAGGTAGAATGATCTGATGAGCATCTCAAATGACTGCTACAGCCCAACATTTGTGAAGGCTCTCTGTGGCAAACACGCATGCCAAACAAAGCATGATCCTCCTGTAGGTGTGACATACTGACCTGCAAGAGGGCTCCACTGAGGCAGCATTTAAGCAGAGATCAGAAGACAATCGATTCTTTGGCATTGCTCCATTTCAGGCTGGTCAGTTCTTTTTTTTTTTTCCTCCAGTACTCAAGATTGAACTCAGGACCTTGCGCTTTCCAGGCAGGTACAGCGCCACTGAGTTACATCCCAGCCCTTGGTTGATTCTCTTTTGGGGGACAGTGTAAGACACAAACACAGATTTTAATTTCTCAGCAATAGCTTTCAAAGTTCCCACTCTCAAAGATAGGGTTTCTCCCCATTGCTCAAGTCAAATGCCCTTTCAGAACTAACATTGTCCAGGGTGCTTTCAATAGTCTTAATGACCACTTAGCAGGGACAGCTCACCTGCTGTATAATCAATCTCCAAGAAGGTAATAACCCATTTCATGAGCAAAGCCTCTTCCTTAGAAAGCCAGGTGATAACTTTCTCTGAGTTCAATGTCAAGAACTAGCATTTAAAAAATGATGTAATAAATATATAGCTGGTGTTAGCAAAAAGATATAAAAACAAACAAAAATGATGCATAGGAAAAATATTATGAGGAAATATACTGATTACAACAGTAAGGGATTATGCAATTTCTTCCTTCATCAACTTTTCTACATCCTCTAAGCTTTTTGTCTAAAAGTGAGGAGAGTATTTTGCTTGGAAATGAAAATGACAGCAATAAATTCTCCTCTTCATATGAGATGAGTGACCTTGACCAGTAATTCTGAAACTATGTCATGCATCAGAGTCACCTCAAGGTCCATTAAAACACATATTTTAATATGGCTCACGCTTGTGATCTCAGCACTTGGGAGAGTGAAACAGGAAGATTGTGAGTTTGAGCTCAGCCTGGGGATCTTAGCAGAACCCTGTTGCAAAGTAAAAAAAAAAAAAAAAAAAAAAAATTACAAAGGCTGGGGGATACCACTCAATGTGAAGGTTCTGGGTTCAGTCCCCAGTACCACACACACATACACACAAACCCATATTGTTGGACTTCCCTAGACATTTTGGGTTCCAAGATGGAAACCAGGGTTTGTTTGTTTGTTTTGATACAGGACCTCACTAAAATTGCCCAAGCTGGCCCAAACTTGTGATCCTCCTGGCTTAGCCTTCTGAGTCACTGTGTTTGCAGACATTTGGCACAATACCTGGCTGATCATTTGCTTTTTTACCAAGTTTCAAGATAATGCTAATGCTGCTAGTGTGAAGACCATTCTTTGGGTCCCCCACAGATGATGCTGTATTGGTGGAAAATGCTCAATCATGGAGTCAGCAAGCCCTGGTTCTGAATACTGTTCTTAACACTCACTGTGTGACCTTGGGGAAAAGTCTTTCTAAGCCTCACTTTCCTTTTTCATAAAATCAGTTCTAGGATGTACATTTTTTTCACCTCTTAACGTCTCTGTTTGAATGCCACATTTTTCTTTCTCTGTGGCACATGCAAAAATGATGCATCTTACAACTGATGGTGTCTGAGATGTGATGAAATATGATCTCTACCTTAGAAGGTTGTCACAAGGTAATGTATGTAAAGTGTTTAGCATAGTGTCTGGTGCAAAGCAAAACCATTTAAATGGCAATTGATTTTAGCTCTAATTAAAAAAATAACAGGAACTATACAGTAAGGCTTTGAGTGCAGCTGACAGTGTGGAAATGGAACCCAAATTGAGATTGATCACTTCTTTTCTTCTCCAGGCAGACTTTCGAGACAGTAAATTACCGTGCTGTCCTGGCCAGTCTTCCCCACTGATCCCAGCAGTGGCCCTTCGGCCTTTGACAGAGACCGTCTCCACAGTACAGACCATCTATACTGCCCGGAAGCCTGTTTCTCTGGCAGCCAGGTAAGTTAGATCAGCAGGCAGCAGCAGGTCACTCCGGTGACAAGGCCACCATGCACAGACTCTAGGAGCATTATGTTTAGGACATCTGCAGTCCTTCCATTTATCCTCTAAGTATGTATGGAAATGTCTGCAAGGAGTGGGCTGCATTCTAGGTGCTAGTGAACAAAACACAAAGTCCTACCCTAACAGAGTTTATGCTTAGCATGTGGGAGTGTCTGTGTGTGTGTGTGTGTGTGTGTGTGTGTGTGTGTGTTTTAGTGATAAATGCTAAGGAGGAAAATAAAATTGTGAAGGGCAAACAGACTGCTGGGGTGGCCTCGTTGAGCAGGTGGGATGTGAGCTGAGACCTGGAAGTGGTGATGGGGCAGGCTGCAGACATCTGGGTAGAGTAGACTCAGCAGTGGGACGGCCAGTGCTAAGGCTCTTGAGGTACAGCCTGCCTGGGGAGGTTAAGGAAGGGTGTGGGGCTTTGTGACCAGAGCAGTGACAGGAAAGGAGACCATGCAGTTGCAGATTGGATCCACACTACATGAGGTCTTGTTGGCCATAGTAGACTTTGATTTCTACTCTAAGATTAGTAAATCTGGTTTGTTTCTTTAAAGACATGAACTTTATACAAGTTATTGTATGTGTATTTAAATAATAGAAACATGTTTCATAGATATGCAGCTGGCCCTGATGTTCAAGAGGTCAGAGGCAACCCCTCAAAGAGCCCATTTTAATTCATTCAATTTTATTCATTAAACATAATGCATTCTTTGTTGAGACATCACCCCAGACTACCTTAAACTCTGGGAAAAACTACATATGAAGCCAATTTAAAGAATTATTTAAAGAAATCTAAGCTCTAGATGTCTTCTCACTCATTCAAGAGACTTTTACCACATGGCTGCAGATCCTGTGTGGGCTTGAGGCTTTGGAGATGGATGCCACATTCAGCCTGGTGGGGAATCCATAAGTAGCCAATTTCAGGTCATTGTAATACCAGTGTAAGGGGTCCTTAAGGAGTCTAAAACAGAAGGCCAAGAACTGAACTCAAGAAGGAATCTGGGAGACCTGTATATGGTGACACAGGCCTGTAATCCCAGCATTCTGGAGGCTGAGGCAAGAGAATCACAAGTTTGCAGCCAGCCTGGGATACCTAGTGAAATTCTGTCTCAAAAACAAACAAGGGGCTGGGATTTAGCTCAGTGGCACCACTCTTGCCTTGCAAGCATAAGGCCCTGAGTTCAATCCCCAGTACCACCAAACAAACAAAACAATCTGGGAGATAACATTTAAGCTGTCTGCTTTTGTAATTTTGGAGTGCTTGTCTCATTATTTTGTCACTTGCTCCTTTTCAGTGCAGAGACACTCCGGCAGGAACTGGAAAGAGAGAAAATGATGAAAAGACTGTTGATGACCGAACTGTGACATTGTCCTCTTATCGCCTGGAGGATGGTGTGGTGCCTTCTGTCCGTTTCCTTTCTTTGGGCTTTGTGTGCTCACTTTAGCACAACATACAGATGTCATGTGCTGTGTTTGCCCAGGTCTCAATGGTTGGTGGAAGCCAACTTCTGGCTTGACTATTACTAGAAAAGTTACTTTAGTCTCCTGAGCATTAGAGGTTTCTTACTGCTCAGTGTAATCGAGACAAAATTTGGTAAGTCTAGGAAAAGAAAGAAGGGAAAACAGGGATTCCTGCTCAGAAGTACCTGTGTGTAACTGTTAATAGCCACAGGAGTTAATGTGACGTGGACTCCTTTGCTAACAATCTGAACCATGTGATTTTATATGATTGAGACTTGCACCAAGCTTTGACTGATTGTTAAGGAGTCATTTTTAATGAGAGATTAATTCTTTACTGCTGGTTTTTCATTTACACTGATAAATACATGGATTTTCTAAAGTCCTTTATTTTTATTCAGACATGAGTAGATGAACTAAAAAAAAAAAAAAAGAAAGTTACATACCACTATGACTTAAAGTTCTTCAGTTTAATCTGAAATATAATTTAATGTGTGCTCTTGTTGGAGATGATATTATCCAAGATAAAAAGAATTTAACATTGAACCCAAAGTAGGAAATACCAGCTTAAATTGTCTATAAGTCCTTACAGGGTTAAGATAACTCAATATCAAAAAAATTCGTTTGGGTATTCCATAAAAGAGAATTATTTCTAAAGTTGATTAGTTAATGTCCTGTTGGTAGAACCTTGACCACAAGAAACTGCTCTCTCTTTTATATAGTTTGGAGGAATGTGTTTTTAAATTTTTATTATGCACTTGATTAACTTTGCAAGAATAACACCCCCCCCAGCCACAAACTAGGCCTCTAAATTATTTCCCTAGATTTTTCAATGAATATGCACACATTTTACAAAGCTATGATCAGTGTATACATTCCACTCTGTTAAATTCTCCACCTACACTTATCTCCTTATCAAACATCCTACTCTCACCAATTTAAATGTCTTTATCTCCATATAGAACGGTTAACATCATTTCTCCCCACTATTAGCAATTTGAGTCATATCCAATTTTTCACTCTTATAAATAGTGCTGCTATGAATGTCTTTGTAAAAAAAAAAAAAGTTCCTTCCTTTGGATTATTCTCTTGGGAATATCTCCAAAGAGGGATTACAAGTTAAGAGCATGAAGTATTTTATAGCTCTTATTTTATATTGCCAGATTGCTTTTTAGAAAGATCTAATCTCTGGGTTGGAGGACCTTACAGGTCATTGAATTTACCCTCCCCTCTTCTGAATGCTTAAATCCCCTCTACAATTTATGATGCCACCAGCAATGTGTAAGAATTTTTATTTACCAATAGCTCTGCCAATATTGGGTTTTGCCATTTTTATTTATTTTTGCTGGTTTAATAGACGTGTATAGTTGTTGAAAAGTTGTTTTATTTCATTAATTGCTAGCGAGGCTGAGTACCTTTCCATGTGATGATTTACTAGATGTATCTCCCCATGTGTGAATTGTCCATCTGTTTCTTATGACCCCTTGTTAAGTAGACTTGAGCTCATACATTTGTATCAGAACTGTATTTTTACGTTGTATTGTATAGTTGGCTCTCCTGTCCCTATCCTTACAACTGAATGGTGCCAATAATTTGATACTAATGACCATAAAAAGTAATGCCTCATTTACTACCATTGTTGCAAATGAGGAATATAAGAATATATTCAGATAACTGAGGAGTAACCCTTTAAGTGCTGACTCTTTGCAATTTTAATATTTTTTTGGAGGGAAATCTTTCTAAAATGTATTGTATGCTTCCATAGTATACTGGAGAGTATTTAACTTCTTCTTGGTGAGTCATAGTCATCAAATCATTACTCCTTTTGTACCATGGTATGGTGCAGCAATGTCACCAGAAGCTATCAAAATGAACAGAGCTTGGCTTGGCCTTTTGCAGGTTATTATGCTCTTCTCATTGCTGGTTTTTTACTGCTCTGTGCTCTATCAGTGGAGCTATCTGAGGCAGTTGTAGCTTTGGGGGCCTTTTACCCTGGTGACTCCCCAGTTGTACTTTTTAAATGGCTTTAGCTGTTTTTTGTCTTGTGGACATGACACAAAATGTGTTCCTGTACAACATGGGGTTGTCACCTCTTGCCAGTCTAGAGCCTCTTCCTCTTCTAAATTGCTTTCTGAGGCATCTACTCTTCATCCCCTGTTCTCTGATGGAAACAGGTTTCCTGGGGAAGCCAGGACGCCAAGTATTTCTTATGTGTCAGGTTTGCTTTGCTTCCAAGGAGGAATGCATGGGCTTTTTGGCTGCTGTTTCCAGGAGGTTGAATCTCCTGCTTCTTCCCTGCCTCCCCCTGGGTTCACAGGTGTTTCTGAAGATTGATGTCACTGGAAGTCTGACCACAAACAAGTTGGCTGTTATTGTATATGAAAACCCAGTACTTTTGGCAGCTCACCTCTAACCAGTAAAATCAAGAGGATTCCACTGTTTCAGCGGTTGTCCTGGTTATTTGCCTACTTAAATGTCTGATGGATGCTTGGCATTTTGACCTGAAAAGATGAAGTTGTATTGGATGGCTTCATAGTGACTGAAAGGAATTAGGCAATTGCTTCACCTTTTTATGTACTAAAACCAAAACAATAGCATCATAAGGTCACACAACACACATCTTAGGTTCAGGGGGAAAATCAGTTTGCTAAATAATCATTCCAGAGTTAGGGCTGGCCACAGACTCCTGGTGGGCATGGTGGGACACTGCAAGGCCTGGGAATCCTCAGTCCACAGAGTTTATAGACTGTGGACCTCACAGATCACTATGTTTAAAGAGTTTGGAAATGAAACCCTTGAACATTCAGGAAATCCCACCAGGATGTATCCAGGATTTTGTACTCCCCAATAGCACAGGAATATTCTGATATCACTGTTATCTGTCTTTCACCATCTCAAAGATCACAGCTTTTTAAACTATTCAAATAAAATTCACCATTTTAACCATTTTAAAGTGTGTAATTCAGTGTTTTCTAGTATATTCACACTGCTGTGAAGATATTACCACTATCTAATTCCACTGCCGCCCTCATCCCCTGGCAACTACTAGTCTCTATCTATGGGTTTTCTTATTCTGGACATTTCATATAAATGGAATCATACTATGTGTGGTCTTTTGTGATTGGCTTCTTTCACTTAACAAAATGTTTTCAAGGTTCATCCATGTTGTAGCATATACCAGAACTTCTTTCTTTTTTTTTTTTTTTTTGGTACTGGGGATCAAACTCGTGACCTTGCACTTGCAAGGCAGGTGGTAGCACCACCACTGAGCTAAATCCCTGGCCCTGTTCCTTTTCTTAATGGCTGAATAATATATCATTGTTTGGATATACCATGTTTCATTTATCCATTCATCAGTTGAGAGATATTTGGGTTGCTCCTCCTTTTTGGCTCTTATGAATAATACTGTTATGAACATTCATGGGCAAATTTTTGTGTGAACATATGTTTTCAGTTCTCTTGGAGTTGTCAGATCATATGTCAGCTGTATGTTTAACTTTCTGAGGAACTGCCAGGATTGCAGCTTTTATTTTTTATGAAATCCAAAGTACAAAATTACATATACTAGTTAGAGGCATGGGCACATCTATCACTGGACAGACCCTGAGATTCAGCACTGATATGGGGAAGTTTTAATACCAGAAAAAAATATTTTTTTTAAAAAAAAGAATGACTTTGATGAGAATAGAAAATAACAGTCCTGTCTTTCTTTTAAAAATAAAAGTGATACCAAACTCTGATTCATCTCTAACTTCTTCGAATAGCTGACTCTTGTTGAGCCAGGAGACTCAGAATATTCAGACAAAGTTCTGCCCCAGAAAGTGTCCACAAATGAGAAAATCACAATAGATTTTTGCCATCCAGTGTGTTCACCTTAGTGGGGACCACAGGGTCTTCACAGACCTGACATATAACAAAGGAAAATGCTGAGGGTCCTTTATAATTTGTGTGTGTGTCTTTTGCTAAGGCTTGAGTCCCAGATCTGACATGTGATAGATAGGCAGTCTACCACTGAGCTACACCCTAACCCCTATTGAGGGTCTTTTCAGGGCTTAAATCCTGTAAGAAAACATAAAGAATAAGAAAACTCTGAAAGACAGTTTATATGGACCAGAGAGGATCTCTTGAAATTCTAGGGGCCAGTTCCATAGGGAATTGCAAACCTGAGGAAGTTTTAAGATCCAGGAGAGGCATCCAGACTTTGAATGGTTTATAAATGTTAAGAATCTTCTCCTTAGAAGAATCTATACATTACAACTATTCTAGTACTTTCCTAGGGCCTCACACCACCCTTGAACCTATCTGTGGCCTCCTTTGAGTCCATGGACTCCAGGTCCTTGACCTAAGTAGATAATCAAAATCCACAGATTAAATATGTTAGGATATGATTGTAAGCCCTCCTACACACACACACACACACACACACACACACGTGCACACAGAAAAGCCATCCACTTTTTTTTTTTTTTGGTACCGGGGATCAAACTCGGGTCCTTGCGCTTGCGCAGCAGGCGGCAAAACCACTGAGCTAAATCCCCGGCCCCAAGCCATCCACTTTTATCAGACCAATTTACCAGGAGATAAGTGACCTAGTTTTTATTTACTTTCTATTTGGGTGTCATCACTGTTAAGTGTAATTATTGAAATGAAAAGAATAAAAAAGAAAGTGATAGGTAATAGCGTCAATTCCCAAACAAGGTGATTAATACTGAAATCAGCAGAAGTCTGATGCTTCCTTTTTCTTTTGGCTAAATATTGGTCCATTTAAAACTGTCCGTACCTTCCCTCATGAAGAGAAAAAGAAGAAAAGAGAGGAATTTCAGAGTTTGTTTAGTTGTGTTTTTATGAATTTCAGTTTTTGAAGAAAGAGTTGTGGGGTTTTTTTCAGGATTACACTTGAACAGATTTTTAATATATTGAAATGGCTTTTAGATTTATTTTAGATTTTTATGTACCACCAAGCTATGCTCTTTGGGAAGGAGTCTTATTGTTTGGTTTGTTCTATTTTGCAGTACTGGGATTGAACCCAGGGTGTTTACATTGAGTTACATCCTTAGACCTTTGTAATTTTTTATTTTGAGGCAGGGCCTTGCTAAGTTCCCCAGGTGAGGCTCAAACTTGCCATCCTCCTGCCTCAACCTCTGAGAGTGCTGGGATTATAGGCATACACCATTATGCTCTGCTTTGTTTTTTTGTGATTATAATTTTCCTTGCCTTTTCCAAACACGATATATGTGATTTATTTCATGCAACAACTAGTATGTTGGAGGACCTAGTGAAGCTCAAGGCTTTCACGAATTATGCTTTGCTTCAGCTGTCAAGATCAACATATTTAAACTCCATTTGGAAAAGTCACAGTTAGCTGATAGCCAACAGCAAACACCTGGCCTTTGGGTGTCCCAGAACATCTCCCTGTCCCAACAGAAGTTCTCCTTTCTTCTGGACAACTGGGCTATAAAAGGTTGAGGTCACTAGTTTCCTTTGGAGTATTAATGTTTTGTAATTCTTTGCCCACTCATGAATACCTTGAACCCTTTTGATCGTTATTATCTTAATCTTCACTGCACCATGGAGATGATTGATTGTGGGCAACTACTGATTACCACCCTGGGGCAGTCTGATTTCTAGGCTTGTATTTGGAATCTCTGTGCTTTTTTGCCTCAATAATTATTTTCTTTGCTTATGAAATAAAACAGAAACAAAATCAGGTTCAAATGCTGGCCGTACAATAGCAACATGAAATATCCCTAACACAAATCAGCTTAGCAGTTTGTATTATCATCCCAACAACAGTGACCATAAAAGAACCTTGTATATACTAAGTGTTTGATGGGAGTACCTGGATGGCTGAGTAAGTAAAGGAAAGTGAATTATAAGTAGCCTCAGACATAGTATGGGCATGTTAGGGCCCAGCTGTGCTTGCTGAGGGGAAACAATAAACCAGTTGCCTAGCATCAAGAGATGCAGGTGATTCCCCGGGCACCAGGGACCTTCTAGTTTCCTCTGCCTCTGACCGCGTCAAGTTACCCATCTATGTACCGGGAGCCTGCGATTTCAATTTCCTTCGGTAATGAATCCAAGAAAAAATAGGTTTAGTAAGTTGCTTTATGTAAACTAGGAAGTGCAAGAACAAAGTGGAGGAGGTGACAATTCTGACAAGGAGAATTTAGGGCTACTCTCCAGAGCAGTGCTTCTGAAATGGGATCCTGGAATTTTGGGTAAAACTCAACTCCTGCTTCATTCGGGGCTCTAGGGTGGGTTGAGATAAGTGATGCTCACAAGCTCCTAGACGATATTGCTGCTGCCGGTCCGCGGAGCACACTCTGGGTAGCAAGGGACCAGGAGGACTAACTCTGCACAGGTGGGAGACTGAAGGAGGACGCAGAGGGAGGTCCAGGCGGTGGGAGACGGGAAAAATCTAGACAGTAGAAAGCAAGCAGCCGGGAAGGGGGTGGCGGCGGGGAGGAGGAGATGCGGGGAGCACGGGGGAGGCTGCGGGTCTGGAGCGAGGATGCGCAGAGCGAGCGGGTGGCTGTCGTCTCCGCGGCTGCGCGGGCGCGGGCTGGCGACGGCGACAGCGGCTCGGTCCCAGCCGCGCCCGCGGCGCCCCGCTGCGGCCGAGCGGCCTGGCTGCGGGATCCGTGTGCAGCGATGGCGTGGCCGCCCCGCCAGTGCCCGGGCCCCCGGGCGCCGCTGTTCCTGCTTCTGCTGCTGCTGCTGCTGCTGGCGGGGCTCGATCCCTGCTCCGCCAGCCCCGCGGATGACGGCGCGGGCCCTGGGGGCCGGGGACCCCGGGGCCGTGCGCGGGGGGACGCGGGCGCCGACGAGGCGGTGCCGCGCCACGACTCCTCCTACGGCACCTTCGCGGGGGAGTTCTACGACCTGCGCTACCTGTCGGAGGAGGGTGAGGCTGCAGGAGGCCGAGGGCCTGCGGGAAGGGAGACCCGCGGGCTGGGGACAGAGGGGCGCAGGAGCGGGACGCGGTCGGTTGGTGAGGGTGCTGGTAGAGGCAGCTCAGACCCCCGCCAGCGTGGAGGAAGGGCTAGGAGAGCTGCAGGCGCATGCTGTCCGCTTTGCACTTGGGGAGACTGAGGCACGGAGACGGAGGTGACCACTCAAGTCCTGCGAGGCCTTGGACAGGGTGTGCTGTCCCCCCTCCCTCCGGCGTCTGGCCTCTGTCCTTCCTGCGGGAGAGGAGGCCACCATCTGGCCTGAGGTGTGAGAGACCAAGGCAGCTGGTAGAAAAAGAAACCCCAACTTCCAGAGATGACCTACATCTGTGGCCCCGCCCCATCTTCTTAGCGTTCTGTTGGTGCTCACTGCCCTGGCGCCAGAGCTGGGTCACATCTCCCTTCCCACTCCCAGCCCTCTTCTCTGTCACCACACGCACAGTATGGGCTCCTAGTGTGAGCCACCACTGTTGGGGCCATGTGGGTCCAGCTACCGAGGGACTGTCAAGCACCAGCCTCCCTGTAGGCCAAACTGACTGGGTTCAGAAGGAATGGAGAGTCGGGTTGTACTTCTACAGCTTTGGGAAGTACTGATCTTCCTTTTCTTCTGCTAAGAGGGAGATCCAGGAATCAGTCTGGGGTTTGAAATGTTGATACCTGCTGGGATGTATTTGTTGGTTAGGATTAGGTCTGCCTCTATACAACGTACAAATGTTAATACCATTGATATGATAAAATTTCCCTCTCATGTAAAGAAATCTAGAACTAGGGAATACAGAACTGGTATGGAGGCTCCATGGCCTTCACAGAACCTGGGTCCTATTCTTCTGCTTTTTCATAGCATGTGCAGTGGACCCTTGACTTACAAACTCAATTCGCTTCTAAGGGCTGGTTGTAACTCAAGTTGGTCAATTGAAGGCTCGGGCTCCTCTACACAGCCTTCAAAGTCTCTCTCCTGTATACAGGCAGATCTCAGTGTCCTTAGAGAGACACTGGCCCAGGATTTCTCAACCCCACACAGGAAAGGATGTTGTAATGTTCCTTCCAGAACTCTTTAAGGGTTAAATCTGTATCTGAGACCATCTGGAAGCACAAGCGGCCAGCATTTGGGTTGTAACTCAAGACTTTGATCCTAAGTTAAAACTGGAATTCCAGTTGTGACCCAAGTTGTTTATATATGAGGCCAGTCGTAACTTGAGGGTCCACTGTAATTTCATAGTCCCAAATAACTGCTGGAGCTCCAGCCATTACATACACATTCCAAATAGTGAGAAAGAGGAAAAAAGGACATTGACTATCTTATAAGATTACTCAGAAGTCTCATATAACAGTTCTACTTACTTCGATGTGTGGTCACACATAGGAGACTAGAAACAAGCCTTTTAGCCGGGGCATGTATACCCAATTAAAAAATTGGAATTATTATACTAAGGAGGATAGAGAATAGCTTCAGGAAAATGCATTGGTTAGGTACAGGCTTAACTGCTGAAACAGAGACTCTAACACGCAGTGTCTTATATAAGACTGTTTTTCTCTCAGGAAAGTGTCTGGCTGGTCCGGGCTGAGAAGGCAACTTTGTTCCACATGATCATTCAGGGATCCAGGTGCCTTCTATCTTGTTCTTCCACCATCCCCTAAGGCTTTGTCCTCATTCCAGGTCGCTCATGTGGCCTTGTTCAGAATTGAGAGAAGGCAAGGAGAAGTTCAGGGGAAGCAGTTACCTTTTAGGCTGGCTGCACAATCATGCTGCTGCTCATGTCATTTGTCAAGAACAGAAGTGCATGGCCTGGTGTCAGGGGAGGCTAGGAAGTGTAGTCCTCTTGCTGGGCAGCCATGTGCTTAGGAAGAAGGGGTAAATGGGTTGGGGGGTCGGAGGACAACAAGCAGAAGCAGAGTCTGTCACACTGGAAAAGGATAAATATTCCAAAACCTATTTCTGAGAGCATCTAATGCATATTTATTCTGCACACAGCCAGCATAGTAGGGCCAGGTGACTTAAATGTGACATGGGAGAGTTTATATTCTGATTGCCACATGTACCTAACAAGTGAAGAAAAAAAGCTCAGATTCTATTTGTCAGTTTGTACATACAGAGAGAATGAACTATTGCTTACGTAGTGCAGACAGTTTTATGAAACGGCTTTGTAGAGTCAGGCTGGGAAGTCAACGAGACTGATGGGATGGGAGAGGGAGGACACTTAGGTGAGGTGACCAGAAGCTAGTGGCAGGGCATATACCATGTGTGTACAGATGCCTGGTTTGTCTGCTTTCCCTGCCTACCCATTCTGCATACACAGTGGGCTTAACCTTCCTAAACTCCACCTCTAACCTAATTCTGCTGGTGGTTTCTCTCTCTCTCTCTCTCTCTCTCTCTCTCTCTCTCTCTCTCTCTCTCTCTCTTGCTCTTTCTTTTTGGTTTGTTTGTAGTACTGGAGATTGAACCCAGGGCCTTCACACTGAGCTACATCTCCAACCCTTTTTTATTTTGAGATAAGGTCTTGATAGGTCTCTAAATTGCCCAGGCTGGGCTTGAACTTGCAGTCTTCCTGCCTCAGCCTCCCAGAGTGCTGGGGTTACAGGCATGCATCACCATATCCAGCTTTAAAAATCTGTGTTAGTTTCCATCTGCTTCCTAGAAGAAGCTTCAGCTCCGTATCTGTAGTTTTCTTTCTGGTCAGACTTCCCTTCAGTACCATCTCTCACCCTTTTTCTTCCCTACCCTGAGCTTACACTTCCCATTCTTCTTTTGCCCTCTCCTCTGTTGCACTGTCTTTCAGCTCCTCCCACCAGCTGGTGGGTGCTGGTGGGGTTGCCTGTGGGGCAGGACCTCTGCTAGGCTGCCTGGATAGGACTTGCCCAAGGCTCTCAGAAATCCTCAGTGAAGCTGCCTGAAAGGCGGATGGAGAAGGGCCTGCCAGAGAGGGAGAGGCAGAACCTGGAGAGGGTGTTCTCGGAGGCAAAGGAGAAGAAAGTGTCAGGAAGCAGTGTCCCACACCATGGTGAGGACTGACAGCATGAAGACTCAAGGTAGTCCATGGACTCCAGAGAGGAGAGGCCAGGGCTGGTCCTGTCTAGAACAGAGTCAGTGGGGAAGGGAGTGGCAGGTGAAAATTATCAATCCAAGTGTGCTTCTCTAGTGATCGGAATACTGGCTTCCTCTATATATTTGATAGTATGAAACCAGAAAAAAGAATTAGAAAAATAGGGGTAGGTATAGGGATTTCCATGAGACTTGGGGAGAGCCCACTGACCTTTACCTACCCTGTCCAGAGATTCTTTCTCCAATGTCCAGATTGCTCAAGACCCCCAAATCCAGAGCCTATGCGCTGGCTGATTTGGTGTTTCTGATCAATCCCTGCCCCCACAATGTGTTCACTTTTCAAATTTAAATTATGTATTTGTTTCACTATGCTAGTTTTCAGAATTCCACTATCAGTCTATACTACTCATGTTCATAGTCCCAGCTCAAATGCCACCTTCTTCAAAGGGCCATTCCTGACTTTCTCCTCTCCCGGCCCCATGCCACTAGATGAGGGTCCTAGATGAGCACACTGTCGAGTCCTGCTGTGACCTTTCTGTTTTCTGTGCCTAGGAGTTTGGATAGGATCTTAGTGCTTGAATATTACTATTCATATCTCTTTCCCTTGAGGTTTTCAGCCCAGAATGGGAAACAAATTACCATTTGATTATGGGCAAATACCCTACCCTGAGGGTTCTGTGGAAAACAGACAACTGAGTTGAATGTTGGCTTATCATTGTACTGCATCTTCCATGAATCTAGCTTATTGAAGCTAACTTTTCATAAATGTTTACTAGGTGCCAGACACTGTTTTCAGATGTTTTATCCACATTAATCTTTATAACACCCCTGTGAGTTAGATACTACTATTATCCTCACTTTAGAGTTAAGGGAGCTGACCCACAGAAAATTTAAATATTGTAGCTAAGGGCACACAATTAGAAAGTAGCAGAGAACTGTGCATTTGTTGATTGACTTTATGGATAAGATGGTGCAAGGGATGTGTCCATTCTACCTAGAGTTGAGGGCCCCTGTTGACAATATGCTGGGAAGTGGAATTGGAGCAGTGGAATTGGGTATTTTTATGAACAAACTTGAAGAGTTTGGAATTGATGTGGTAGGCAGTTAGAAACTACAGGTTCTAAGTAGCAGAGTGCTACTGCAAAGGCTCCATTCATATGAGTGTGAAACTTTATACAGACATCATTCACTAAGTCATTTGCCATTTCCACTTCATTGTAGGGCTCTGATTAGTAGAAACAGTGATTCAGCCAGTCCAGAAAGAAGCTGATGCAGTAGTTTGCAGAGATGAAGCTGAAGGTATGGCCAGACAATTTCTGGTTAAAAATTGAAGGAATCAAGTACTAAACTGACACCAGAAGGCTGTGATCCAAGTAGTTAATTAGAAGCAATAAATAGCAAACCAGAAGCCATTAACCACCCAGTAGAGTATGAAAAACGGGCTCAGGGGATTGCAGGAAAGGAATAGTGTCTGTGAATTAGATAAGAATGGAAACCACAAAACCGTATTGAGAACCTCGAAAGACAACCAAGAAAATTACTTCTTCTTGTGTTATGGAAATATCTGACGGGAGGAGATGGTAATAGAGAAGAAGTAAGGGGAAGAGAAAAGAAGAAAAAATAATTATTTTCAAAGACAGAGAAGCATAGGTAGGATTATAGGGTCTATGTAAAAAGAAAAAAGGAGAGACTTTTAAAAG
Source organism: Heterocephalus glaber (assembly GCF_000247695.1). Next base: position 2,370,315 of record NW_004624758.1, read on the forward strand.
AATTTTTTGAACCCCACACCAGTGTTATTTTGTACCACTCAGGTTTTTATATTAGAAGAAAAAAATGTAGCATCAAAATAGAAAATGAAATGAAAGGAACAAGCCAAATGAAAAAGTGATGAAAAATGAGAGACTAGACAAAAAGTTAAAGGGAAGGGGAAAGAAAGCCTCCATATATGTGTGGCTCATCCACATGTCTCAAGATGGAGGAATTCAGGTCAGTGTAGGGAAGACAATGAAGGTGTAGGGTGAGGGACGGGATTTCTGGTTCGGAGAGATCCACATGGACCTGGAATGGCTGTGGTAGAACACTTGCCTAGCATGCACAAGGCCCTGAGTTCCATCACCAATACCACACAAAAAATAATGGGATAAAATTTAAAAGGTGGTGTGTGGGGGAAAGAAGGGAATCAGATATGAGGGTCAAAGGGTAGGCTGAAGTATCTGAGGAAGAAAAAACAGGAAGTGATGACTGAGTAAAGGTACCAGGTAGGGGAAGGATTAAGGTTTTCTGATTAGGAGACTTGAGTGGGTGGTGGGATTGTTCACTGAGACAGAAAACTTGGGAAGAAGAGCATTAAGGAAGTGGAGGAACTTGGTACTGGACACTTAGAGTTGATTTGCTTGTGGAATATCCAGCTAGAATTCTCTGGAGGCAGATGGCTGAACTGTTGGGCTTTATAAATAAAGAGGAAAGGCTGAAAATTAGGAAATTGGGGTAACAAAGAGAATAAATCTAAAGAAAGTAGAAGGAAACATAATAAAATAACAGGGACGTAGCTGAATTATTGAAATAGAAACCAAATATTCAGTAAAGATAATTGAGAAAGGAAAAAATGGGTCTTTAAAAATACAGAGTTCAGTGTATTAGGGTTCTGCAAAGAAGTACAACCATTGGATATATTTTAAAGATTGGCATACAAGACTGGCAAGTCCAAAATCTGCAGGCCAGCAAGCTGAAAACCCAGGGATGAGCAATGTTACAGCTCAAGTCCAAAGGCATCCACTGCTGCCTTACTGGGGAAAGTCACTCTTTTTATTCTTTTCAGGCCTTTGACTGTCAGGTGAGGGCCACCCACATGGAGGTCGGTTTGCTTAACTCAGAGTCCACCAACGAACTGTTAACCCCCTCCAAAAACGCCCTCAGAGGGACATCCACAATAATGTTTGACCACAAATCTAGGCAGCTGGGTCCAAGCCAAGTTAACCCGTAAAATTAACCATCAGAATATGTTCTTACAAGATTGGTCAAACAAGAAAAACAGAGAGAGAAGAGAAATAATATTAGTAGATACAGCAGAGATTAAAAAGGTGATTAAGTTGTAATTGTAACGATAAAAATAGAGATAATCTGATTTAAAATAGGGAATCTCTAAAAACACATTTTTCCAAATGGAAACAAAGTCTTTGTAAATAGGGAAGGGTGGAGGGGGTGAAAGGAGGGCAGGGGAATGGGGGAAAAAATAAGACCCAAGATACATCATGTAAAGTTACAAAATCCCAATGATGGATGTAACTGTATTGTATACCTAAAATGTACCAATAAACGTAATGGGGGAAAAAAAGACATTTTTCCAAAGAAGATATGTGAGTTGCCAAGGAACACATGAAAATATGTTCAAGATCATTGGCCATTCAGAAAATGCAAATCAAAGTCATGGAAGACTGAGGGCATAGCTCAGTTGTGAAGCACTTGCTTAGCTTGTGTGAGGCTCTGGATTTGATCTCCACATTACAAAGAAAAAAAATTGTAATGATATACCACTCCCACCTACTAGGATGGCTAGAATTTTTTTAAAAAGGAAAGTAGCAAGTGTTAGCAAGGATATGGAGAAATTAGACCTGTCATATATTGTTGATAAGGATGTAAAATGTTGTAGCTATTTTGGAAAATAATTTGGCAGTTCCTCAAAAAGTTAAATGCAGGGTTAGCAGATGATGCAGCAATTCTATTCCAGGGGAGTTGAAAACATATGTTCACACAAAAACTTTTACATAGTAGCATTATTCATAACAGCAAAAAATGGAAACAACCCAAATATCTATAAACTGATGAATGGATAAACAAATGTGGTCTATCCATAAAGTAGAATATTGTTGAGCCATAAAAAGAAATTAAGCTTTGATACACGGATGAATATAAAAAAAATATGCTACTTGAAAAAAATCAGACACAAAAATCCATATATTGTATTATTCCATTAACATTAAATGTACAAAATAGGCAAATTCATATGTTGACCTTATAGGGAAATTTGATTCAGTTCTTATCGAGTTTGGTTTGCAACCAGAATCATAGAATTAAGTTTGTGAACCGAGGTACCACTGTAAATGAGAGCAAGTGAATATTTTCATGTCTTTGGGATGGAGCGCTCTTGTCCTAGGCAAGACCCTAAAAAGCGCCAACCAGAAGAAAAATGCTTATCCTGACACATCAGATTTAAAGATTTGAATCCAAGAGGAAAAAACCCTCATAGACAAAAAAGAAGTAAAAAACTAAATTGGTGGTGGATTGGGAGAAAAAATGGCCACATCTGAAGCCAACACTTTTCTTAAATACTTAAATTTCTTAAGTTCTCATGAAAAAGATCAAAACCCAAATAATAAACAGAACAAAGAGGATAGAGATAGACATTACAGAAGGGAAAAACCAAATATTTAGTTGACATATAAGAGATGTTGATTCTACCAGCACTCGGGGAAATCCAAATTAAAAGTTGGGAATTATAACGCCAAGTACAGCCACAGATGTGGGGGAACTGGGGGTGTAACACGCTACTGATGGGACTGTCAGCTGGAGCTGTCACACTGAGCACTACCCTCATTCAGCTTTGTGGAATTGAAGATGTGACCTGTCAGTTTCTCTCCTGGTTTATTAAAACACCAAATCTCTTGCATATGCTTACAGGAAACGTAGGTAAAGATGTTCATCTCTTCATTGTTTGACAAAGCAAACATTGTAGGAAACTGAAGTGCCTTAACCTGGAAAGATATTTTAAGAAATGTGTTTATACATCAGGGAATACTGTACTGTTCAGCCGGGAGTCTTACATTTACCTATGTAGGTTGAATTCCAAAGGAAAATATTAGACAAAATGAGATTTATTGTATTGTATCATTTATATGGATTAATAATGTACAGGAACACTGTAGCTTTTGAGAACACATGCACAATATAAACACATAGATGGTGAGTAGTGAATTGGGTCAGGCCCTTGTTAGTCTACTGTTTGGCTATGTCCAGACCTGTGGAAGGCCATGGGCTGTCTCACATGGTGCACCTGTTACCAGTGTGGCATGGTAGAAGTGAGAAATTGTGCCTAGAACCTGGACTTTGGGTACACATTCTGTTGCAGGTAGTTTTGGTAAATTAACCTCCCTCCCCTGATAAATCATGCAGCAGGTTCAGAATGGTGGTGTTGAGACTATGAAGGGCTTTTTGCAATGTGGGTAAGTAGAACTCCATGCTCCACGGAGGTGAGAACCTTTCCTTCAATCCCATGTTATCTCATTTCCACTGTTACTAGTGTGTTAAGTTTATCAGAAAATGCTGTTTTTCTAAGATGCATGTGTCTGTCAGAGTGCCTTTTTCTTGGTACTGAAGATTAAACCCAGGGCCTCGTGTGTGCTAGGCAAGTATTCTACCACTGAGCTACATCCAGTGCTCTTATTTGAGACGGGCTGTTGCTAAAGTTGCACAGGCTGGCTTGAACTTGAAATCCTCCTGCCTCATCCTTCCAGGTAGCTGGGATTACAGGCATGCACCACCACATCTGGCTAGCAAAAAAATGTTTTTGAAGTAATTTACCCCTAGAAATGTGTAGTGTATATGAAACAGAATATTGAATATCATTCAAAATGATACCTGCTAATAAACTACAGTCTTGGAAAATACATTGTATATCTGAGGATTGATCCATTTAATCTATCTGTCAAATTCTAGTTAGAAAGACAGAAATTATCCTGTTTTAAAACAGGATGAGCAGCCCAGGGAATTTTCTAAGAAGAAATTGAGGGACTAAAGAAGCAAAAACAGAGACCAAGGCATCAGGAAACAACTCCACCTCTGGGGGTGAGGTTGCAAAGTGAAAGACCTGGGGTTAGCAGAACCTGCAGGCTCAGACAAGGGGCCTCCCATAGTTGTGACATTGTTCGAGAATGGGGGTCTGCCCAGTTCCTGGTCCCGTGGAGCAGCAGAATGAGGCTAGTTCTGGGAGTCTTGCAAAAAGCTGGGAACTCAAACCAACTGCCACTGTAAGGATGAAGCAGAGCTACTGAGGGTTTAAATATTGGAACAGCAATCTAACAGGAAGTAAAGTCCTCTTTGCCTCCTCCCGTCTCCCTTGAATGCCTTCTATTGGCACTGCCTCAGCAGCTGGCAAAGGAGGATGGTTTGCAAGTGCTCAGCCTCTGGAAGGCTGGGTTGTAGCCAGTAGACAAGAACATAGATACTGGCACATAGTACAAACATATTTTATACCAAATGTTGAGAGATCATTTAATTTCAGGAATAATTGTTCTGCTTTAGTCTAATACCAAATCCTACTAGTGTCCTGCAATTTATTTATGGCGCTAAAGACCCAGAGGTAGTGTAAACTTCACAAGTTAAAGGTCCTGGGCCACAGCAAGACTCTCCACACTTCAGACCAACCAGCTATAAATGTAGGGCCTTCCTCCCACCCCTGTCCCATAATTTGCTAGAATGACTTGTGGAACTTAGAAAAGCACCATGCTTATAATATGTAGAATACAGCTCCAGACCAGCTAGTGAAGAGAAACATAGGATGAGGTCTAGCAGGCCCCCAAATGCAGTTTCCATGCTCTCTTATGGAATCATCACGTCACCCTCCCGACATATCAACGTGTTCAGCTAGGAAGGCCCACTGAGCTTCAGTGTCCAGAGCTTTCGTCAGCGTTTTGTTATGGAGGCATGATTGATTTAATCACTGGCCATGTAACTGAACTCAATCTCCTGCCTCCCTGTCTTCCCTTGAGGTAGGACTGGCTCCAAGCCTTAAACCTCTAATCACGTGATGGGTTTTTCTGGTGACCACTTCTCATTCCAAGTCATTTCATCTCTGCACACTCAGGTGTGATTCAAGGGGCTTTTGAGTAACAAAGACACTCCTGTCTGGCATGCTGGGGGCCCGAAGTTCAACCTCCAGCATTGGAGAGAAAAGGTATTAAAAGGATGCACAGATACATTTAACAGAATACAAGTTCTCATCCCAAGTTTTAGAAACATACCAGATGATGGAACATTAGTGCTAGAGAAGCTATTTGCCAACACTAATAAATTAGTTCAGAACATTTATGTGAGCTTGGTTCCGAAATTTGCTTTTATTTGGAGTTTAGAAACCTGTTTTTCTTACCCAATGGTTATTAGTTCTCTGTTCACTTTACAAAATTTAGTGTAACACTAATCCAGTGCTAAAAAATAACCGGCATTTATGGAGCTGGAAATCTAGCATATACCAATGTATCAATCTAGAAGGTAGGAAATAGTGAGGCTGTTTGACATGTGCTTCCTTTTGAAGATAGTATTTAAATTGCATGCAGGTTATGCTAATCAGGGGGCTATGTCCCTTTGTAACTTCAGAAATGGAATGGAAAAATCCTGTTATGTATATAAATGGAAAAAACCTACTATCAAGTACATAAATGTATCATTGTCAGTTTTTGGTTTTGTTTTTTTTTTTTTTTTTTGATACCGAGGATTGAACTCGGGTCCTTGCGCTTGCTCAGCAGGCGGCAAAACCACTGAGGTAAATCCCTGGCCCCTGTTTTTTTATTTAGAGCAGGTGGAATCTAAGTCAGAAGCAACATTAAAAGAGATTGTCTTTGTCAGTCACCATCAGAATCTAAGTACACAGTGAGTACATAGTCATTGCATTCTTAGATAAATATCCTGAGAAAAAATTGCCTCAGAACTGTGGTGAGAAACCAGAGGAAGAACATATATGAAGATGCTTAACATAGGCTTGTAGCATTGAATAGCTGTTCAATAAATATTAAGAGAAAAACAAAAACTCACCCAAAGCAGGATTTAGTCTATAATACTGAAATAAGTGTAGGCTTTAGTACAAAACTAAACTAGAAAAAGTAATGCGTGTGACACAATTACTTAGGGGTGGTGAAAGTCAGGTCATGTGTTCAAGGTCTAGCATCATAGAACTGGAATATCCAAGGCTGGCGATTTAGCTCAGCAGCACCGTCTTTCAAGCACAAAGTCCTGAGTTTAATCCCTAGTACCGCAAAAAAAGAAAAAAGAAAAGAAAAACAAAAAAGAAAAGAAAGGAAGAAATGGAATATCCAGAGTGCACCAGATATGTGCCACCAAAGTGTGACCTAGAGACTCCCTCTCTCCCCCTCCTTCCCTCTTTCTCTCTTTCTTTCTTTTTCTTTCCTTCCTTCCTTCTTTCTTTCTTTCCTTCCTTCTTTCCTTCTTTTTTGTTTTTTGCAATGTTAGGAATTGAACGCAGGGCCTTAAGCCTACAAAATACATGCTCTACTGAGCTACATCCCCAATCCCTAAAGTATAATAAATCTAATGAACCAAAATAAAACAAAACTTAATTTAAAAAGCATTATGAACCACAAAAAGCTTTAAAATAATTGAGAAAAAGTTAATTATTTTTCTCAAGTTTATTTACGTTACCTAATATCTGTGGTTGATTTTATTTTATCATTTGACAATCATTTACATATTTGTGTCCAGTGCCATTCTCTGTGCTAGGCAGAAAACATACATAGTACCTGTGTACATAAGCTCAACGGGCCAGGAGAAAAATATTTCTGTTATAAACTGGAGGTATAAGGCAGCCTGTTCTTCATTGTGTGGTTTAGTGCATCATGGTGGTAAGTAATCTCATAAGAAACACACACTCCTCTTAGAACTCTCTTTAAGGAATTTAGAGACATATGAAACTGTTACTGCTTAAGCAAAATGGCAGATCAGAGAAAGGGAATGGAAAATCTTATCATATATGTAAGTGGAAAAAAACCCTACTATTGGGGACATAAATGTATCATTGTCAGGTTTTTTTCTTTAAAGCATGGGTATTGCATTAAAACTGATTTTAAAACTAAGCGACAGTGGTTACATGGAATTATGCTCCATTGTCTTCTGTTCCTTGACTATAAAATGAGAAGAGGGCCCGTCCATTCCTACATCCTACATAAGTTTGAATCCAAAGGTGTGTGCTCCATGCCTGCTCCTCATGAAGGGAGTAAATTCGGCTTAGTTAAAAATCCTTTTCTGTGTCCCCAAACATTGCTAGACATATGCGACAGAAAATAGGCAACACATATTTTTTTTTAAATCTCGTTGGTAAAGTTGTTACTAGATTTTCTAACCATTATTTATTCTTTTTTCTTTCCGTTATTTATTCTTACTGCCCAGGTTACCCTTTCCCTACTGCTCCTCCTGTGGATCCATTTGCCAAAATCAAAGTGGAAGACTGTGGAAAAACTAAGGGATGCTTTAGGTTGGTAGAAATGCAAGTTGAATAAATTTAAAGCTAAGAAATCTGTTTATTTCTCAAGGTAGTATTTAAATTGCATACAGTTCATACTAAGCAGGGGCCTGTGCCCCTTTATGACTTCAGCAAGGTTATGGAGTTTTCTAATGGGTACTCAGTGTTTTAGCTCAAACATGCATGAGACCCTGGAACATTTCTCTAGTTCTCCATTTCTGGCTGCAGTGACATTGGTACAAATCATTCCTCACCAACTGGTTGTGTGAGGAAGATTCATATGACACAGAATGTCTGCTTATTCAGCTGGGGCTATGGGCAGGACAGTTGATGATAGACATGTCTAATACCCCATTTCTTTTCAAATGAACAGTCATGAGTTGTAGCTTTCTGAGCAATGCTATCAAGTTGTTAAGAAAGTGTTACTGTAGCTAGCTTGTTAGTTCAGACCTGGTGAGGGCTTACATGATGAATGGGAGTCAAGACATGATGGCCAGGAAACAGCACTTCGGGCATTGCCCTGAGTAAAGGTTTTGATGGCTACTGCACTGAGGGTCCTGGTTTGGTTGTTTGTTGCTCAGAGGAAACATTGAATACAAGGGCCTTGAGCGTTCTTTGGATTACAAGGTCATTTCAAAGATATTTTTAAAAAACCTGATACTATTGTTGAGGAAGATAGCATTATATAATTTTGGTGATTGGGAGATGTTTTTCAGAAGGGAAGAAATTTTAGTAACCTGCTGGCTTCAGAATGACTTGTATACTGGCCCATTTCCTGCTTTTTAAATTTTCCTTAGTTCATTTCACTTTTCTTTTTTTTTTTTCTTTCTAGTTTCAGGTTTCCTTCATCTTACATCTCTTCTGTGCTGTTCAGGGTATCCCTGATAGCATGTAGCTTGTTTTTGCCTCCCTCCTCCATCAAAACTTAGCACCTTTGTATCCTGGTTCTTCCACTATCTGCCATCTGAGTTTAGATTATCTCACCTATTGCTTATTTTTCTTTTCTTTTTTGTGCTAGAGATTAAACCCAGGGCCTAGTGCATGCTACACATGTGCTCTACCACTGAGCTACACTCCATTGCTATAATTTTCTATCTTTTTGACAGTGGGCTTGCTTTCAAATTAAGGCTTACTGGTTCTTAAAGGATCCACAGGTCCTTTGTAAGAAAATTTGAATTTGTGTTTTTATGTCAGTGATGCTCTTTGAAAAGATCAGTGTATGAATAATCTAACATTCTGGATAACCATTTTATATTGCTGTATGTTTTGGTGTCTGATTTTGTATTAGTACTAAGTAGCCCAAGAGAACAAAGGCAAATTTATAAATAAATGATGCATTTATACTCAGTGTTTGCAAGATGAAATATTCATTTGGTGCAGATAAGATTGGAGAAGTTGAGCCATCATATTGTGGTCAGTAGTTAGAACATGCTCAACTTGGAAGACTCTGCATGATATAGTCAGATATTCGACATATACAACGCAGAAATGTACTTCCAGTAAAATCACATTACCAGTGACATAAATGCTGTGAATTTCAATGTTCCTGGGTTTTTAGTTTGATTTATATATAATTTTTGAATTTCTGTTATTTTAACTATGAAAATGTGTAAGTAAAAAGAGTTGATATAAGTTTAATTAACTAAGACAATTTAAATTAATTCAAAGAATCCTTCTCCTTTAAAGATATTCAGAATTAATTTAGTAATGTGAGAAATGTACTCAGTCATCCAAACCCAAAGAATAGACTTCAGAAGCAGGAAAGACAGCGAAAGCAAAGCTTTAATACACTCAGTCTTGTATGCCGGGTTCTCTGAAGGACAGACACATGCAAAGCAGTTGCACCAAGCATTTTAAACTCTAGCCCATAGATGGTCCCTTCCCTTTGTTCCTCATTGGCCCCAGACTAGAGGAGGCACAATCTTTCCCCGAACATCACCTAATGTTTCATCCCCTCTTTATAAGGTAATCCCCCAGTCCCCTCCCAATCTGAGTTTGGATTTCTTCATAATACTCTGTTCTTTTCTCTGGAACCTTCTGAGAAGCAGATGTGCCTGTAGAGTGATTTCACATGACCTTGGAATTACATTACTATGTTTCTACTTAGCTTTAGCTAGAAGAATGTTTTTCTTCTCCCTTTACCTACTCACACCTACAGAGGCTCTCTTGCTTACTATTTTTATCTTCTCTCAAGGTCTCATCTGCCCAGGGACCCTCCAAATGCATGAACTTTGTCAGGCAGTTAGATAACTGTCAATAATTTTCCACTCAGATTTTAACTATTTTATCTTGAAGATGGACCACTTTAAGTTCTTTTTTCTTACAGTAATAGCTGAAGTTTAAGAAACTCTAATATAATGCAGAGAACATTGGGAGTTTAGAGACCCAGGTGCTACTGCCATTACTGCCTCGGACTTCACTATGCAACCTGGGCCAAACCCCTTCTCTTCTTTGGACCTCATTTTTTATGTAAAGTGGAATAGATCATCACCAAGGTCCCTAACTGGGTGAAGCTGTGTTTTTGAGATCCCAAGAAGCAGAGATCTAATTTATTTAATAATCCTTAGTATCCTATTTGATACATGGTAGATGCTCTCTTACTGTACTTTTATAAGTATAAGTGCCAATGTCTCTTCTGATGTATCCTTAGATATGGCAAACCAGGCTGTAATGCAGAGACCTGTGACTACTTCCTTAGCTACCGGATGATAGGGGCTGATGTGGAATTTGAGCTGAGTGCAGACACAGATGGCTGGGTAGCAGTTGGATTCTCTTCAGACAAGAAAATGGTAAGATGTAAATCATGATAGAAACTGGATTTTCTCTTTAGTTTGCTGTGCTTTTTTTAGATTTTTAAAAGCAAATTAATTGATAGAAGCAGTATAATGTTTATATTACATCTCTCTCTCTTTTTTTTATGGAACCGGGGAACGAGCTCTGGTCCTTGTGCTGGTGAAGCAGGCAGCAGAACCACTGAGCTAAATCCCCAGCCCTATTACATCTCTCTTACTGCAAGTTTTTCAAAAATTCAAAGCACACACCTATAATCCCAGGTACTCAGGAGGCTGAGATAGAATGATTCCAAGTTTGAGTCCAGCCTAGGCAATTTAGCAAGACCCTGTCATAAAATAAAATTTTTTAAAAGCCCTGGGACTGTAGCTCATCCATAGATTACTTCCTTAGCATGTATGAGACCCTGGATTCAAACCCTAGTACCACAAATGAAATAATAAAGTAAAATATTCAATCTAATTTAAGTGGAAGGATTGGTAATCAGAATATAAGGTGGCTTGTAGAGCCATAGTCATAAGCTATGTCCACAGTAATGCTGCAGGAAGTGCCTCTAGGACTGCATATCTAAAAGCAGAAAGCATTTACACTGTTTCTGGATCACACATGTGTGCATTGATTGGGCTCAGCTCATTGTAGGTGGAGCCCAGCTGTACAAGATGGGAGTCCATGGTTTGGATTCAGGTTTTCTCTAATCAGTCTGGAATGCACTACCAAAACATGTTCTTTTCATCGCGGAAGTTAAGAGGCACTGGAAACAAACTGTTTTTCCCCTCTACTTATACACTCAACACTGAACATGTCTATGACCAGATATGTGGTGGTTCTTTGCTACATACCAAGCGCTTCTCTGATGGACACCAACTGGTCTCCTCTAATTCAGTTCATTTTTATTTATATTTTTTGGTACCGGGGATCAAACTCCGGATCTTGCGCTTGTGAGGCAGGTGCAGTGCCATTGACCTAAATCCCAGCCCTCAGTTCATATCTGATAGCATAAGATCCCACAAGCAAAAGGTCAGTCTGTCTCTGTGTAACCAAGTGCAGTGGTTTATTCTTTGATGAACACAAAGCTGATAAGCACAACCAGGATTTATTACTTGCGGCAAGTAAGGAAAAAGCACTAGGGATAACTCCCAAAGCAGCATCATCTTGAACAAAGAAAACACAAGGGGATTTTATTGGAAGAACTTTTGCTTATTCAGGTAGGAAAGACTTGCCATCTTGTAGAGACAGGATACATTACATGTTATAAAAAAATGAGTAGTGGGACACATTTGGGCAGAGAATGTAGAATTATAATAGCAAAGTTTACTCTAAGTTACCTAAAAAGATTAAGTCAGAGTGACTGGTTGGATGGTTCATTTGGAGAGCCTTAACTGAAACAACAACCAAGTTTTAATGAATGTTAGTCATTTAAAGGGGCAGCACCCCTTACACACACACACACACACGCACACACACACACACGCATAAGTAATTGTCCCTAAAAGCATGAGGTATGATCGAAAAAATATGGTAACTTTTCTAAAAAACTGATTATAGTTAAAAATATATTGCCATTAATCCCCCTCAAAATACTCCCCCTTGCTTTGAACATACTTATCCCATCATTCTTGCCACTTTCTGAAGGTTCTGGAAATCTTCTTTAGTGAATGTCTTTAGTTACACTGCCATGGCTGCCTCAGTGTCCTGAATCAATTCAAAACCTTTACCTTTCATGGTCATTTTGACTTTAGGAAAGAGCCAGAAGTTGTATGGTGCCAGATCTAGTTAAAAAAAAAAAAAAAAAAAAGTGAATGAGAACGCACTGTAATAGTTTTACTTGACAGAAATTGCCTTAAGCATTTTGAATCAATTCAGGACATCAAGGCAGCCATGAAAAGACACACATAAAAGAGGACTTCAAGAACTGCTTTAGAACATGGCAAGAATGGTTATTAGTGTGATCAAAGCAAGGGGTACTATTTAGAGGGATATTAATATCAATGTGTCTTTTACTATAATAATTTAAAATTTTTAAAAATTTACACATTTTCTGTTATGTTTTCATCATACCTTGTACCTGCCTAGCTACTAATACTCACTTTAGATGCCAATTGCTAGTCTTAAATTGTGACCTGTGTAAAAATCCGAGTTCCCACAAACCCCTCTTTGAATTTCATTAATTTACTAGAGTAGCTCATAGAACTCCAGTAAACATCCATTTACTATAAAGGATATTGCAAATGAACAATATCTGTACCTCATCGGTGAGGTACATTCCCAGCCCTAAAATAATTTTTGATAGGATTTCAAATTACGGAAGTGATGGAATGTGTACTTCTGAGTGAAAAGTTTGCAAAAGGCAAATTGACTTTTTTCTTCTGAATCATTTCCATGTTAGGGTGGTGATGATGTCATGGCATGCGTCCATGATGACAATGGCAGGGTCCGCATACAGCACTTTTATAATGTGGGCCAGTGGGCAAAGGAGATTCAGAGAAATCCTGCCAGAGATGAAGAAGGAGTCTTTGAGAACAATCGAGTCACCTGCAGATTTAAACGCCCTGTGAATGTTCCCAGAGATGAAACCATTGTCGATCTCCATTTGAGTTGGTATTACCTATTTGCCTGGGGTCCAGCCATTCAAGGTAAGCTTGCATTTCAGCATCTGCATTGAGCATCAGACTTACCATGATGATGATGATGATGATGATTATTATTATTTTGATACCAGGGATCAAACTCAGGACCTTGCATTTGCAAGGCAGGCGCGGTGCCACTGAGCTACATCCCCTGCCCACGTTTATTATTAATTGACAACACATTGTGTGCACCAGACAGCCTTAAGCATTCCAAATAATATAAAAAGAAAAAGAGCTATGACTCCTTTCTTCAGATGGTTATGATGAACTTATCCCCAAGGACAAGGAGCACACACGTGCAAAGCTAGAGCATCATGAGATAGCACGTGGTGAGTTATGTGCTTGATGAAACAGGTCATATGTCTGCTGTGTGGGGTATGGGTTGTTTAATTCTCACAATGTTTCCACTTACTCCTCACCACAACCTGCAGAGGTCTAGACATTATTATCTTCATCTTCGAGAAATTAAGAAACTTGCTCAAAGCTATACAACTAATTAAGGGAAGAACTGAAATTCAGTCCTAAGTCTGTCTGACTCCAAAGTCAGTGAATACCCTTAACCCATATCCTCAAATAGAAAAATACTGGACAGACAAAAATTTCTCTTGAGGTTGACTGCAAGCATGTTATGAGTGCTCACTTTAGGACTATTCTGGTGGTCACAAATCCACCAAATTATCTTATAAGTCCCTCCCATTACTCCTCAAATATTAATGTGCCTGAGGGATTCCTTGGCTGTATTGTTAAAATACAGTCTTCTGCAGGCCTGGGTGGGGATGGGCTTGAGATTCTGTATTTCTAACAAGTTCCCTGGTGATGCTGACCCATGGATGACCTCACCTCAGGAGGCAAGGCTCTTCAGCATTTCTCCAGCAAAGACCCAGGGACATCAGGAGACCTTTTAGCAACAGATAAAATCAAGTCACACTGTGTCTGAGCATTCCTCCTTGTTGATCAGCTTAGGAGCCCGACCAAGAAGTGAGTTTGGTTTGCAGTCCTTATGCAGGAAACTCATCTTGCTTCCTGCTAATTCCATCTTTCTTTACTGTGTGCTTAGCAACTCTGTGTTGTGTCATCTGATCTCAGGTTTTGAGAAGTGTTTTTTTTCAATTTGTTTTCATTGATTGCTGTGGAGATTGCATAATAGATACCTCCAGATTTCAAACACCTTTCCCATTTACTTATTTCTCAGTGGATCTTCAAGTACTTTCAATATCCTGGGAAATAAATTAGATCTTAGCCTAGAGAAATGAACTCATTCAAGTGCCGGAATTTGGAATCTTTAAAATCACAGTTTGCGTATTGGTTCTTGCCCTTGATAGCTATATAATATTCATCCTACTATCTAAAATCTGAACTTCATTTCCTTATGTTTAAAGTGGAGATAATAATAGTATCTATTTTATAAGATTTGAAAGGATTAAATGAAAACAAATATTTGAAATTGCTTTGCAGATTGGAAAGTGCTACACAGCGGCCCTTAGGTATCTGCAGGGAACATTTTCTAAGTCCTAGTAGATGCCTGAAACCCTATGTATACCATGTTTTTAAAATAAGAAATTAACAACAATAAAAAAAAGAACAATAATGATATAATGAGTTAATATAAATTTAATCTCTCATTTTCTCTCTCACAATATCTTATTGCACAGTACTGTATTTTTGGGCCCTGATTGACTGTGGGAAAGTGAAACCATAAAAGGTAAACTCACTGATAAGGCTGACAACTGTATTTCAGAAGGTCATCTTCTTATGTATATGGTGCTCTATCCTCATGTTCAAAGTCCTCTCCGATTATATGTGGCTTTATCTGATAAATTTTTGTAAGACTTCTGTTTTCTCCTCACTGTTTCCATGCACAACAGGCACATTCCCACCCAGGGTACAGGCTTGCTTTTTTCTTGTTTCCTGAGTACCCTTCTAATGGCCCTCTATTGGTCAAATCTTAACCATTCTCTAAAGGTCTCTTTGAGGGGATGACCTTTGAGTTCAGGCTCAAAGTGGATATGGACTGGATTTTCCTCACAGGGAGCATAAACTGGAAGTACATGGTTAAGTCTAGGAGCTTCTGTAGGTGATCAGGAAGGAGAGGTGAGGTTGGAGGAGTGAGAGGACTTTTGGGAGAGAAGAATCCTGAAGAATTTGTGCTAACAAGTGCTAGCCCTGGAGCTGAGACTTTACATGTAAAGTTCAGCAGGGCTTTTCCACCAGAAATCACCTTAAAAACCCCTACTCTAGCCAGGGATGGTGGCACATGCCTATAATCTCTCTCTGAAAAACTGAGGCAAGAGGATTGCAACTGTAGCCCAGCCTGAGCAACTTAGTGAGACCCTGTATCAAAACAAAATATAAAAAAGGCTGGGGATGTAGCTCAGTGTGAAGGCCCAGGGTTCAATTTTAGGTAACACACACACCCACACACACACACACACACACACACACACCCTACTCTGAGCCCTAGCCTTAAGAAGGCCTTTGCACTGAATACATAAGCCTTAGTTTCCTTGATGCAAGTTTCATATGGCTATTCAGGAGGCCAGGCACTGATATTAAGCTTTGACTTATTACACATCCTTTTAAAGAAATGGCGTTGAGCTTTCTAGGTTGCTCATCCTGGCCTCAAACTCCTGTGCTCAAGTGATCCTCTTGTCTTATCTTCCCCAGTATCTGGGACTACAGGTGCACACCACCGTGCCCAGCTTATTAACCACTTTTTATTTCTTTATTCTTTATTTTTAATGGTGGTGCTGGGATCAAATCCAGGGCCTCACATATGCTAGGCAAGCCTCTACTACTGAGCTACACTGCCAGCCCTTAACCATATTTTACACATATCCTTTTCCCCTTTCCACTTGTAACCAGGTTTTAAAAAAAAGTTTCCCATCCAAAGACTTGTTTGGTTTCATAGTCATCCTGTTTTCTGTATTATTCTTCCCCATTCCACCAGACAGACATATGGACACACACCTCCTCTGGTCTGGCTGGGACAGGCTACTTCTTTATGTCCTACAGACAATGAAAGAGGCTTCCATCTATAAGGGAGATGCTGATGTCATCAGGAGTTGCTGATGCTGCATATATAAAAGATAGATTGAAGTAGAAAAAAATATGTAGCTTTTGCTGTTTGAAATCAAAATGTACTTTATCCACGTGGTGTTAAGAAGATGAAACTTGGGCCGGGGATTTAGCTCAGTGGTTTCACCGCCTGCTGCGCAAGCGCAAGGAGCCGAGTTCAATCTCCGGTACCAAAAAAAAAAAAAAAAGAAGATGAAACTCACTAGAAACACGACAAGTAGGAATTTGTACAACCCCATTTAAGTAGCAGTCTTAAAATTAGGATACCATGGAGAGACAAATAGTGTACTGATGTTGGGTGGGGTTGCACATTAGTGAAAACCAATTTATTTGGATGAATTTAGCTAATTTCTGTGTTCTTTGTTATATGTACAATTATAGAGAATTCTGATGATAACTCTAATACCTGATTCCGGATCTTTGTAATCACTATGGATGTATTCACCACTGAAGACTTTTCTTCAGCTTTTCTGTTGTTTGCCTATATACCATTTTAAGTCTGTACTTTTTCCAACTGCCCTCTCATGTTCTATTTCGCTTTCTTAAAGGCTCCATCACCCGACATGATATAGACTCTCCACCAGCGTCCGAGCGCGTCGTCAGTATTTACAAGTATGAAGACATTTTTATGCCCTCAGCTGCCTATCAGACCTTCTCATCTCCATTTTGTTTGCTTCTCATTGTTGCCCTGACCTTCTACTTATTGATGGGAACTCCTTAACCACAGCTTCAAGGTCAAGAGAGTAAATGGATTGGAAAGCCTTTAGTATAAATATATTTTCCAAGAATACCCGGTGTAAATTTAGCTTCTGTTATTTAAAAACAACTCATGATTTTAGCTTTTCAGAAGAAAGAACAAGCTTCTTTTCTAGTTCAAGAGGATTGTTTAATAATGATCCTACTTTTGGGAAGTACTTAAAACTTTTGTAAGCACTTTCAAATGTGTTTTTTTTTTTAATTTGAGCTTCACAATATCTCTGTGTTGGCTTGATAAAATTATGAGTACCATCTTCCTGATAGGATTTCAGATCGGGAAAGGCTGCCTTTTTATGACCCACATGTTGTGTAGCCTCAGCCACTTGGTCACATGACACTTAGCAAGGTAGAGAATGAGCAAGGAGCAGAAATCAAGTCTCTGAATGGTCTTTAGTGTCAGTGCTACAGCCCAAGAGAATTACTTTGAGTGTTACTAGGGGACAACTTTACTGAAAGTCAGAAGTTCACAGGCAGCCTTTTGAGCAAATTCCTGTACAGCATAAGTGCTTTCGGATGTTTACACAGTTGAGGGGGAAATAGGAGAGATTGCAGTAACGTGAAAATGATTATATTTCTTTTAAAATTTTTCAAAATGAGTGCATA
The DNA here is from genome assembly GCF_000247695.1 of Heterocephalus glaber. The sequence goes on from NW_004624758.1 coordinate 2,387,641, forward strand.
GTTATGAAAAAATATTTTTGTACTGCTGTTTGGGAAAGTTAGAAACAGAATTGTGTGCATTCCTGAGGATGTAAAATGATTTTAATGATGAAACTACGGGAATTCTTAGCAGTTAGAATTTAGGCTGTTCTGCCACTGTATTTTATAAACTAAGGTAGGTATTCATTTATGATTATAGACAATTCTGTTGTCAAAATTAGCATATATTAAGTATGTGTTATAACAGATAAATTATCTTAACAAAAATTTAAGGTGTTTTAATAATACTTCAACATTTTGGAGATTGTTGAGATTTGGAGCAAAAAATTTAACATGAGATTTTTTTGTTTTTTAATTAGAAAATGGGAAAATGACCTATAAAGTGAACTCACCTGGAGTATTAATTCAAAATTTTTAGGGTTGTGAATTAGACTGGCAGCCAGTGTAATTTATAGTGATGCCTTGATGTAATGTGTTTCCTTTTAACAAATGAACTCAAATGTTCCTTTGTCCCAAATGTTTGTGCTAACAGCCCATTTAGAGGAGAGGTTTCTCTGAGCATAGTTACGCTGCTGAGACATTTCCGTTGCAATGTTCTAGATTTCTCTGACATGGCCCCATTGCTGGTTCCAACTTTGTGATTAAGCAACATGGAGCCTTCGATTTCTAAAGCCATCTTCAAGATTCATGTCAGAGGTAAAAGTTTGTCTGTGGGGAAGGCTTTCAAATTCTTCTGGACCTGAACCAAATAAGGAAAACTGTTACATTCTGTGACACTGTGCAGTTACCATGTACTTCCAAGGGATGTTGGAGATATACTCCTCATTGCAGATGGGAGAGATGAAATGATAACAGGTGAGCAATGGAATTGCAGACCCAGGGTTCAAGTCCACAGCTCCGCTTGAGTACCACTGCCTCTTCACTAAGCCCTCTGGTCATGGCTGACCATAGCCTGTGTAGCGCCTTCTCAGCGACTGGTTAGGAGTGAGGCTGTTGATGATGCAGGCACCCATGTTGTAAATAGGAAAGCACATATTTTTATATTTTACTCTCATGTGTATAATATTTGAGCTATAAATGGGTTAAAACAAAAGAGAGACTTCAGTTAGTAACAAGAAGGGAAGGAATAAATGAGTGGAGTTTCCTAATGCTTACATTTCAAGTCAAGCTACTTACTTCACTAACTGTACTTTGATTACCAGTTTTGCATATTTATGCTTAGAACTCTCAATGACTTTCTCTTAGTAAAATGCAAACCATTTGCTAAACTCCAATATTGTTCCTTCTTCCCCATTGGTATATCCCAGCAAGACTGAAGGGCTCTTAATTATCATTATTATTATTATTATTATTATTATTATTATTTTGGTACCGGAGATCAAACTCAGGACCTTGCGCTTGCGAGGCAGGCGGCAGAACCACTGAGCTAAATCCCTGGCCCGTGAAGGGCTCTTAATTCTACAGATTTTGTATTTTTTTCTTTTGGCAGTGATAGGGATGGAACCCAGGGCCTTGGGCATATACATGCCAGGGAAATGTTTTACTGAGCTATACCATAGCCCCAGACCTCCCCTCTCTTAACTCTCATGTGTTCCAAGTGTTCAGACATCCTCTGCCTTCCGTGGATAATAAAGTATTATTCATCACGGCTTAATTACTTTTTCTTCCAGTCCCCTGGACTAGGTAGGTTTGGGTCTCTGCCTAGTGCTCCCTTGGCTTACTGGGATTTCTCATCATAATACTCATCATACTTCATAATAATTGCTGGCTTTCTTCTTCCTGCTGACTCCTTAATGCAGGGACGCTTTCTCTTTACTCATCTCTGTAGCAGGCCTACTCCATAATAGGTACTCAGCAAATATTTGTGAAATAAGTAAATAAACGAATATATATTGTTATGGCAAATTTGGTTCAGAAGGCCTGTATTTCATATAAATATTAGATTGGCCAACATTTGTATATTCTTCCACCTGTGATCAAACCATAAGCAATTCTTTTAGCAAACACTGAACTTTGTCTTTTGAAACATAAATAGAAAATCATTAGTAACAATGCTATTTTGCCCTACAGTGAAGATTAGTTGACATTTTAAAACAATAATCATTGCTCAGACATAATAATTCACAGAGTAGGGATGTAGAATAGCATTTGACCGTCACCTCAGAGAACCATCAATTCATAGACATGCTGAAGGTAGAACTCTATGGAGTTTAACTTTATTCATTTTTACCTAATAGAAAAGAACTCTTACTTTACCTCTGTATTCTCACTTTCTAATATAATACTTGTCACAGGGGAATTGCTCCACCAGTGCTTTTGTAAAATGTTTGAATAATAATAATGATGCTAACTAAACGAGCTTAGTGCTGTTCTAAGCAAGTCACATGGATCAGTTCATTTAATTCTCATAGGATATTTCTATTAATACAGTTTTACAGAAGAATAAACCGAGGCTAGTCATTTGACATAAGTTATCAGGACTGGTGAGGACTTTAGAGACCATTTAATAAATTCAGTGTACTTATTTTACAAGGGAGCAGCAAAGTCCTAGGAGGTGACATGATTTCCTACACATTCATGCACCTTCAGGAAAATTTATTAAAATTTTTATTAAATGGACCCTACTATCCTTGTAATTTACAATGAGTAGGAGGACTTTTATATTTATATTTGGGGAAAGGAGCATATTTTACTTTCTACCAACTTTCTTTTCTTTTAAAACATTTTAATTATTTTTTCAATCATTTTAGTGTTTTTAATCAGATTTTTAAAAATAATACACAGATTGGGCAAAACTGGAAGAATGTATTTGTCTCAGTTAAAAAGTGACTTGCCTAAAATTGTGGTTCGTCTTCTAACTTGGAACCCAATGCCCTTTTATTACCCAATTGTAGTCTCGAAGGCAGATTTATAAACATGATTTCAGACAAAATGTAGGGGCTGTATTTAATTATCTTGGGCTGGTGTTTGTTATTAAAGAAATCAGGAAGTTTGGGCATATCAGGGATGGATTCTATCCCAGATGGTACTTACTACTATTTCTTTCATTAAGTTTACTGTTTATATTCAGGATTTTGTCTTAAGAGAAGTTACCACTGAAGTTATGTGTCATTCTTAGCTGTAGCCCAGGGGTTGGTAAACTTTCTTTGTAAAGAGCCAGATTGTAAATATTTTTGGCTTTGTGCTCTATGTCTCTCAGGTCTTCCACTCTGCTGCAGATAGTACATAAATGAATGAGCATGGCTATATTCCAGTAAAACATAATTGACACTGAATTTGAATTTCACATAATTTTCATATATCAGAAATGTTCTTTTGATTTTTAATAGCTGTTTAAAAATGCAAAACCCATCCTTACCTTGCAGGCTGAACAAAAAAAGGAAGCAGGCTGGGTTTGGCTCCTGAATTATGATTTTCCCACATTCGTTCCATCAGCGACACATGAGTGTATCACAATCAGTTTTAAGTTATACTGCCAGTAACTTACTCCTGGTCAATTGTAAAAATATCAGTTAGTGCCTAATTTGTTTTTATAATAATTCAGAATTGATTTATTACTATAAATAAATGGCATAATGGCATTTCCATGCGCTTATATTCTATTTGAAGTGGCAGTAAAGTACAGAGCTGATAAGCTACAGTTTTGTTTTACCTAAGCTGTGGCAATCGTGAACCATTTTATTGTTGAACTGCCCTTCATGGTGGGAATTTCGATGCTTCAGAGTAATTTATTTCCCTGTAGAAATTTATCAAAATATGCCACACCCATGGGAATTTTACACATGGTATGCATCCTCTATATGAGGGAAAAATGTTTGAGGGCCAGTGCACTAGGCCAAATCCTGAGATGTACATACTTTGTTGCTGTATATACTTGTATATCCTTGTACTCTAAACAGAATTGATTTTGTTCAGCGAGCAGTTTGATTGTTCGCAGTGTGTTTATATATATATATAATATATATATTTGTACATACATGATGGGATGGGGTGTGAGTATATTTATACATAAATGTATATATATAAACACACCACAGGGATTTTAAGATCTTTGTCAGGATTGTTTCTGTTTTTGATTCCTTGACCATTTTAAAACCCAAGAGATAAAACATTATGTATGTTACAGGCAAATGTGCACTTGAGTTTATAGCAATTTAGTTTGTATATAGGAATTCCTGCATCTTTAGTTGAGCCTTGCCTCTTCCACTGAATATTATATGAGTTGTTATGAACATATGAAGTGCTGGGCATGGTGGCGTACACATGTAACCCCAGCAGTTGGGAGGCTGAGACAGGAGGATTGCCTAGAGTTCAAGGCCAGCCTGCACTACATAGCGAGACTCTGTCTCCAAAAAAAAAGAACATATGAAGTATCATCCTCGAATTTGAGTTTTCTATACTGTTAGTTAAGAAACCATGATTAATATTGGCCGAGCAATTGGCATATTAATGGAATCTATATACTCTTCATAGTTAATTAGATTCTTTATTTAGTTAGCAGATTACTTAGTTTCAAGTTGTTCTTCTCTATTTTTATGTTTAACAGATGACTTGCATGTAAGTTTCTTTTCATGAAAATGATAGCTAGGCTAATGTGATTTTAAATTTACCTGGAAACCAAGGATTTATGTGATACATTAAGCTTTTTTGGGATTCTTTTGGTTAAAATACACTGATGTTTAGTGAAGTTTTGTTTTGTCTCACTATGTTCTATTGAGTGAATAACCATTCAGTTTGATTCTTCTGGAGAGTAATCAGTTCTCTAAGGTTTTGGGGTGCTCGGTGGGTGTGGCATTCACCCAGGTCACTCGAGTCCTTACTGTTTCATCACCTAGAATGTCCTGGTTGCATGGAAAAGTGAACACAGCTTCCCCATATGCCTTATTCCCACTGACGTGTTGATATACTGGAACACTCTGGCTCCAGGAGTATTACACTTTTTTGAGACTGTCTATAAATACTATTTTGTAAAAACTATGCCTTTAAATAGACATTAATGGGTTATATTTGTTTTATAATAATTGCGTACCTAATGTTCAATTGTGATTGATTTTTGAGATTATATATAAATGTATATTTATAAGCCTGTCTATGTGAATTTTTACTCTAAGATGTGTAGTACATTACTAATAAAGACATGGATTTCTATTTATGCAAAACAATTGTAGCAATATTCCTAAATGCTACCTAAATGATTGTTCTGTCCATTTACCATCATAAATGCATTTATCTTTAAATGATTATGTTATAGTTAGAATGTATTATCTAGATTTAAACTTTAGAATATAAATTCTCAACATAGTTTGAATTCTTCCTGTTGATGTAATTAAAATTAGTTTATAATTCCTTAACCTTTTGCTGTGGTGCATTTTTGGTTTTCTGTTTCTTTGTTTTAAATCTTTTCAATCATTATGTCTCCCTGAATCTATAGACCTTGGAGAAGTTGATATCATGTCTTGTGTGACAAAGAGGAAAGTCATGTTGTTACAGTCAGGTAAAGATCACTGTAGAGAAGCAATGTACAAAATAAGCTCATGTTTACAGCTTCAACTTAATCCTTTATCACGTAGTAGTAAATAGAGGTCTATAACCCAATTTCAGGTGTATCAGCTAGTTCACTGCACATAGCTAGCTCTAAAAATTTAAATTAGGAACCTTATTGACAACTAAATCATATTACTGTAAATGTTAAGAATAGTTAAGAGTTTAGTTGTAGAGCCTTGTGAATCATCAGAGAGGGATAGAAATTGCAAAATGTAGTAGCTGAGGTGCTGGTTCTATTGAGACTAGGTTGAAAAGCTCTTGGAATGGGATGTTATAAAAAGAATCAGGCACTACCACATTCTACATTATAGAATAATATATATTATAGAGTATATAATAATATATACTCTAGTCCTCACCACAAAACCCCAAACATTTGGTCTTTATTTGATATTCTAGTTGTACCCTGTGATAATTATTTTGCAGTATCATTAGTGGGGAGCCTAGTTGTAAGACTTAACCCAAGCTTCTATTAAACTTGGAGATTTCTTAGGGGTCAATCCAGATACAAGGACCAGGGGATAAGCTGTAAGAGAACCGAAGTGAACTTGACTGAGTGGGAAAGACACCTGCATCCAGCAGCCTGAAGCACTCATTAATTTATTTAATAACTATTTATTGAGGATTCTTAGCCACCAATCCCTGTACTAGACAACTACATACAGAGAACTCTGGGAAGAACAGCTCTAGATTTCTGCCCACAATGGGGTCACAGCCTGCTTGGGAAGCAGACATATAAACACCTTAACATTAGTTTGTGGTGAGTGCTCATGTCCAGTACAAACCTAGAGCAGGGGTCCTACCCTGGACTGGTACAACCAGGAAACCAGGTGATACTCAGGCTGAGTCTTAAGGAAGGGTACTCTGGACTGAATGTTTTTATGCCCTCAATATTCATTTGGTGAAGCTATAATCCCCAGTGTGGTGACATTTGTAGATGAGGCCTTTGGAGAGTATAATTAGGTCATGTGAGTGGAACCTTCCTGGTGGGATTAGTGCTTTTAGAAGGAGAGACAAGGGAGCGCTCACCTCCACCATGTGAGGACACTACAGAAAGTCAGACATCTTTGGACCGGGAAGAGAGTCCTCACGAGAACACAACCATGCAGGCACCCTGGTCTCAAATCTCCCAAACTTCCACAAGTATGAGAAATAAATTTCTGTTATTTAAATCACCCAGTCTGTAGTAATTTGTAATAGGATCCCAAACTGATTAAGCCAAAGGGGTAGGAGTAAACACAGGCAGAGTGCACAGAGAGGTATGATAAAGAAAGGAGAGTGTAACCTCAGAAGACCAACAGGATGTGTTTTGGAACCAGTCGTTCAACAATGATTATTGTATTTGGTCTTTATTGCTCCTACAACAAATTACCACAAATATAATGTCTTAACGCAACAAAAATGTCTCAACTTAATCTTATGGAGCTCAAATCAAGGTGCTGACAGGGCTGGTTCTTTCTGAACCATTCCTTGCTCTTCTAGCTTCTTGTGGCTATCTGCATTCCTTAGCCTGTGGCTCACTCCAATCTCTGCCTCTGTGGTCAGATTCTTCTTCTCTTCTGTAGTAGCCTTCTTCCCTTTGATAAACACACTTTTGGTTATGTTTAGGGCCCACCTATATAACCTAGGACAGTCTCTCCATCTGGAGATCCTCAACATAAAGTCTGCAAAATGCCTTTTACCATGTAAGGAATTAGGGCCTGGATATCTTTGGGAGGCCATTATTCTTTTCATCACAAGGCTACAGGATAAAGGACGAGGCAAGGAGTGGAAAGAAGTAAGGTAGGGTGAAGAGAGGCCCAATCACAGAAGACCTTATGATTTGTACTGAAGAGTTGAGACACTTCCCTACTGGATAAGGAGGGTTGAGGAAAGGATCATCTTATATTTTAGAAAGATCATGCTAGCTGCATTGTAATTGATTGGAGTGGATGGAGTGAGAGGGTAGACAGAGAGACCCGTTAGAGGCTGAAGTGACACTAATGCAGTGCAAAAAATGCACAAACATGTCACTTTTAGGATTCAAAACCGGCAGGACTTGATTTACAAATAAATATTTTTTGGAGAAGGAAGATGGCAGAGTGGTGATCAACATTAAAAAATGCAACCTCTCAGAGATCCAGAATCCAGAAGCTGTGTTGGGCAACAGGGTGACATGAATGGTTGATGGCTGACTCATGTTCCTAAGCATAAGTGAGGCACTCCCTTTGGGTCTCCTTAGAAAAACTGAGGACTTTGGGGGATAGAGACAGACCTTGTTATATAAAATAAGAGCTTGAGCCAGTGAAAATGGACACTGACCACAGTTTGTAATTATGATCTGGAAAACCTGAATAAAATGGTTAAGCAGCAAAGCAAAATCTAGGAACGACTGAAGCAAAACATTTACTGAATTGAACTCCAAAGATCACCTGAAAAAATGTGACCTGAAACCTATAAATGAGATGGAAAGGAACTTTTATGTCATTTACTGAATGCCTTTGTCTCCAAGACTTAATAAGCAACAGTTTTTTTCATCTGAAGCCTGTCTTGTTTAATTTAAAAGAGAAACAAAATTATCCTTAACGTGAAGCCTTGTTGAAAACAAGAAAGAGATAATATATAAGGTTTGAACACCCATATATTGAGTGCTCAGTAAAGATTTTCTTAATATTTTAAAACAAATACGCTGTTTGGGATATTTTATGGGTAGCAGGCTTGAATCCTAGCGCTTTCCCAACAGCTAAACAGAAGCACGCTGCACCTTTCAGAGCTTCCTCTTTTTCACAGCAGGTCTCAGGCAAGAGCTACTACTATAATCATCCTGATGAGATGGAGGGGACGTGGAGATTGGGGGCTTAATTGTCCTTGTACCCGGAGGTCCTACAAAAGAGTGGCAGTTTAAGACTCTGACAGAGGGCGCTTTGAAGAATTTAGATCGCTGCCACACTAACATCTGCTCAAAGAGTTGTCAGATTACAATCTGACAAATAGTGCAGGTTACAATCCCCCGAGGGGCTTTAAAAGATTCCTTTGTAAGACCAGTTCCTACAAAAGATAAGAGTTACAGACATAGGGTCCTGAGTTTGTATCCCACCTCTGCCACTTGGTTGCAGTGTGACCTTGGCCAGGTGCTTAACTTCCCTTTGCCTCACTTTTTCTGTTTGTGAAATTAGGTTAATAACACGTCCGTAGGGTTTTGAGGATGAAATGAACTCATTTCATAGAAGAGAGGGATTTACAAAGGGACTGCCACTTTGTTGAGCACTACTTAAAATTCTGTCAAATACACCAGAGCGAATACTTGAGTTTATTAAATGAGTCAGTAGAGTACTGTGGAATCTGGGTATCGATCTTTTGAAGTACTCCCCATGGAATTCTAATGTGCAGCCTGAGTGTTCCGTGTATGGGGATTCCGGCTCTGGAGAAGTTGACATCAACCAGAGGGAAGAAAAGATTTTTTTCGGCTCTTAGCCTCAGAAACTTCTCTCCAGGACCCCGCGGGGACCAATGGGCCAAGGGGGCGGAGGAGCTCACGCTACTCCCCCTGGGAGTGGTAGTTTCCTGAAAGTCTCGCATGTGCTCAGCAGCCAGCCGGGAACTACTACTCCCACAAGGCTGCGCGGCGCCACCAGCCTCGTCTGCACTCCTCCCCGGGTAGCAGGACCGCCTCTCGGCGGCGGCAGAGGCGCGATGGCCGACCGCAGTGGCCCTCTCCGGGCGCCTAGCTCGCGGGGCTCCCCTCGGCGAGAGCCCCGAGCCCCAGGCGCGGCGGGGCTGGGCAGCGGGGAGACTCCGCGGACAGCGCCGCTCGCGCTGCGTTTCGACAAGCCCATCAAACAGGCTTTCTACAACACGGGGGCCGTGCTGTTCGTGTGTCTGTGCTGCGGTGCTGCCGTGCTGGTTTACTTCATCCTCGAGGCTTTCCTGAGGCCGCTGCTGTGGGCCGTGTTGTGCGGTACCTTCCTGCACCCTTTCAAGAGCTCGCTGACGCGCCTGGGCCGCCACTGGCTCCAGCGCCTGCACCGCGCGCACACGCCCATCGTGCTGGGCGTGCTGCTGCTGCCGCTCTGCTTCGCTGACTATGGTGTAGAGGCCCTGGGCGAGCAGGCGCTGCGCCGCCGCCGCTTGCTGCTGTTCCTGGGCGCGGGCGGCCCGCTGCTCTACGGCTTCTACTGCCTGGGCAGCTACCTGGGCGTGCAGGTGCTGCTGGCGCACGCGGGCGTGCTCATCTGCCGCGGGCTGGACTACTTCAGCAGCCTGTGGGTGAGTTAGCGGCGGCCCGGGCCCCAGCCTGCACCCCTGGTTCCCTCGGGTGCGGTCCTGCAGGTCCTCTTCCGTGAGGCTGTGCTACCCGAGGTCCGCACCTGCCTGCAGGAGTGACCCTTACTGTCTGCCTTCCCATCCCTGGGGAAGTTGGCGTACTCCCTTACCAAGAGAGGCTAGTGTGATTTTGGAACCGCTTTTCCTGCTGTTAGGCCCTCTTAGAGAAGCGCCGCTCCACTGTGCCAGGAGAGGCCTCAGATCTCTGGGGTGGGGAGCTTAGGTGTTACCCCTGGTCGGAGGGGGAGGTTGCTCTGGCCTGAGAATCTAGTCCAACTTCCCTTCCTACTGATAAGAGAGGTGACTTCTGACCAGGGCAGGGCTAGTTAGGGACAAAGAAAAAGAAAGTCTGGCAAACTCGGTTCGCAAATCCTAAAACAAAGATTGCTTCACAGGCTGGTGCTACCTCCACTTCAGGTCATTTTAGTAGAGTAGAGGCCCTGCATGCTGAGCTCCTGAGCTTTTCCCTCTCCACAAACTTACTTTTGGGAACTACTTTTGTTTTGTAGTAGCCACATCACATCCTCTCTCGCTCTGCTTGGAATACAGCAGCAGGTTGGGTGGAGGTAGATTTGTGATGCTTGAATCTCCCTGAGTTTATTCTTAGAAAATAAGGGAGATTTAGGATTGGAAGGATTTTCATATAGTATGACCTACTGACATATTTCCTTGACTCTGACGGCATTGGGGACTATTAAAAATGAGTGGGTATTTAGCTTAAGAATGTTGATCAGTAAACAGTGTCATAGGGCTAATGATGTACTGCAGTGATGGAGTGAGTGTGCTTATTGTGCCTGAGGCCCTGGGTTCGATCTGCACCCCTTCCCAATTTTTTGTTTTGTTTTTTTGAGATGTGGTCTCTATGTAGCTTAGGGTGGCCTGGAATTCCAGATCAGCCTGCCCCAGCCTCCCCACGTCTGGATTTAAAAAGCCATACTATTGAAAATAATTTCACTTGTTTCGTCAGTGTAATAAAGTTCATTGTAGTTTGACAAGATTAAGTTGGAGAATAATTCTGTTTACCTGTTAAGCAAGATTTTGACTTCCTTGCGGTTACTGGTAGAGTGATAATTGATCCCAGAACTCCTGTCTTTTGCTCTATCAAATACCACTTCTCAGTTCACATTTAAAGTTGGCTGAGCATGCTGTTAAGTAATGGGCTTTGTGAGAAGTTTTTTTTGTTTTGTTTTGTTTTTTTAGGGTAAGATGGCAAGCTCTGTCTTCAATGTGTATATATAATCATATATGAATATACTATATTTATTTGTTTATTTAGGTGCTGAGGATTGAATCCAGGGCCTTAATGCACACTAAACAGTGCTCTACTACCGAGTTACACCTCCAACCTCATGTATGAGCACAGTTTAATGGAGTTGGTAGACAGGAAGATAAATGTTTATTACCAGCTAGGAGCTACATTCTCCCAAGAATCTGTCACACAGCTAGTGGTTCACTTTTTCTTTTTTTTTTGGTAGTGCTGGAGTCTTGCACATGGTAGGCAAGTGTTCTACCACTGAACTATGCCTGCAGTTCTGTGCTTCACTTTTATGAAGCAGAGTTTAGTGCTCTTTTATCTTGTTTCACAATTCAGTTAAATGGATCGAATGGCTCTTACATAGAAGGTGGACCACTATGTGCTGTTAAGAACTATATAACATGCTTCTATATCTTCAGAAATTCAGTCTTGTCAAAGTCTGCTGACATTTTGGACTGTTGATACTGCCCAAGTATCATATCCATCAAACGGTAGAAAATTAGACATGGAAAGGCTGCTGCCATGTTTGAATAGCATGTATTTTCAACTGGAGTAAGAAGTTGAGTACAGAGGTAAATTGGTTAGGGGAAAAAGGCATTCCTGCCAATATCATTCAGATACTTGGAGACTTGAGAAATTGAGTACTTGGGTAGAAATATCTGTAGCTCAGTGTATTCAGCTTTTTACTGATGAAAGACCCTCATGCTTATATTTTACTTGTGTGAATTGTGGCTGATGAGTGGAAGGAAAAGGCCAAGATTGATTAGACTGAAGCTTGGAGGGAGGAAACTGAAGCCACTTAATGAGGTTCTTTTGGGGGGTGGAGGTCTTGAAGATTGGGCTCAGGGCCTTATATGCTAAGCACTTGCACCACCACTGAGCTAAACCCCTATTAATATGATTTTTTTTCAGTAACGGGGATCAAACTCAGGACCTTATGTTTGCTAGGCAGGTGCTGTGCCACTGAGCCGCCCCCCCCCCCCCCCAATGATTTTGAAAAGGCTTCTAACTGAGCTGTTTGGTCACAGTGATGGGAGGGAGGGAGGGAGGAAAAAGAGAAAGAGTTTTTAGAAAAACAGCAAACCCATTACAAAAGCAACTGTAATGAATGGGAAGTGAGTAGTATAAGGCTAAATCTGAGAGTAGAGCATCCAGGTTGATCTGAATTTGAGGGAAATGAGGCCTAGAATTGAGTTTTGCAGAAGTAGTGCTCAGGGGTGAGCAGTTGCATGGAGTGAGGTGGAGTTGGGGAACAGTCCTCAACTGAAAGTGCTTATCAAGCCCCGGGGTAAAGCAAAAGCAGGTCGTGTGACTGGGCAGGGGCCCACTGTGTAACTTTTCTATCTCGTTCCATAGCAGATTGGTTTTGTGAACCCAAACAGGGCTGCCTGTTACAGAACAGTGGTCTTTATGCTTTCTGGACAGCTTGTAGATGTGAGCCTGCTGATAAAGGAAGCCATAAATGAGAAAGGCAGAGAGAAGTTACATTTAAGCACAGGGACATTTTGCTGAGCAGACAGTTGGTATGTTTAAGGTCCAACTTTTGAACACTTGCTGTGAGTTAGGCACTTTGAGGTAGGTTCTTTCCATGGGTGTAGTTTGTTTCTCAACACAGTCCTTTGAGCCTGGTGTGGTATCCTACACCTATAAGCCCAGCATGTGGAAAGGCTGAGACAGGAGGATTGTGATATTGAGGCCTGCTAGGTCTACGTGGAGATTTCAAGGTCATCTTCAGCTACATAATGAGACTCTCTCTCAAAAAGGAAAAAACAAAACAAAACACAAAAACCAAAACCAAAAAAATCTTGTGAAGTAGGAGGAAGGGATTTTATATCTTGGAAAACTAGGAGATGGATCTTTCATGTTATTAGTAAATGGCATTCACTGGATCATCTTCATAAGGATTTAACAAAGTTTCCCCCCAGTACATTATGTTTAAGGTTTTTAATTTTTTAAATACAAGATGATTTGAGTTATCAGGAAAAATATCAGGATTGGACTAACATAGTTTTCTCAAAGGCCTTGGGATTCTAGTTATCTAAAACTGCAGTCATCTCCCTTTTTATCCTTCTATCTGTACAGCCTTTTCAGGTCCTCTCCACTTTTCCTGTGGAGTGTCCACAGTAGCTGTGTTTCCCTTTGCCAGTGGTTTTTCCTTGGAGCCATTTTCTTCAGCTTACCTTGGATTACTTCAGCTTTTTTCCTTGACTCCACTTTCCTCCTAACACTCCATCCTGCTTAAAATGAAAGACTAATCCTTTATGGTACTGGTAATTCTTTTTTTTTTTTTTTTGTACTGGGGATCAAACTTGGGACCTTGTGCTTGGGAGGCAGGTGGCAGAACCACTGAGCTACATTCCCAGCCCTATACCGGTAATTCTTTTTCAGCAGCTTCAGATATATTGGAATATTGTCCCGAGTTAGGATTTCAGACTTCTTTAAAAAATCATGTGTTGTGTTTTTAAAAAGTCATCCTTCTATGTGACTCAGCCCTTGGCCTCTCCTGTTGTGGAGTCAGGCAAGGTAAATCTGATTCTACCATTTTCTTCTTCTGAGAGTGTTCTGATCTCTTCTCTTTCATCTAGTTTTTAGAAAAAATTGAAAACCATAAACAGTTTTTAGAATAGTAATAGGTTTGTTTTCTCTGTGGTCTCTGATCCCATTGTTGCCATCTTTACAAGGAAGCTTGAGGAAGAAGAGTGGCTGAAAGATCAGAAAACTAAGTTACAAACTTGTCAGTAACTTGCCTCGTGACCTGGACAGACCAAGTTCCTTCTCAGGGCCACTAAACCCCAATTGTGTAAAGTGAGGGGTTGGTCGACAATGTGAAAGTTTCCTTGATGTTCTATCTTACACGATCGTAAGAGGTCCTTAGGAAATGCTCATTAGCCAGACTTTTGGGTCTACTCCAGGCCACTTCTAAACCCTTCTTAGGTTTGCTTCTGCTTACCTGGCAACAGTGAGAAATTTCCAGAGATTAGTGCCTTTCCCAGTTAAAGATTTTGATTGTAAAAATTCCTGACTCAAATTGCCATATGATGAAAAGAATATTTTTTCAGATTAAAGTTAAGCTGCTTTAAAGGAGAGTAAACTACTTGAAACAGTTGTTCAGTGATTAGGGCTGTGGCTCCATAACTTGGAGGAAATCTGTTGTTTTGTTCTCTCTGGAAAAGACTTGGGAAAGTTTTTGCAAAGATATGCAAGTTTTCCTAGTTGATGCCCAGATAACAATAAATAACTTAAAGATAATAGTCTAAAAAGGCAGTCTCTGCTTTATGCAGTGATATATCAAATTTTGTGCAGTCTTTTGTAGTGTTTAGCACATTGGTGCTGTAAAATGACTATGGATTATATATTTCGAAAAGAACACATTCTATTGAAGAAAATAAATTTGGGAAAGTATGCCCTGTTATCTAACTGTGGCTCATTGATTTATGCCTGGAAGAAAATTCACACATTAACAGGTTTGCTCAGAGGCTGAACATACATACAGAGTCCACCAGAAAATATATACACTTCTGGAAAAGAAGAATTTGTATAAATATTTTAATATTAGATGTATTGAGACATCATGAGGTTAATACAAGTTACCTTTGGCCTCTACAGTTACAAGAAGTGCTCAAAAGTGATGACCATTAGCTTCCAAACATTTATTAGCACGGTGAACTGTTGGTTGGGTAACCTTGGTCGTTGGGATTGGTGCATGTGCGTTTTCATTTTCTTCCCTAAAAGCCGGCAGTGTGGTGGGTTTTCTGCGATGTACGACATCCTCTAGGGTCACCCATATGAGGCTAACACTATCCGTTGACAAAACATTATACTATTTTTCTTTTCCCGAAGTGTGTATACATTTTTTTGGTGGGCTCTGTATATATAAAGTTGACTTGTTAGCTCCAGTCTTCTGTGTTAATGAAGGATTAAGAATAAGAAACTCTGAAGGGATTTGAGACTAGAAATTGTGTTTGGGGGTTGGGGTTGTAGCTCGTGGGTAGATCACCTGCCTGGCACATGTGAGCCCCTGGGTTTGATAACTAGAACTACAAAACAAAAACAAAAAAACTTAGGTATGAAATGTGACTATACAAATACTTATTTTTATTATTATTTTAAGGAATATTTAGTGATTTAAAAAGCTGATTGAAGTAAAACATGGTTGTTTTACAAAAGAGGATTTGAGCAGAATGGAAATTTATGTGGTAAATAAATCATCCCTTTTCCCTGCCACCCTTCCTGCTGTGCAGATGTTATATTGTTAACTGATGTCTAGCCTTTTAAGCTTTTTCTAAGCTCATGTGAACAGTTTCCATTTTTTAAAACAAAAATGGGATACCATGTGTATAATTCTGCACCTTGGTCTTTCATTTATCCTTGTATTATGGACCTCTTTTCTTACTAGTGCTTATAGGTAATACTTTTTAATACTGTTGTCATATAAATACTTTATTTGGGATATCTTTTAGAAGTGTTTTACTTGACTTTTTTGAGATAGAATATTCTATGTAGTCTAGGCTAGGCTTGAATTTACAGCAGTCATCCTGCCTCAGCCTCTTGAGTGCTGGAATTATAGGTGTGCCACCATGTCAGGGTAGAAAATGTTTCAGACACATTTTCTTAGCTTTGAATTTATATTAAAGTATTCATAAACATTTTTAACCATTGGTAATTGTTCAGTATAAACTCTTAAGGGTTTTCATAAATAGGTATATCCTTTGAGCTAATATCATTTCTTCTGTGAATCTTTTCTGATTCACAGAAAATATTCAAAATATTTTTAAAAATCAAGCCAATTTTTAAAAAGTTGGAAATATTTTTTCTGTTTATAAAGATAATATATACTCAGCAGAAAATTCAGTACTTGTAAGAAAGCATAAAGAAGCAAATTACCCCTTGAAATACAACCATCCAGAGTTGATTACTTACCATTTTTTTGTGGAGTATATTTTCACCCTTATAAACTTAAACATGCTTCTCTTTAGACTATCAGTTTAAAGAATCTGAAGTATGCAGTCTCTTTATTTGTCTCTCATCTGCAAGTGATACTAATTCCTGTTAACTATAGATAAGGCAAAACAAAAAGGTAAGGAAAAAAAACCCCTCTGGAGATGGGTTTAAAAGAATCATAGCTTTAAACTCTAAAGGTACATACCTTTTCTAGTTCATCTTTATGCTGGAGGCAGACTTTTCTACTCTGTCATCCCTAAATTATGTTCAGCAATTGTTCAGATACCTTTAATGATTTAGTTTATTCTATTTTTAGATAGCTATTATTTGTTAGCAAGGTTTATTCTATTTTTAGACAGCTATTGTTTGTTAGTGAAGTTTATTCTCATATTAAGCTGAAATGTATTGTTCCTCATTCCTACCTGTTATTTCTGTGTCAGAATCACAAAACTCAAGTTTCAGGCCTCTTCTAGATGACATTTTTGCCACCTATTTGAAAATAGTTGTGAAATCTTGATTTTTCCCTTCTCTTCCATGCTAGGCAGTGCCCCCAACCCTGCTATATCTATATTATATGCTGTGATTTCCATTTCTTTTCTTAGCTTGGATTTTATTGCTCATGTAGTTTCGCAGTGCAGACTTCACTGAAGGCATCTCTTTACCTGATAGGAATATTGAACTTCATACATAGGCACTCATGCCTGTTATACTCTGATGCATACTGAACTGAGAATCTTCGAAGTCCTCCTCCATTACCTACTTAGGTAGAATTAACCTAAATGCATAGCTTTGTATTTCTCTTCATTAATCTTGTTTGAATTAGCCATTGTTCTAGCTGCAGGATATCTTTGTGAATCACAGGTCACAAAGTTTTTCTTCACTCCTCTGAGTTGTGTGTAATCTGTGAGTTTGATTAGCATGTCTTCTAGTCTTTCATCTAAGTTACCTGGTGTTTAAGAGGGTGTTTATACCCCTCTGTGACGTGACGTTCTGATGAAGACTATCCATTTATAGTTTTCTAAATTGACTGTATCTTGCCTTGTGGAAATTGAAGTGGCTTTTGCTTCTATTTTTCTAGCACCACATTTCTTTATTCTATGGTTAAGAAAGCAGATGTTGGGCCCAGATTCCTAGGTTTTAATTCAGTCTTGCCATTTTCCTAGCTGTATGATGTTGGGCAGATCATTTCCCTAAAGTTTCAGTTTCTTTCATCTGTGAAATGGGAAAAATAATAGCACTAATTTTTGAGGTTATGAGGATTAAATTAGTCCCTGTAATTAAAATATTACAACAGGGCCTGGCACATGATGTTTTGTGAGTGTTCTGTTACTGTGCTCAAATCATCTTTGAGTTTTACACTCAGATCTCAGATCCTTTGGAATTCCAGGGCTAATTCATCTGGTTTTGCAAGCCTGAACTATTTTCAAGTGCCTGTTATCTCACTTTCCTTGTCCTCATTAATTTTGGGGTTCAGAGCTCTTTAATATTTTGTCTAATAGAGTTGGTTGAAGAAAAATATTTTAATATTCTCACATTTTGACATGAAAGTGTCATTTTTTTTGTATTTTACTTTTTTTTTTTTTGATACTGGGGATCGAACTCAGGTCCTTGCACTTGCGCAGCAGGGGGCAAAACAACTGAGTTAAATCCCCAGCCCTTGTATTTTACTTTTAACTTAATACCATATTAGCAATTTCACAACTGTGTGGTCTTTTTTTAAAAAACAATTTTAATGGTTGTGAAAATTTTACTGCATGAATCAGTCATAGTTATTCATTTCCCAGTTGTCAACCTTTTAGGTGTTTTCACTGTTTTAAATCACATTCTGAGGAGCTGCTTTATACTGAAAGCATTCTTAGAAGCTGTCATTGTTTTGTAAGAATAAATTCCAAAGCTGAATTCTCCAGTCAGAAACTATAAACATTTTTAAAATCCAGAGATTATTTTTATTGATAGATGTGACCACAATAATGTAATAGGTAGGATTTTTTTCCTGTCTTTTGTAGTAATAATATTAGGGTTTTTTCTTTTTCCATGCTCTAAAGTATATCTTAAAGTTCCTTCTTGTCTCAATTTGCTTTTTTCCTCTCTTTTTTTTCAAAGTTCATTTCAAACTTGAATTTTACATTCTTACTAATTTCTTGTTTGATGCTCAGATTTGTTCTGGATTAGGTATTCCACCTTTTGTAAATGTTCTAATAAAATATGAGTTTCTGTGTAGACTGCACAGCTTTCTTGTGATGTTTCTTACGTGTTACCAATTTAACTTTAGTATAGGGAGGGAGAATGAAGGAAAGGCTGGCTGGGTCTTCTATCGTCAAGTTTTGTTATTTCTTTATTAACATTTTTCCCAGCATGCTCTTTTCGCTGGAGCCTTTGACTTTGGGTTAGGGTCTAACCATCTGTTGCCTAGATAATCGCAGCAAGGGCACACTTCAGATAACTACTTTCTCTCTAGCTTTAAACAGTTTTTTCTTTCACAGTAACAAGCATATTTTTAGCTGAGAATGGTGGCTCATGTCTGTAAACCCAGGCCTCTGGGAAGCTAAGGCAGGAGGATCTCAAGTTTTAGCCTATTTTGGGCAATTTAGCAACTTGGTGAGATTCTGTCTCAAATGAAAAAAAATTTTTAAAAGGTTGAGATTGAGGATGTAGCTCAATGCAAAGGCCCTGGATTCAATCCCCATTACCAAAAAACAACATAGAAAACAAGCATACAACATAAACAAGACTGAAATAGATTTTTTAGTCTGATTCCTTTTAGAAAGATTTTTCTTCCCCCTTTCCTTTTATAAACATTCATGATATAAATTCCACAAAGATTAGGCTTTTAATAGAATATTTAGAGTATTTTACACATAAAATGGGTTTTGAACATTAGTGTCTTAAAATGATATGTAGTTGTCAAATCTCTAAATATCACTACATGAAATTTCAAATGTCAGTTTATTTCAAAACAGTTTATTTAAACAGAGCAGGAGGACCTAGGCAAGTTCCTTTGGCACCACCAACCTTATCTATGATGTCAAGGGACACAGATTCTTACAAATGTCATATAATTCTATGTTCATTTTCACCTGTATATATTTTATAGCTGTGTCTATATTTCATTTATTTAAGATCTGGACCTTGGTAGTTGGCTATGTGTTGACTGTTTCATTGAAGTGGAATGCAAGCACTGAACGCTACTTGAGAACAATTTCAATTCCTGTCTGGATTATATTGCTTTTTCATTTAGGTGGGTCACTTAATTTTTTTTTTTTTTTTAAGTCTAGTTTAAAGTCACCAAAGGCTAACTGTGAATGAAAATGAATTCTTTGTAGTATTATATGTTGTGTTTAAAATTCTTTAAAATAATCTTTTAAAAAGTTAGGCTTTCATCTTTCATTAATCTTTAATGCAAATATGCTTTAAAATATTTATCTTTTAATTATATTACATGTTCTTTTTAAAATAAAGTCCTTTAGTGGTAAATGTATCTTAAAAAATAGAGCACACTGGCCTCTCTTGGTCATTTTGCTGAGTGTCATAGTTACGGGGCTACAGATACAGATAAGCAGTGGAGGATGATAAGAAGTGGCCTGATGTGTCAGATAGTTAAAGGGATTAGAGAAGGTGTTTACTCTGGATAACAGGAAGAAATTAAGGATATAAATTATGAAGGCCTATATCTAATATTTGGAAGACTGTCTGTCCTGTGAAAAAGTACTTTAAACAGATCTCCATAACCATGATGGAGAGATGTCAGAACTGTATCTTCCTAGAAACAAATCTCTGTTTAACATAGGACTTGTTGAGTTGTAACTGCTCAGAGTAATGACTTCCCTGTTGTATGAAACCTTCCACTGTTAATTGGTTGGTTGCCAGGATTTTGAGTGATTTTTTTCAACATGATACATATAAAGGACTCATTTCTTAGTCTGAGTTGATAGAAAAACATGGAATTTGAATTTAAAAGTAAAATTCAGTAACAGAGCAGTAGATAGCCTAAAATAGTTTTTAGAGCTACTTATTATAAATAAAAAATAGTTTATTAACAATGTCTTTGCTTAAGAGTCTGGTGTTGAACAAAGCATTATTCTCTAACTTTGTTGAGTTGATATGCTAGAGTTTATCTGCAAGATCTCATGGGACTCATTTTGAGTTTGGGGAAGGCAGAGGCAGGAGATAGGCAGATATGTCCACAAAGCTCCAGACAGACTCAGGGAAAGTCACATGGTTAGGATAGAGACCTAATCCTTGATGTTTGTTTAATTTTCATTTGTACTGCATTCTGAGGAGTGTACATTGAAGCTTTTGGTGTACTCTCGTGGGCCGTTGGGTCCTTATTCTAGCAATTGTTCATGCCAAGTGGTATACGCAGAAAACCAAGTCAGGCTCCATGACTTTAGAGTCTGTGCCTGATTCTTCACATTCTGGGGTCTAATGGGTAGTTTGGGTTTGGAATGGTCTTAAACTCAGCATATGCTTTAGTCTAGGACTGGATTCCGTTAGGTGATACAAACCTGTTAAGGATAGGCTGGTGTGTACATGATCTTTTAGAATGCAGTCTGAGAGCAAGGATGAACTTGTATCAAAAATTCCTGAATTCAGGGCTAGAGATACAGCTCAGTGGTAGAGTGCTTCCCTAGCATGTGCAAAGCCTTGGGTTTAATACTCAGTACCTACCTACCCCACCTTCCCACTCCTAAATTGAGATCTGCTTGATGGCATTTTCAAAACATTTTTTCCCTGTAATAATTTTGTATTTAGCATGTGTACCAAATTATTCTGTCAGTCCAGAAAACCAAGTGTTTTAAAAACAAGTACTAGGTTTTCATTTTGCTAAAAATGTTAATTCTTAATGATTTTCAGCATCCCTGGCTGGCTCATGGAGAATTCCAGTATTCCTGGTTATTGTTTTCCTGATGTCTGTGGGCACCCTGTATGAAAAACAGAATGAACAAGAGTCTGCTGGTAAGAAATAGAGCATTCTATGAATATTTTTCTTAGACATATTTTGGAGAATAACTTTATGAAAAGTGTTATGATGAAATGTAGCTTTGAATCTAATAAACCATAATGGTTTCTGAAGAGAAAATAAATTTATTTAAAATATGTTAGGCTTTTAGACTTTTTAAAAATTTTTTTATTGAGGTATGATTCATATTATATGAATTATATGTGTATGTATCCATCAACCATTCTAAGTGGCGTTTTGTATGTTCATAATATTGTGCAACCATCACCTCTCATTCCATGACATTTTAATCAACCTGAGCCAGGAGTGGTGATGAATGCCTGTAATCCCAGTGTTTGGGGAGGCTGAGGCAGAAGGATTGAAACTTTAAGTGCTTGGGCAACTTAGTGAGACTGTGTCTCAAAATGTAAGATAAAAGAAAGGGGGTGGAGATACAGCTCAGAGCAAAGGCAAAAAAAAAAAAAAAAAAACATCACCCCAATAGAACATTCTGTATATGTATTAGTACTTTATTCCTTTTTATGGCTAGATGGATAATATCTCTAGCCACATTTTTGTTTATCCATCCATCAGTTGATGAAAGTTTGGGTGACTTCCACGTTTGGGCTATTATAAATAGTGCTGCTGTGAACATTTGGGTATAAGAATTTGAATTCCCTCTTTCCCTCCCTCCCACCCTCTCTTCCTTCTCCCTGTCCCCAACTCTCTCTTCCTTCTTTCTCTGTCTCCTTCCCTCCCTCCTGCTCT
This sequence comes from Heterocephalus glaber, assembly GCF_000247695.1. The sequence continues at coordinate 2,409,369 of NW_004624758.1, forward strand.
TTCTTTCAGCCAAAATATTTATTTTGAGTAGTGGCTGAAATTCTCAAGATGAACTGGAGTCTGCGACAGCTGCTCTCTAAGGTTTAGGTATTGTACCTTCCTGAAAATCATGCCTGAATCCACAGTATCCAGTTTTCAAATGCTTCATTCGCCTGATGGTATTTTGTCTTTCAGCCTTCACACTCCACTTAGCAGGGTAGCCATATTTTCTACAGGTCGACTTCTGAAGGTACTAGGCCTTAGAGCCACTGTGGTGGCACCATGTGTGCATCTTATGATGATACAAGAGTGGAATTACTGGATCATACAGTATTTCTGTGTATAACTATTTTAGGATCTGCCACACTATTTTCCACAGCAACTACACTCTTACATTCCCACCAGCAATGCATGAGAATTCCATTTTCTCCACAGCCTTGCTAATGCTCATTTTCCATTTTTGATAATAGCTAATATAGGGGATGTAAAATAGTATCTTATTGTGGGTTTTTTTTTTTAAACAGGGTCTTGCTGTGTAGTTCAGGCTGGCCTTAAACACTCTATGTAGCCCAGGCTGGCCTTGAACTTGCAGCAATCCTGCCTCATCCTCCCGAGTGCTGAGGCTAGAGGTGTGCACCACCATGCCTGGCCCTGGCATTCTTTGTTTATTTTTTATTTCTTTTATTGGTACATTTTAGGTATGCAGTACATTTGCATTTATCATTGGGAACTTCTACCTTTACGTGATGTATCTGGGTTCTTATTTTTTCCCCATTCCCCTGCCCACCCTTCACCCCCTCCACCCTTCCCTATTTACAAAGACTTTGTTTCCATTTTTTCCTTTTCCTTCTTTCCTTTCCCCTACTCCTCCTACTTCCCTTACCCCTTTGGACCTTTTCTTCCTACTTCATATTATCAGTTATTCATTTTAATCCTCAGTGGTTTTGCTGCCTGTTGCACAAGCGCAAAGACCTGAGTTCGATCCCCGGGACCAAAAAAAACCCCCAAAAACCCCAAAATTTTAATCCTTATTTACACTTCCAGTTTCTCACACCAGAGAAACTATTCGTTATTTACACGTTTGTCCTATTTATTTCACTTAAAGAGCATGGCTTCAATGTGCATCCATTTAGCTATAAATGTCTCTTGTTTGTTGTTCTTTATGGCTGAGTAGTACTCCATTTTATTTAAAAACCACATTCTCTCTATCCAGTCTCCAGCTGATAGGCACTTGGGCTGTTTCCAAGCTTTTGCTGTTACAAACTGTGCTGCTGTAAACATGGGTGCAAATATATCGCTGTGGTATGATTCTGTTAATTCTTTTGGGAAGATACCCACAGGGGAATAGCTGGGTCAAATGGGACCTCTAGCCCTAGTTCTTTGAGGTATCTCCATACTGATTTCCACAGTGGTTGCATCAGTCTGCACTCCCACCAACAATGGAGAAGGGTTCCGTTTTCTCCACACCCCCGTTGTTTGTTGATTTCTTGAGAGCAGCCATTCTTTCTGGGGTGAGGTGGAACCTCAGTGTTGTTTTCATCTGCATCTCTCGAATGACCAGTGATGTTGAACATTTTTTCATATGTTTATTTGCTGCTTTTACTTCTTTGTCTGAGAAATGTCTGTTCATTTCAGATGCCCATTTTTGAATTAGGTCTTTAAATTTGGGAGGTCCGATTTTTTTTTAAAGTTCTTTATATATTTTGTCTGAGGTACAGCTGCTAAAATTTTTTTCCCAGGTTGTAGGTTGTCTCTTAGCTCTGTTGGTGGTTTCTCTTGCAGTGCAGAAGCTTTTTAATAAGATGAGATCCCAGTTGTTGATTCTTTGTGCTGGTTACCATGCTACTGAGGTTTTGTTCATAAAGTCTTTTCCTATGCCAGTGTCTTCAAGAGTTCTACCTAACTTCTCTTCCAGCAAGTTTAGTGTTTCTGTCTTAATATTTAGATCTTTAATCCACTTTGATCTTAGTTTAGTGCATGATGATAGGTATGGGTCTAGTTTTAGTCTTTGGCAGATTGAAATCCAGTTTTTCCAACACCATTTATTAAATAGGTTATCTTTCCTCCAGTGAGGGTGGTTTGGCTTCTTTGTCAAAGATGAGGTGGCTGAGTATGTCTGGAGTTGTTTCTGCATCTTCTAATCTATTCCACTGATCCTTGGGTCTGTTTCTTTGCCAGTACCATGCTGTTTTTTATCACAGTAGCTTTGTAGTATAGATTCAAGTTGGGGATTGTGATACCCCCAGCCATGTCTCTGTTGCCTAGAATTCCTTTTGCTATTCTAGGTCTCTTCTGGTTCTAAATTTTTGGATTGTTTTCTCTAGTTATGTCATGTATATTGTTGGAATTTCAATCAGCATTGCATTAAATCTATATAGTAGTTTTGGAAGTATGGCCATTTTCACTATATTGGTTCTTCCCGCCCAGGAACAAGGGATGTCTTTCATTTTCTTATATCCTCCTCGATCTCTTTTTTCAGAGTGCTGTAGTTTTCAGTGTAGAGGTCTTTTGCTTCCTTCGTTAGATTGATTCCTAGATATTTCATTTTTTTGGATGCTATTGTGAAAGGAATTATTTCCCGAATTTCTCTCTCAGTGAGTCTGCTATTTGTGTATAAGAAGGTAATTGTTTTTTGAGTGTTGACCTTATATCCAGCTACTCTACTGAATCTGTCAATTAGGTCTAGAAGTCTTTTGGCCGAGTTTTTTGGGTCTTCTATGTAGAGTATCATATCGTCAGCAAATAATGACAGTTAAACTTCTTCCTTTCCTTTCTTTATTCCTTTTATTTATTTCTTTCTCTTTTCTAATTACTGTGGCTAATGTTTCCAGAACTATATTGAACAGGAGTGGTGATAGTGGACATCCTTGCCAAACCAAGGTCATAAATGTTTACTTTTTCTAAGAATTTTATATTTTTATATAGTTAGGTAATTAGTCTGTTTTGAGTCAGTTTTTGTTTATGGTCTGTTTTCATTCTTTTGCATGTGGATATCCAGTTCTCTAAGGGCTATTATAGGGTGGTTTTGGTACCTGTGTCAAAAGTTAGTTGAACATAGATGTGCGGGTTATTTCTGGACTTCCTGTTCTACTTCATTAACCTGTCTGTTCTTAGGCCAGTACATTGTTTTAATTATTGTAGTTTGTAGTAGGTTTTAAAATTGAGGAAAGCAAGTTCTCCAACTTTGATCTTTTTTTAAGGTTGTTTTGGTTATTTGGGATCTCTTGTATTTCCATATGTATTTTAGCATCATCTTTTCTATTTTTACAAAAAAAGTCTATTGGAATTTTGATAGGGATTATATTGAATCTGTAGGTCACTTTGGGGAGTATTTTCATTTTTATAATATCTAAAAAACTCCAAGAAGACTTCCAATTCATGGTTGTGTGATATATTTCTATATTTAATTGTACTTTAATTTCTTTTAGCAAAATCCTATAGTTTTCAGGGTATGTGTTATACTTTCTTGGTTTAATTTATTCTTATTATTTTCTATTATGAATTGAATTGTCTTAGTCACTTCTTTTCACCTAGACACAATACCCAACTCCCACAACTTAAAGGAGGAGAGGTTTATTTTGACTTACATTTTCAGTCCATAGTCCACTGGCTCCAAGGCAGAAATGAAATAGCAGAGGGGCGTAACAGTGGAAAACCTGCTCACATGCATGGTGGCCAAGAAATGGAGAGAAAAGGGAAGAGGCAGGGAGGTCTCCCTCCTCTTCTGACCAGGCCCCTCCTCCTAACAGCACACTCAGCCACTGAACTCAGCAGTAGATGAATCTACCTGTGAGTATAGTGCCCTCATGATCCAGTGCATGAAGCTTTGGGGGAACACTGTCAAACTAAACCATAACAGGAATGTTTTCTTAATTTCCTTTTTGCATGCTTTATTGTTATGTAGTGTGTGGAGTGTATGAAATGTCACTGATTTTTATATGTTGAACTTATGTCTTGCAATGTTTCTGAATTTGTTAGGTTCAATATATATTTTTGGTAGATTCTTTGGGATTTGTTAACTAATGATTTTTATGCCTTCAGAGTTTTTAAAACACAAAACCTGGGTCCTTATGAACATTCTCTTTGGAAATCTACATTTCACCTAAATTATGTCTGTTAATGAACATACTTCTACAACATTATTTTTAGCACCTTTCTGTTTTGTTTTTTGAGACAGGGTCTCACTATGTAGTCCAGGCTGGCCTTGAGCTTGTGATCTTTGTGCCTCAGCCTCCTGAGTGCAGGAATTACAGGTGTGTGCCACCACAACCAGCTCAGCGTAGTGTCTTTATTTTATTCCAATTACAAACCTCTTTGTGGTATTCTGGTATATTTATATAGGGACCTTGTAATAAAAGTTGTTTAAAAATTAAATTGCTTTTTATTATTTTATTTGGTAAATGAGTGATGTTTGACAATTATAAGATTCTTTGTGTCAATAAAAGTATGTTTAGAACTTCAGAATAACTGCATGAAACATAAAAACCTTAATTACATCTCCTAGTTGTAGAAAATCCGGAAGATTTTGTTTCATTTTGTATTTCCTTGTTCAGCCTGTCTTCCTGCTCATAATCTTTTAGACTCCATACAGTAGTTACAATGCAAGTAAATTTCCCCTCCTGACAAGTGGTATAGAAAGCTTGGTCGTTTCCACTTTTTCCTCTGGTTAATGTTACCTTCCTTATTTTGTTTTTATTCCCGTTTGTGTTAGTTACTTTTCTCCCATTTCTGAGACAAAATACCCAGCACCCAAAGTTAAAGGGGAAAGGGTTTATTTAGCTTGCACTTTGTAGAGGTTTGAGTCTATAATTGGAACCTAAAGACCCTATAGGTCTTTCAGCCCCTTTTGTCTTATCCATACTACCCGGGATTAGGGCGGTGCCAAACCAGTAAGTGTGGTGGTTTAGCAACCACATGCCCCTAATCCCAGCATCACACAATCTAGATCCAGCCACCTCTGAAAAAGCCCCCTGTGACTGTGTGAGGCTTTGGGGGGACATCCAGACCCAAACCGCAGCACTGATAATTTTCGATGATTCCAACAGCTCTACTTACCTTTTACCCTGACCGTGGGATGGCTTTCCTTCTTGAGTGCTGTGGTCCAGGACTAAGTGTAATCAGCTCTTTGCATCTGTAGCCCCCATATCCATGGATTCAACCCACTAAGATCTAAAGTATTTGGGAAATGTTCTACTGAACATATACAGACATTTTCTTGTCATTATTCCCTAAACAATGCACTATAACATCACAGTTTACTAGATATTAGTAATCCAGAGGTGATTTAAAGTTTTTGAGAGGACTCACCCTACGCAGGTTACACGTAAATACTATCATTTTGTATAAGGGACTTGAGCATCCACAGATGTTTTTTTTTCTTTTTGGTACCGGGGATAGAACTCAGGACCTTGTGTTTGCCAGGCAGACATGGTGCCACTGAGCTAAATCGCTGACCCTACAGATTTTAATATTTGTGAGGGCAGCAGTTGTCCCTGTGAACTGAAGGACAATTGGACCTTAATCCAAGTATATGAATAATGTGGGTTTAAACTAAAGGTTTCAGGGGTGGGTTTTTTTGCGGGGGAGGGGGGGAGGTGTGGATTGTGGTCATCTAGTAATGGTAGCCTAGAAAACCGTGAAAACAAGATTTCTGAGACCAAGTATTAACTGTGGAAAGAAATACCAAGGTCAATTATTATTAACTATAAACCCAGAAAAGTGTGTTGGCATACAAGCCAGATTTCTGGGGTTTTTTTTAGTTCTTGACTATTTTAAGAAAGGAAATCACAGGAACATAGAGCAGATGTTGAGAACATATTTGGAAATTTTGTTTTGTTTTACTCTTGCAGCATGCTTTAAAATTATTCTTGATCTAAGATCTTTTTCTGGACTTCTAAATACTCCTCATCATAAAGTGAATCTTCTAATTCTCCCCCTTCCCCCAATACTGGGGATTGAACCCAGAGCCTTCACACTGAGCTAAATCCCATCTATTTTTGAGACAGAATTTTGTTGAGGCTGGGCTTGAATTTATAAACCTCCTGCCTCAGCCTCCTGGAGTGTGGGATTATAGGCATGTACCACTATGCCCAACTAAATCTTTTAAATATTTTCTTCAAATTTCTTTTCTTTTTGAGACAAAGTCTCACTGTGTAGCCTAGGCTAGCAGGCAGTTTCCTGCCTCAGCTCCTGAGAGCTGGGGTTACAGGCATGAGTCAGCATGCCTGGCCCTATTATCTCTAAATTTCTAATGTTTTTTCCTCATGTCCCTAGAACTTTGTTTTATTATGAATCAAAATTCAAGGTCTAGCTCATAGTGGGGTGGGGTGGCCCTTCATTATATTTGATCAGTTCCCCCCTATAGATGTCACCATAATATAATTTGATCCTGGAACCCTGCAGGTACTGCATGGCAGTGTGTGTGTTGATAACTGTGTTGTCTGGACCTGCTTTAAAAATGCTAGTCACCTGTGAGTATCCTCTGTTCAGCTTTGAGTCTTTTGCTCCTATAGAAGCTTTTATGATCTGTGGTTAACTATACTCACAGAATTAGTCCTCTGGATTTCATCAGAGTTCAAAGCATGAGTTTTTTTGGTTCCTAGACACAGAAAACTTATAGGTCATTGCTGAATTAGTGTTTTGGTTTCTTCTGAACCCAGGGGCCTTACTCAGGTTTTCTTTTGGACCTGGGGAGCTCTTACATGGTATTTCCTGGAAGTCCAAGAAAATGTCAGGAAAAAAATGTTTCAGTGCCTTCTGTGAGCTAAAAAAATCTTATGTGGTTTTGAATATGTTATCTTTTTAGTCCGCCAAAAAAGCAAAAACAAAAACATAAAACTGGAATAGATGCTCTCTCCATTTTCATATGGAGACATTTGATTTCAGAGATTAGCTGACTTGCCCAAAATCACACAAGTGGAGCTAAGACTTGAAAGCAAGGTTCTCTACTCTAAGCCCAGTGTTCTTTCCATTTCCCAAGCTCTTTGAACAAGCCTGGGTCATAGTGGAAAAGTATCAGCTCCTGATCCCTCTTGTATTCAGTTGTAGTTGTCAGCACCTTCATTCTTCCGCAGTGGTCTCATTGACTCACTACAACTACAGGACCTATCTTCTGCTAGATTCTGTGACTCTCCCTTGTAAAAACCTGGCGTCTTAGTCCATTTTGTGCTGCTATAACAGCACAGGCTGTGTATAATACCACAGGCTGAATAATATATATTTAATGAACAGAAATTTATTGGCTGACAGTCTTGGAGGCTAGGAAATCTTGTATCAAGGTACTGGCATCTGTTGAGGAACTTCTGTGACATTATATGGCAATTCAACACTGTTGGTCCCCATCACATGGCACCTTTTAAGGCTGTTACAGTACCAGTCCGATTTCACCATGAGTGTTGGAGGAACAAACATTTAAACCATAGCACCTGGAAGGCAGCTTTGGCATGTTCCCTTGGCTTATGAGAGAAAAGAAACACTAGCATAATGAAGAGGCCCTGTTGGCTCCTTAACATGTCATCCTGTTTAGGTTTTTTAAATTTAAATTTAAATTCTTTTAGTAATCCTGTGAGATTGATATTATACTTGTTTTACAGGTGAAGAAACTTAAGGTCAGAGAGCTGTGTGCTTTGAGTATAAGGAATTTCTTCAAAAGTAAGGGAAACTGTGTCAGATGTACCTTTAATAGCTTGGACACCCAGCCTGCATAGTACTGGAGGACAGCTTGCTGCTGTTTTTCCTGACTTCAGTAATTGTTTGTAAATGACCAGAAGTACCTGTCCAGGGAAGCCCTGGTAGCTGCCTTCATCATTTAGGATAGCTTGTGATATGAATGCACAAGTTTGGTTCAGTTAAGCCCAAATTGGTAAAAATAAAGGAGCAAACTAAATTTCTTAGTCCTCCTCTCATAATTCTCCAATTATGGTTCAGTTAGATAAGTTGGCCTAGAGAAACTTCTGGTCCATATCCAGGCCTGCCTGAAGTGACGCTAGAAGGGATTGTGAGGAAAATTTATTTTTCACATTAGTGTTGGAAACAGAAGCCTTCTTCAAAAGGGAACTTTGCAAGCTGGGGAGGCTTAACTTGGTATGCAGTACCTTCTTCCAGCAAGCATCTTTAGATGTGTTTTTGGCAACTACCACTGTCCTTGTGAAAAAGAATGGAGTAGAACAAGAAGTACTTCCTTATTTAGATTAGCTTCAAAACTTGTTTTCCATGATTATTAAAAAGTCACTCTGTGCATTATTGAGTTAGTTGTAATCTAAATGCATCATCCATTTCTGTGTGTTGGACTCTTGAGCTTTTGTCCTGCTCAGTGGCCTGCTTGTTTGGATTTAAATAGATCCCCCACTTCATACTGCTCCTGTCCCTGGGGAAATTGATACTTGAAACCCTACGTGTTCTTTCCTTTTTTTGTTTTTAGTCCTTGAGTCCCAAGATTATGTTTGCTTATTTATATGCCTATTTTTAGCTGGGGCTTTTTAATTTACTATCATGACCTTGCCTAGAATTATGGTCCTGGCATTCTTCTGTCTAGACCCTTGGGGCCTTTGAAGTGCCGAAGGATACCCCAAAGAAAAAAGTCCTTCAAATGTGTGTGGGTTTGATAAAAGCAGTTGCCAGGTCTTCTTGTATCCTAATTTTCAGATCTTCTTTGATTTTCTCTGCTACTTTTTTCATGCTTTTGTAAAGTTTGAGGCATTCTAAAAGTTTGCTAATCATATGTATATTAACTAGAATGATACTGTGTAGTGTTCTTTGATTTAGCTGAGTTACTGAATATTTATTGTACATTTCAGTGTTATCAGTGAATTGGAGAGTTAGTTTTACTTTAATTGTTTTATTTTTTTAAAAGACAGGCTCACTGTGTAGCCCATACTGGGCTCGAACTCACAATGATCCATCCTTCTGCCTCAGCTTCCAGGTTACATTCTACACTTACTTTACATTAGCTCTTACATACCAAATTGTGATTGTTTTACCATTACACTGAACTTGAAGCTGGCATCTTAGTCTCTTATCTCAGCATATGGACTAGTCACCATATGGGTGTTTAGCTATATTAAGTCAAAATGCAGCCAAACTGAAAGTCTATATTTGTGGAGCAATAAAATGATTTTGTTATTTTGCAGCTACTTAAAAACCACCACTTTTCAGGCTACCTCAAAAGTGAGTCACCACTTAAATTTAAGTGCTTGTCAAGAGATCTATTTAATAATTTAGAACATTGACTAGTCTTTTTATAAGGTCAGACCAAGACATGATTGAGATCACCTTGGCAGGCCAAGTCTAAGCAACATGCAATGAGTTTATTGCCATTTGGGTGTAGATGGGCCAAGGGCAAAAGACCATTGGCACTGAGAGGAGGGTGTGTGTGGTTGATGTGGGGCAGTTTAGATAGGGGAGGGGGCACTAGTTGAGAGGGTGGAAAATTTTAGAGTCCCATGGGTGATGGGCCTGGGGCTGGCTGATAAACAGGGCAAGGGTGAGCGCAGCAGGGTGGCTGCTGGCTTCTTGTTTTCTCTGTGCTCCTGAGGATGTGGGTAGTGGGTCTGCTGGGGCTGGGGCTGGGGCTGGGGCGGGGTCTCCGACTTGGGGGACTGTCACTTTTGTCTTTCAAAATTTACTTTTTTTAGTTTTTTTTGAGGTGGGTTCTCGCTTTATAGTGCAGGCTAGCCTTGAACTCACTATATAGCTCAGGCTGGTTTCGAACTCACAAACTCAAGGTGATCCTCCTGCCTCTGCCCCTCAGTGCTGGGATTATAGGCATGTGCCACCACGCCTGGCTTAAATTTCGACTATTAAGGGTTTTTTTTTCCTTTTTCTTTTTCTTCTGTTGTCCCAGGCCATTACTTGTTCCCAGTTTTTGCCCTTGAGTGGGGCCTACCTAAGAAATCTTTTGCACACACTAATGAGACTCTAGTCTCGCCCTGTCTCTGCTCTATTCAGTTTGTGAAACTTCTGTCTGGAAGTCTCAACATAGCTTTAGTGTCCTCCAAATCTTCACTTGGTTCCCTTACATGTTATTTGTCTAAGCATAATCTGGCAGCACTTGGGCACCTTCATTTCTAATTTCCTGTATTGATTCATCAGTGAATGTGCTCCAGTTTTGCTTCTCTCTATCTCTTGAGGCCAGCCACTATTCTATATCTTTGGTTAACCACTGTACACCGCTCTGTTGACATGTTTTACCTGTAGTTGTGTGATAACTTATCTCCCTAAACTCACTCTTGGTCCCCTGTGGTATGTTCTTCTTCAAACAAGTAAGAATAATCTTATTACATCTCAAAATGGAGCACTGATGGAAAGCAGGTGATACAATTATAATAAAAAGGCAATGAGAGGAATCCTTGTAATAATGACACTGTTCAGGATCTTGTATCTGATGATATCCTGATTGTGATATTGTACAACAGTTTTATAAGATGTTACCAGTTGGAGAAACTGGGTAAAGGGTACACAGGGATTTTTTTCTTACAGCTGCAGCTCCATTTATCTCAATAGAATTTTCATGGGGAAGGGGTTTTAAACTGGAGATTTAAACTATCTTGTTTAAAACTCCTGTGCTTGCCTGCTCTTCTTTGGATAAAGACTAAAGACCGTAATATGGCTTTCTGTGCCCAGGATCCTCTGGCTTGCCTCTCAGCCCTGTTTATTTGGTATCAGTTTGTTACCAACTGTCTTCATTCCAGACATGGTGACTTTTCAATGTCAAGCTTTTCTCACAGCCATTCTTTCTTCCTTCTGCCCAGAGGTTATATTTTACATCTTTTGGTTAATTCCTTCTTGCCCCTTATTTATATCAACTCCCATTTTTACTTCTAAGGAAAAACTTTCACTGATTCTCCAGACTAAATGAGGTTCCTTCTTTTAGGACCTCACAAAATACCCAGTCCTTTAGAGAATCATAGTTTGTTAACATGTTTTTTGTGTAGTTCTTTAATTCATATTTGTCTCTTTCATGAGTCTCTAGAGGGCTGGCTCTTTATCTTTGTCCCCAGCATGCAGTACTGTGGGTAATGAATACATGTAACATGATAGACACTGTCCTCTTTCAGTCCTTGCCCCATTATTGACATCTCCTAAGGCCCTTGGATACACAGGCCAGGAGAATAAAGTTCCAATCCAGATATGTAACTTATGCTTTCTTCCCAGACTGTGAATTTGAATTTCTCTTCTATTGCCTCACAATAAACTTTCAGGTCACAAGAACATTTTTGGAGGAGGGATAGAGTATGTTTGAGCTAGGTGAGTACTCTTGATCCAAGTAATTGCATCTACCAAAGAGCTTTCTCAAGTCCTGGCTTGCTTATCTCTGTTGTTGTTGTTTTTTGTTTTTGAAGTTTTTGGGGGTTTTTTTGTACCAGGGATTGAACTCAGAACCTTGTGCTTGCCAGGCGGGCACTGTGCCACTGAGCTAAATCCCCAGCCTCATGGCTTGCTTATCTCTGATAGGTGACCAGCCTTGAATTTCTTGGGCACGCAGAGTTAATTTGGAGCTAAAATTCATTGCCTTTCTGAAGTGTTGTGGCTCTTTTCACTTGCTTGGCAGAATTGTGTGTTGTCATACCAGGTATTGGAGTACCAAAAGTAAGGTCCTAGCTGTATGAATGTGGGTATATGGTTTGGTGACTAGGAATCCGGCCAGGGTTTTTAAGTTGTGAACAGTAAAATCTAGTGTAGCTGGTGTAAACAATGAGGTATTGGTTACCGTTTAGAAATTTTGCACATACAGTTGTTGGAAAGATGAGACAACTAAGCTTGGTTCCAGTACAGGCAGAAACAGTGCAACTAGGAGAAATGCTCAGTGACACCAAAGGATTATTTGGGCAGAGAGTCATGACTGCTGCTGCTTGCTGTGAGTTAGAAATCACCTCTGGAGCCTCTGGAACTTCCAAGTTGCTACAGAAAAACCATATGCCCCATGATTGATGTGGGAGCTGTGTGGCTTTCAAATTATACTGTGACACGCTGTCATCCCAGCCTTGCTCAGGCGTACTTGGTTGATAGAAACTGTGTTACATGTGAGACTTGGTGCTGCAAGGGAGCCTATGAAATACAGCTTTCCAGCCTCTAGTGTGCAAGTAAACCTATTGGGGCCTAGTATCATGTAAGTTAGTCTGCCTGTCTGCTATAGCAGATCAAAGACTGGCCATTCCAAATCAACTTCATTTGTCAGAAAATGTTTTCCTTGAGTCTAACACAAGTGATTACGTTTGGTACTACTTATTAGAACTTAACATGGAACATACAACATGAAACAGAGTCATAATGTTCTTCTCTGTTTTTAAGCATTTGCATGTTCATTAATGGCATGCTATAATCACGAACACCAGCTGTGGGCTTTTCCATGCTGAACTAGAACGTAGTGATACAAAGCAGAGTAAGAGTTTAATCAGGGAGCTCTCAATATTCCCAACAAAAGTGTACATTAAAATCAACTTGTAAAGTCAAAAAATACAAGCCCAGCACTTCAGATTTGTACATCTTGTATCCACCACACTCAGCAGCATTAAGTTCTCAAATGAGAAAGACCCACAAAAAGTCTAAGGACTTATATTTTTGGCAGACTTTCCTCCTGATTATCAAGCATTTTTCTTCAGTGAAGAAGCACTGGTCCAGTGGTCAGAAATAACCATTTTTATTCTATTGTTGTTGAAAGCTTAGGATTGTGTTTATATTTGCAATCGTGCAGTACTTCTGCTCTGTTCATTTGCTTTAAAAAGTTTTAAAAATGTGTGCTTCTTTTATAGGGGCAGAATTACCAGGGCAAGTAATCTCCATGGCAGCTTCTACTCTAGCGAACTTGGCCATCTCCATCACGGGATATGAGTCAGGCAGTGAAGATCAGACCTCCACTCAGCCTGCAGGTGACTATGTCATGAATGCATTCAGAGTTAGTTTGGGAGATGAGTTATAAAAACTAGAGAATTAAGAAGGGTGTTAACATCATAAAATGCTCCTTAGTCTTGCCAGCCCTTCATTTTTTCTCTCCGATTACTGTTTTTATATCTTTTCCCCTCATCTTTGTTCTTATCTTAGTTCTTTCCCTTTCCTCTTTTAAGAATACTTTAAAAATTCTTTTATTCTTTCTCACTTTCGTGTTATTTTTCTTTTCCAGTCTCCTTCCCATTTTAAGCTTTCCTTATCTTGGTTTCTTATTTTCCATTTCTTCTACAACTGTTGGCTCTCCTTTATTGGTTTTTTTTTTTTGTCTCTTCATGTTGCTTTTTCTTTTACTCTCTACTCTTCCTTTTGCAGGGGAAGGGCTACCTTTTCCCCCATTTTTGGTCATTTCTCTGATGTTCTTTCTCCTGTTTCCTCTGAAAGTTTGATTGCATGCCTCATACTGTATATACTGACTGTTTCCATAAAAGTGACTCTGCTAGTTGTGTTGTGTGTCCTGGCTTTTGAAGTTGCAGGCTCCTTTATAACAACGTTAGAGTCATACCATCTTCTCACAGAGTTCAAGAAATGTGAGTGACCATCTTGGACTATGCTGAGATATCCACTGGTGTCAGAGGTATTTGGGGTTAGAGAATATTTATAGAGAGCCCTTTTTTTTTTTTGGTACCGGGGATCGAACTCAGGACCTTGCCTTACGAGGCAGGCAGCTGCGCCACTGAGCTAAATCCCCAGTCTAGAGAGCCCTTGTTAAAAAATTGACTTTAGATGTGTCTTAAAGGAGGGGATAATCTAGGAGGAAGAAAGACATTGGAGTAGTAGTAGAAGCACTTATATTTCTTCCATATTGAATCATGTTTCAAAAATGGAAAGAATATGATGTTTAGGTTATAGGGTTATTTTTATAAATATCTGCCACAGCCACCGATGTGGAGTTTCCATATTAGAAAGATACTCGGCAAAATCAAAAAAACATATTATGACTAGCTTGACCTTTATTCTCAAACCTCAGGATAGAACGTTAGTTCTAGTGCGATGAGCTGACTTACCAGTATGCAAGGTCGTATCTCAGCAGTAAAATTTACAGCTAAACGTTTAACATTAAAAGAAACATTAAGGAATTTATGGTACAGCACATAGTGAGCTACTGTAGGGCTGCTTATGAAAATTAAAGTCATTCATTCAACAACTGTTTAGTGTTTGGTACCATTCTGTGTGCTAGGAATTCATTGGAAGGAGACCAAGACAAAGTCTTTGCCTTGGCTCTCAAGCTGACTTTCTTCTGGAGGGAGAAAGTGAAAAAGGCTAAGTAGAACATGATACAACTCTGAAACTATGTAAAAGACAGGGGCAAATAGTACTCTCCATCTTGGGACTATTTGTATTCATTCCTTTTCTCCTTTTTCTAGACTTTCTGAAATATGGTATAATTTTGTAATTAACTTTATTTGAATGGAAGGCAAAATGCAAGCTTTAGGATCTTAAAAATTTCCATTGTCAAGGTGTATGTAGAGTAATAGTGCCTTAAGCGTTATATGGTTTCTGATACATGTGGTATGTAGTGTCAAAACTAGAGGGTAGAAATGATAGAACCCTGTAGTGACATGTAACAAAATTGTTGCATTATTAGGAAACAGTGCGTTATGTGAAACAATCCAGTAAGGTTTCCTTTATTTGAAAATTCCTCACCTCACCAATCTATTGTTCATTTATATCTTATTTGGAGCAAAAGATATGATTCAAAGCCTTGGGTTGTTTTTTTTTTTTCTTCTTTTCTTTTTTTGGTACAGGGGATTGAACTCGGGACCTTGTGCTTGTGAGGCAGGCAGCGGAACCATTGAGCTAAATCCCCGGCCCAAGGCTTGGGTTCTTATAACCAGCTGCTCTTACATTAGTTGAAATGACACTGAAAAGTCATGTTGTTTCAGAAAAATATACCTAAAGTTCTATTAAAAGAGTAAGAAAGCTAGGGGTGTAGCTCATGGTAGAGTATTTGTCTAGCATGTATGAAGCCCTACGTTTGATACCCAGTACCACAAAAACAGAAAAAATAAAGAGTTCTTCAGTATAGAAATTCTGGTATATATATTTGTTGCTTTATATATTTTGCATAATTTTTATGACTAATTAGTAATTCTTAGCTACTTTTTCTCTTATTTTGTTAAAAAAAAAATATATATACACACACACACTAGTCACAGAAAACTTGAACTGTATAAAGTGTAAAAGTGAATCATTCTGTCTCCTAACCCTATCCCCACAAACTTCATTTTTCTAGATTTAAGCCCTGTCAGTGATATACCCACAAATTTTTCAGTGCATATGTAAACAGATACAAACATTTTTGTCTTTTAACCTAATGTAATACTATGCATTATTATCAGGGTACATTTTGAAGGCTTAAAGTAGGGGAGCCTAACCAGCCACTCTGTATTACTGTTTCCTAAGTATTACTGTGGACTGATATGGTGTGTGTGTGTGTGTGTTTTTCTTTCCCTTTTCAGAAACCACAGAAGAACCCTCTCCAACACTGTCCACTTCTTCATCCTCCTCCCCTTCCTCACCTTCTTCCCCTTCACCTACCCTGGCCAGACAAAGGCCTGAGATTGGAACATTTCTGAGGAAGAAGAAAACCAGCGACATCTACTTTGTGTCCCTCGTCTGGGCCATCATTGTTGTACAGATCTGGTCGAACCTGTGGATTGTGCAGTTGCTGCCTGTGCCGATTGGAGGTCATTGTCTGGTTTAATTTGGATCTTGTTTTCAAAGATTTTTAAAAAAATTTTTACTTTCAGATTTTAATATTTGAATTTTACATCTTTTTTTTTTTTTTTTGGTACCGGGGATCGAACTTGGGACCTTACGCTTGCAAGGCAGGTGGCGACACCACTGAGCCAAATCCCCAGCCCATTTACGTCATTTTTAATAGAAAAATTGTATGCTTACATTTAAGTTACTGACAAACATTCTGGAAATTTTACTACTTTGGTTATTCTTTAAAATCTTACTTTTAAGCTGGGTGTGGTAGAGCATGCCTGCATTCCTAGCACTTTGGGAGGCTGAGGCAGAGGGAACCCACCCAAGTTTGAGCCCAGCCAAACTCGGGCAACTTAGCAAGATACTATCTCAAAATAAAAAATACTAAAGGGCTAGAGAAACAGCTCAATGTGGTGGCTGTGGGTTCAGTCTCCAATACAGAATGAAAGAATCTACTTTTAAGCTTGAAAATGTTATTTAGCCTCTTATAATTTCATGTGGATTTGAGGTTGATAGCTCCACATAAAGTTGACTGCTCCCTCATCCATGATTCTGTGGTAGAGAATGTTTTCAGTACGGTCTGGGTTTTGAGGTTTATGATGCAATTTTGAGAGCTGCTCTTAGGGAAACACCTTTTACATTGTATTTTTAATCCAAAGGAAGTGTAGGCTTTGAGATATATATATGAAAAATCTTGAATTTTGTCAGAACAATCAAATTACATACATGCACACATGCATACAAACATATATGTAGAACCTGTGTGATATCAAGGGAATCATTTGATTTTCCATAAATCATTCAGTCAGCTCTTTGTACCGTAATACTATAACATGGCCATTTAAGGCCCCCTCTGTTGTGTTGAGTTTTGCAGAAGGTGTCTTCTAAGGCTGGCAAGAGTGAGGGCTTTCTTTAACTCTGGTACATTACAGAAGCAGTTGTTTTTTTTGTTTTTTGGTACCGGGGATTGAACTTGGGTCCTTGCGCTTGTGAGGCAGGTGGCGGAACCACTGAGCTAAATCCCCGGCTCCAAGAAGCAGTTGTTTTTAATACTTTCCTGATTATTTGTACTTTCCTCATATTGCGTTCTAGTCTATGCCAAATATATCTGGTCTTCAGTGGAGGCTGTGAATTCTGCCATCCATGTACCTCCTAAATTTACTAGTCCTTAAAGCCTGTGTCAGGAATTTTCATTATTAATTAAAACATACTTTAATTTCTTTGGAGACGTATTTTCTATCATGTGAGCAAATAAGTCTAAACTTATTTGCCTGTTTACTCTCTAGAACATTAGTTTTCACCACTGACTAGTCTGATTGAATTGGCCATTTAATTAAATAGCCATTATTTTAAACATTTACTTTGACCAGAGTACCTGTCCTCAGGGAACATACAGTGTGCGTGGTCAAAGTTTGTACCTGCCCCTTATGTCCTAATAAAGAACTTCTGATAGGCACTTGTAACAAGACAGAGATGTAATTAAGCAAGTCACAGAAAATATTATGGCCATACTTATGTTAAGGAATTTATAGAAATGCTTAAATTCTTCTGGGTTGGTTTTGCCTGATGATTTTTTTATGCTGGCAGATCATGTGCTGGTTTCTGTTCAAACTCATTTTTCCTTCAAGTTTGCTAGCGGGAGTTCTGATTCTCCTAGTCTTATCATAACCACTGGTCAACAAAGGAATTTGACATAGCCTTGGTCGGGCAGATTGTGAACAAGGTGGACCGTGAAAGGTTTTCCATTAATACCATGGTCTTATTCTAGAAAATACAAGAGCTTTTTCAGGAATTTAAAAGTGAATGAGTTGTTTAACTGGTATATAATACTGAGTTCATGGTTAAAAATAGTAAACTGAGGTAAACCTGAAGGTTATAAGTTCAGGGCTAAGGACACAAATCCCTGGAGTTAGGGATATGATAGTGGATGGGAACAGTTAGCATAGTCCAAACTCCAAATAGATCAGAAATGCTTCCTCTGGCTCCTCCACCTCCTCAGTGGTCTTTAATAAGACTCTCAAGCCCTGCTTGAAGGGCCACCACAGCTGCCGACCTCCAGGGCGAGACATCTTCACTGTGGTCTTATATGGTCCCCACTGACGTTTTGCAGTGCACCAGCCTCGGCCACTTGAAGCAGCGCTGTTGTGCTTTGCTGGCTTCTCTGCTTAACCCTAGTTGCCTGTTCAGACCGACAGCAACATCAAGTGAAGAAATGAGAACCAGCTGAAAATGTGGCCTTGAAGTATTGTCAAATCATGATGTGTAATAGAATACCTTACACTCATTTGGCCATTAAATATCAGACATCTAAGGAAAAGAACAAAATTTGGGAAAAACAGCTGTAACAACCAAAGAGATGGGGAAATGTCAGGAGTTAGTTTTCTTTACTCAGGAAGGGGGAAGGTTTGAGGGCCCTTGCAGTCACTGAAATCGCCATGCTAAGAGCATCTTATGTTTATGTGGGCTGTAAAGCAATCCCTGCCTGCTCCAGGGATTCAGATTCCACAGAGAAGATAGTACATGGGTAGTGAGCATTGCGGGAAAAGTTACTAGGCCAATTCCATCTGTTTGGAGCACCTTGGGCTCTTCCCCTCCCTCCCTTTGTAACACTATTCTTTATTTTAATACTATTTTTACTATTGTGGCGAGGAAATTTAGAACCTTTTTATGGTATGCCTTTCTAATCTGTATTTTTTATATTTCTAGATCCGTAGATATGTAGCTCTCTATATTTTTTTTATCTTCTTTATAGTCTGGATAATCAAAAAGCTTGTTATTCACTTTGGAGTTGTGGACTTCCTGGAGAAACGCTGCCAGGTATGGTGGCAGGTCATCGAATGCTTCCTGAAGGAGCGGCAGGAGGCTTTAGCACCATGGCCAATCATCGGGCTTGGGAAATTCTTATTAAAAGTTGACAGCAAGGTATTGTAGGTTTTTTTGTTTTGTTTTCATATTTTTAAGAGCTTGAGTTGCAGTTTACATGGTTTGAAATATTCCATTCCATGGTAAATAGTGTTTGTTTTGTGTCTGTTGATAATACATTTAATATCTAATTTTATGATGAAATTGTGAAGTTTAGAATTATGATTCACGTAGGATAGAATGAATTCAGCTTAAATAAATACTGCATGTTTGTCATCTTAAAAATGGGAGAAAAGTATCTTATAGAACACTTACTTTGACTCCTTGTTTTTATTAGGACCAAATTGAAATCCAGAAAGGTTAAGTGACTTGCCTAAAATTTTGTAACTAGGGAGTAGCTCAGTTCAGTGAATATTTTTGGAGTAATTCCTATTTGTCAAATATTGTGCTGAGTCCATGCGAAAATCAGATGAATCACAGAAAACCAAGTAAAGAAGCTCTATTTAGTGGACAGGCAGCAATTCATGAAAACTCAAAGGCTTAGTGGTTAGGATCTGGTTTCAGATACTAGTTCAGCTGCTTACTAGCCTCCTTGTGAACAGGTATTGTAACTTTTCTATGCCTTGGCTTCCTTATCAGTAAAATGAGTGTAATGGCACTTACCTCATAGAGTGATGGTGAGTTAAATGAGTTAATGTATGTAGCATCCCTGCATTAGTGCCTGGTCCTCAGTAAGCCCTGGATAAGTGTTAACTGTTAGAATTCATGTAGGAAAAGTACATATGGGATACAGTGGTAGCACTAAGCAAGAAATGACCCTGGTGGATAAGGCAGTGAGTGGTAAAGGGGATTTTGTTGAGGAAGTGGTGCCCAAGCAAGGCTCAGGGAGGAGCTTATTAGGCAGGCGTGGCTAGAAGATCGGGAGATGGGGCAGGGAAAGGTGGAAACACTAAGATTGCAGACATTCAGGTTATTTTATATATTTTTAATTTTTTGGATTACAAAAAAAGCTTGTGGTTATCATCATTTCAATCATTGTTTATCTTAAAGAAGTACTAGATTATCTTGATTTTAAAATTTTGTTAATGCTTTATGGTTTTCTCCCCCGTTTTTCCTGACAGTTTCCTTCTCATGCTCTCAGTGACTTTCTTTCTTTTCATACTATTATTGCATTCTCTAATGATGTTCCACTGTTCTTATCTTCTCTTTCTCACCCCCTGTCCTCAAGCTCTGGCACTGGCTAAATAAGAAGGTAAATGAGCACACGGATGTTTGGTTTTTACTACTGAATTCTCTAACCTGCTTCCCTTGCCCCCAGGATCTCCCTTCTTATTGTGCGTTTCCATATGTCAAACTAAGCTTTTGTTTTTAAAGTTCTAATGATAAGCTATGGAAGGTTGTGAAATACAAATACCGAATACCATCACAGTATAATTGGCCAAAACCTCAACAGAGGCTCTTTAGGATACAAATGGAATCTAATAGCTTGCGTGTTCATGAAAAGTTCTGTCTCATAGTCCTTCTGTCTACTGTAAGTTATTTCCATGTCTTTTCAGGTCTGTAAGGAGGCTAATAATCTCCTTTGGTGTGTGAAAGCACATTAGGTGATAATTGCTGGAAAGAGAGAGCTCTTTCTTGCTACCTTTTCTATAAATAACAGAAATTTTTAAAAAATGAGAAACGTGAAATATTTATGCAATTCCCTTTGTTTGCATCTCGCTTTTTAAAAATAAGTGTATTGCAGAATTTTATTTTTAACTTAAAGAAAGTTTGTAGCCATGCATGTGATATCTAATTTCATGTGTTTCCAAGTCTGTGGTAACTGCCTTCCATAATTGGCATGGAATTGTAGTAGGTACATTTCAAACAACTTTAGGAAGGCCAAACGAGGTACATTAGGAATGCTATACCTTTGGCATAAAGTCCACCTGTAGTAGTGTTTGAATTAATGTCCATAAATCCTTAGGACAGAAAAGGTGACATCATTTATGTTTTGTACTTCAATATAATAAAAATGTAAAAGACTTCAGTGAAAATGTAACAGGCCTTCAGAAAGATCTGGTACCTTTTTTTGTGTGTGTGCTGGGAACTGAATCCAGGATCTTTGCACTTAAGGCCGAGAAGCGATGATCTTTGCACTTATATCCCTGGCCCTTTTTATTTTTTATTTTGAAACAAAGTCTTGCTGAGTTGCCCAGACTGGGCTCAAACTTGGGTTCTTCCTGTCTTAGCCTCCCAGAGTGATAGGATTATAGGCGTGTACCACTATTCTGGCTGAGGTGTACTTCTTGAAAATAAATCAGAATCAGACGCTTTTTTTTGAGACAGGGTCTCAGTCTGTAGTTCGGGCTGGCCTTGAACTTGCAGTAATCCTCCTTCCTCTGCCTCCTGAGTGCTGGAATTACAAGTGTGTGCCACCACACCCAGCCAGAATCATACTTTTGAATGTAGAGATTAGGACTCCCCCCCCCCCCCCCGGCTGCCTTCTTTCTTTTTCTGTTAAAATGGTGGAAAGGGGAGACTTGGAGATGGGAGATGCTTGAAATTAAAATTTTGAGTTGAAAATAAGCAGTGTGTAAAATCCAACACTCTACACTGTTTCTCCATCCCAGATACACATGGTTGTCTATACTTCCCATCCCTATAGGACTAGTATGAGTAAATGAATTTAATCTTTGGCAAATGATGTATAAACATAAGTCACATTTTCTTACTTCGATCAAAGTAGATGATTTTGTGTATTTCCCCAATTTGTGTGTGTTGAATTGGAATTGTCCTCAAGAGAGGAAGGAGGTTCAGTCTGGTCCACCTTTCCTCTTCTAAATTAGTTAGATAAACTAATTTTTGGGCCTAATTCAAAGCTTAATAGTCGAGGTAATTTAATATTCCTAAAAGATCAAATAACTTTTTTCTTTATAATTTTGTGAAGCATATATAAAACATTGGTGTTGAGTAGGAGTAACTGCTTGAAGTTCTGAGTGTATGTTCCAAGAAAACATAGAAATAAGTTGAGAACTATTTTATTACATTAAATCCAGGATAAAAAAATTACAACATTGGATAATTTACATTGGTTATGTAAAACATTTAAGTGGCGTGAATTAGGAAATCGATCACAAGAAGAGAAGGTGTGAGAATATGCTTCTTAAGTTTCATTGAAATATAACCCTTCTCAGGCCTTATTTTATTCATGACTACACTAAGACTCAACTAGAATTTGGTTAAAAAATGACGCAATATGGGCCGGAAATTTAGCTCACCTGCCTTGCAAGTGCAAGGTCCTGAGTTCGGTCCCCAGTTCTGCAAAAAACAAAACAAAACAAAAAATACGCAGTATGAAAAACTATAGGCCCAAAATAGTAAACTAGAAGAGAAACTCAGTAGGGTAATGATACTTTCTTTTTGTTTTTTGAGATGGGGGTCTTACTTTGTTGTTTAGGCTGGCCTTGAACTTGGAATCCTTCTGTGTCATCCTTCCAAGTAGCTGGAATTACAGGCAGTACCGCTGTGCCTAACATGCATCTTGAATGAATGATGGTTTTTAAATAGCTTGATGAATAAAGCTACTCACATTAGAAGTTTTATCCTGACTTTGGTTACAATTATAAATTTACTGACATTTCTATACTTTAAAAAAAATGCATGCCCTTCATTCACATTGGGAACTTTTTTCTTGGTACCGGGGATCGAACTTGGGACCTTGTGCTTGGGAGGCAGGCAGTGGAACCACAGAGCTAAATCTCTGGCCCACACTTTGGGAACTTTTAGCACGTTGTTTTAACATTACTCCTGTTCCCTTTTAAACTAATTGATCACAGCCTGGAAAGACTGGGGGATTTACTAGAGACCATGTGCAGTTTCCACAAGCCAGGTAGTGGTGTTGAGTGGTTTGGTTTCTTGCACAAGGCAGAAGAACATGGGACAGCCTCCTGGGTGACATCTCTGGCATTTCTTGAGAAATTCTTTTCTCTGGTCCCTTTCTCTATGTCTCTCTCCATGTTTCTGAGTTTCTGTTTCTTTGTGGGTATTGTTACATTCATTCTTTCAGAGGTTTGGTTCTTCTTCTTAAGTTTTCTCTGTTTTAGCTTCTTTATTGGTCCTTAGTTTTATGTATCCTTCTAGTTTTTTTTTTTCTTCTCTTGACTTTCTCTGTTCCTTTTTATTCTTTTGATTTTTGTTTTTTGGTTCTGAGAATTGAACACAGGATCTTGGGCATGTTAGACAAATGCTCTAACACTGAGCTGTATCCCCAGCCCTTTTTATTTTGTTTTGACATAGGGTCTCACTAAATTGCCCAGGCTGGGCTCACACTTGGAGATCTTTTTGCCTCCACCTCCTAAGGAGCTGGATTATAAGTGTAGGATGCACCACTTCTCATTCCTCTTTATTCTTGAATAGATTTTTTTCCACTCTTTTTTTCTCTTTTATTGTCTCCCTTCTCACCCTGTTCCCAGGTTATTTTTTAGCTACCCACAATGTGAGTTAAAACAAGCAGCTTTTTAGCATATGCGCTGAGTATCTTAAATGATTTTAATTTTTTTGTTTTGTTTTTTGTGTGGTACCTGGGATCAAACTTGGGACCTTGCGCTTGTGAGGCAGGCAGCAGCACCACTGAGCTAAATCCCCAGCCCCCCCTTTTTTTTGGTACCAGGGATCAAACTCGGGTCCTTGCACTTGCGAGGCGGGCGGTGGCACCACTGAGCTAAATCCTCGGCCCAAATGATTTTAATTTTTAATGAAACGTGACTTTTACTGTTATCCCTTGGTATACAGCCCCTGGGTATACAGCAGGTTAGATTGATGAAGGGCATCCAATACCTTATGGAAGTATGTCATATATAATTAGTGACAAAATAGGATTTGGGAAAATTCTGTCTGAGCTTAAGAATATAGTTTCATTTTTTATTGTTAAGGCGCAGAATATGCTTTTGGGTATTCTGTGTTTATATATTAAAATTACTCAGATAAAGTTAGATCTACATACTTTGTAAATAGAATATCATTTTCATTTAAAAATATCTTTTAGGATATGACTTTCTTAAAGCCAACTACAAAAACAAACCATAACCTCTTGTGTTATTTTCAGAAATTGTTATTTGTGGATACAAGTCTAGTCTTAATTCTGAAATTCCTTTATGTTTGCTTATTTAAATATATATTATTAATTGAATGCTTACCATGTGCCAAGTACAATTAGGTTCTGGAGATACAAAAAGGAGTGATGCCACATTAGCCCTTTCCTCAGGAACTCTCCAAAACCAGGTGTTTAGATGGTTTCCTATTGTGAACATTTTCATTTCATTGATTTTAGAACTACCTTCATAAGATATTTGACCTTCCATATCTTAGAAACCTGTTATTCCTTTCTTTAATCTCTTCATTGTCTTTGATGCTTTGGTAGCATGTACTGAAAATTAACTCTTCAGTTTGTTCTAATTGTCAGGATTACAGATAAACTTATCCCTGAGTTTACTGTGCCATCGGTTTCTTAGTGACAGTGTTGTTCATGAAAGATAAGAGGGACAACAGACTGATAAGCATTGAGTGGAAAATAAATGTTTTTGAAATCATGATGGTTTTTTTTTTTTTTTCTTTTGATACTGGGGATGAACTCTGGTCCTTGCACTTGTGGGGCAGGTGGCGGAACCACTGAGCTAAATCCCCGCCCCTCATGGTGGTTTTTAAAAACAAATATTCTTTGATCTTAGATGTTTAGCTTACTACTTGGAGAGCATAATTTAGATTTAAATTAAGAATAACTTTGCAGTGCTGTAACTCATGTTGGTATTGATGTATGCAATGTGGTGTCTTAGCAACTGTTAATCTAATTAAATGTAGCTTCAAATACTAAATGCTTTGCATGGAAGGAATTATAGAAATCAGAATTCTTATATATTCTGAAAACAAAATTGTTTAAAATGTAGGATTATTTGTGATTATGAAAGGTGAAGGAAGGTACAATCAGGATAGAATATCACATAGCATGTAGGAATAGTATAATTTAAATTATTAAGGAACAACCACCAAATTTTTAAATTTACATTTGCTTAATTATAACTATGTCATGGTACTTATGTTTTCAAAAGAGTAGAAGCTTTAAGTGAGATATCAAACTTTTACAAAAGTTTTATTATGAAATATTTTACATTTAAAAAAATTTAAAGAACACCTATTTGCCTATCCCCTGGTGTGATAAAACTACCTAAATAATTACTCACTTGTACATCTACCTCCCGACATCTTGTGTCCTTCCCTGGGTAACAATTATCCTGAATTTGCTATTATTACCTAAACATTAAATTTTTTATTATTACTATCTTTTATAACCCTAATGAAATCAAAAGGTAAAACATTTTCAGTGTAATTACTACATATTTTAATTTGCTCCAATCGAATCTGTATAATTTAGAACACACTTGTATTTATAAGAAGCATACTCCTTCCAAAGTCATCTGTATTTGCCAACTGAGTACAACTTCATGACATCTTAGGTCAACTATTGGATAGTCATTATTTTGTACAGAATTTTCAGTGAGTTTTGAATTATGATTTGAATTGTAGGTAGAGAACAGTATGAGAATTCAGACATATCATCTAATTTACTGCCGTAGATATGACAATAATAAACTCTTCACAAAATAACAGCAATAGTTAGTACTATTAGTTAATTTTCTAAAGTTGCTTATGGCTTTTACTGTTTTAATTAGTATGTCAATTTGCTTTGCAATGCTGAATATTCTTTTTTGTGTTTGTTATATTTGACTCTTTGTGTGTGTGTGTGTTTATTAAGTTATACTTTAAGGATAAGTAATTTTCTTTTTCATTTCTGTGCAGATGATCATCTGGTTGGAGAAGATGTTAGATAAAATAATTAGCATTTTCATCATATTTTTGCTAGTAATAGGAACCCTTCTCTTAGCTCTTCTTTTGACTGCAAAGGTAAAGTATAATAATTATTATTCCCATCAATAAATTTGTAATTGTTAGATTATAGTATAAGAAGAACAGAAGCAGCACGGAAAATGTACTTGATTTATAAGTATATATAGCAATTAAAGTACTTATGATTTGTGTATTACTAATTTTGCCATCAATTTGCCTGATACGTCTTCTTTTTAAATCCTTTTTGCATGTATTTTTATTTTATTGTCATCAGAATCCTCAGGGGAAAATACAGGTTAAAAAAAAAGTGAGGTGTTGAACAAATGGCTCTTTTTGATGCAACAATTATGAACAATTTAGATCTAGGTAGTATCATGTCCACTAGAGTAGAATTAATTCCTTCCTTCCTTCTTTTCTATTTCTCCTCTGCCTTGCCTTCCTTCTGACCAAGTCTTGCTGTGTTGCCCAGGCTGGCCCAATAGCCTGTTCTGTAGTGATCTTTTTGCCTCAGCCTCCTGAGTAGTTCAGACTGTGGGCACACACCCCACCCTTGGTTTTAGAATTTGTTTAGTTCCTTCCTTTCCTGTCTCCCAAGTGTTTGTGCAGATATACGATAGGATCTTTATTTTTTTGCTTTCCGGGTTACATTTTCTGTCTCCCTTTTTATCTCATCAAAGAAAATCATTCCCCAAAACACAGCTAAAATTTTGTCCTTATAGTGATATGTATCTTTTACTGACTTTAGATTGTTTGTTTTTGGCAATACTGGGGATCAAACCCATGGCTTTGCACATTGTAGGCAAGTGTTCTACCACTGAGCCAAACCCCCAATCAGATTTCTTTGACTCTTACAGTATATTTCAATGTTTATTTTATCTGAATTCCACTGAACCCCACTCTCAGATTTTAGTGTGTTTTCAAAGAATTGTGAAGGTGTTACATGAAATCATGGATATAAACTGTTTCTTGTAATGTTTTAATCTATATTTTAGTATCAGTTACCAATAAAAAAAAATCTAATATGCTTCATTTTGCTAAAAAATTACATTGTTTCTTACACCTGGCATCTCCTCTTGGAAGTCAGATTCTTAGTGAATCTCAGACTCATTGTATCCTCAAATTTATCTTCTCATTTGCTCCTAACAACCTGCTCTTCTGTTTTAGTGCAGCTCTTATCTGTTCTTTGGTTATCATCAGTCATGTAGTCACTTATATATGCTATACAGATGTTAGGGGCGTTGGTTTGTTTTTATCATATTTTGCCTAAGCCTGCTGTTCTGCAATCTTCTATTCTAGTTCTTAGAGAAACTTTTCACTTCCCTTTCTCCTCCTACTCTTCTATTTTCCCTTCTTTGTCTCTTTACATGAGGTCTTCTTTCACAGTTAAGCTCATCTTTCAAGTCCTTTTTCTTTGTTCATCCTATGGCTCAGTGAGCTTTTTCTTCTCTGAACTTTGATGACAGGTGTTACTGAACCATTTCTTTCTTGTCTAGGATTTATTCAAACTGAGCTTTTGAGGGAGCCTGGTTTATTCTACCGATAAAGGTATCATTCTCCCAAACACCATGATAGTATCCACTTGAATGTCTAATAGATATCTCAAGTGTAACATACCAAAATTGAATTCCAGACCTTACTTATCTATTCTTCTCATAGTCTTCTCATTTTGGCGATAACTCTGTTCTTCTGTTTGCTCAGATGAAAAGCCTCAGAGTCATCCTTGACCATTCTCTTTGTTATGTATCCACATCTAGTTTGTCTTAGAGGATCCTTTTGGGCTTAGCCTCACTAATACATCCCAGAGCCAAGTTTGGTGGTGCATGTCAGTAATTTTAGCACTTGGGAGGCTGAGGCAGGTGGATTTCCATGAATTTGAGGCCAGCCTGGGCTACACAGTTTAAGGCCAGCCTGAACTACATAACAAGACTCCATTTCAGAAAAATAAAAACAACCCCCCTGCCTCCAAAAAAACCACTATCTATCCTGTGATAGTAACTGAAGATGTCAGGTAATTCTTCTTCATTGGAAACAAGAACAAAACTATAATTATTAACATCGCCACTTAAAGGCACTGGAAAATGACCAGCCAGGTAATAACTGGCTAATAGCTTAGATTATTCTTATCCTGCTCAGCTGGAGCAGCAAAATCCTGCAGATGTTCCTGAAGAAGGTGTTTTTTGATCCACCAAAATGTTTAAATTTGGGGTAGTCCTGTTTGTCTGTTTTTGCCCTGATGCCTGGGCTTTTGGTGTCGTAGCCATGAAGTCATTGCCTAGTCCGGTTGGAGGTGCGCTGAGCCTCAGAAATTTGTGGGGCAGTTATCAAATGCTCTAATAGGCAAAGGTGTAATTGGCATCCCAGAGGATGAGAAGAGGAAAAAAAAAAAGTAGAAACAAATATGGGATGAAAGAAATGATTGAAAACCTCTCATGTTTGGTAAAGAATATTAACAGACCCAAGAATTTCAACAAATTCTCAGGAGAATATAAACATACAAAAACAAAAGACCATACTTAAATACGTCCTAGTGCAACTGCTCAAAGCTACAGATAAAGAGAAAATCCTGAAAGAAGAAACCACATCATACAAAAGGGAACAAAAATATAGTGTATGACATTTTTCTTACTCAACAGTGAACACCAAAAAACACTGGAGTAACATTTAAAATTATGGAAAAAGAAACTTGTCAACCAAGAATTTTAGATTCAGTGAAACTGTTAATTAAAAGTAAAGGCAAAATGGGCACACTCAGCACTCAGCACTCGGGAGGCAGAGGCAGGAGGATCACCACAAATTTGAGGCCAGCCTGGGCTACAAAGTGAGTTCAGGGCCAGCCTGAATACAAAGTGAGACCTTGTTTCAAAAA